>JAPDVU010000017.1:2218136-2668136 GCA_026230045.1 Corynorhinus townsendii
CCTCACCCGAGGATATTTTTCCCATTGATTTTTAGAGAGAGTGAAAGGGAGGGGGAGAGACAGAGAGAGAGAAACATCGATGTGAGAGAGACACATCGATTGGTTACCTCCTGCACACGCCCCCATTGGAACCTGCAACCCAGGTATGTGCCCTTGACTGGGAATCGAATCCATAACCTTTTGGTACAAGGACCGACACTCTAACCACTTGGCTACCACAGCCAGGGCTAGGATACTATCTTACATATCACAGATGCTCAGCAATATTTCTAGAACACAGGACTGAACTTGCCTCAGATAGGCACTCATCACGGACTGCACGGGAAGACGGCTCACTTACCCATGAAGATGGCTGTGACCTCTGTCATGGGAGAACTACGAACAGGACTTCCTAAAGGTCCGGGAGGGGAGAGCTCGCTGCGGACCAGCGCTGATGAGCAGGGATGCCTGCCCTGAGGAGAGGGAAGTGAGGAGGTCAAAGGTAAAGATCCAGAGAGCAAAGAGTACAAAGAGTAAGCAAGGGTCGCCTTCCAGGGCTCGGGGGGGGGGCTTCACACTGTCACTGTCACGGGTGAGGGGCGGTCACAGGGTCAGCCAGAGGGGGAGGCAGGCCCCCATCCTCCTGCATCCCGTGGAGAGTGGGCGGGCAGGCCTGGCAGGCAGATGGCTGTTCCAGGGAAGGCTCTGGCCTATGTTCTTCCCCCTTTTCATAGGCAGCCCCGTCACCAGGGGAATGCCCAGGCCGCGTGGTGCCAGGAAGTCTGGCTGGTGATGCCAGCTGTTTGTAGGAGTTAGCTGGCTGGGAACTCCAGCTGCCTCGCCACTGGAGCCCTGGGCCCAGGAAAATGGCATAGGAACCACCTGTCCCCCGGGAGGCCGAGCCTGGGGACTGGGCACGGACCCGCTCGTTGGAAGAAGGGGGCCCAGGTCCCAGCTGGCTCAGTGTCCAAGTGACCCAGAATGACCCCCGGGTTCGCAGATGGCCCGGCTCCTGCACGCTGAAGCCACAGGGAGGCAAGCAGGTGCTGACAACTTAGATGCAATGAGTCAGTGTGAATGTGAGAAAATAAGAGGATCAGAAGGAAGAAGGCATTCAGAGAAGCAAGGAGCCAGCACAGGTTGGGACAAGAGTGGCTGAGTATTCGGACCGGTCACAGCGGGCAAGCCCCGTGTGTATGGGGAGAGTGGGAAGATGCTCTGAAGGCGTGGAGGGTGGAGGACACTGTTGTATGGAGCCCTTTGCCCCCACCCACTAATGCATGTGCCTTAGACCCATGTGACAGCCCTCGCAATGACAGGGGTGGAAATACAGCGCTGGGGACCAGCTGTAACTGTAAGGAGCAGGAGCCGTGCTCCGTTAACTGGGATTGTGCTGTTCTGATGAAAGAAGGCACCTTCTAACCTGGCTGGGAGCTCACCTGGAAATGGGGCCCACCCTCCCCATCAGGGGGAAGCCTATGATCATGGAAAGACTGACAACCTTGTTGCAGAAACCAGAGCCGCCAGCCCTTTGCCTATCACCAGCCCTGTGAAGACCCCCAGCCCTTTGCATACCCACAGGCCTTTGCAAACCTCCAGCCCCCTTACCTGTAAACTGCCCCTCTGGCATAACCCTTGGGCCGACTTCCCATGTGATCTTTGTCCTTCCACCCGCTACCGGCAGCTGGCCTACGGCGGGGGGCAGAGCAGGTGTTTGCGGGTGCCCTGCGGCTCGCCCACGCTGCCGGCAGGACTGGAATCAGCGCTCATGTAGGATTCCACCCTGTCTCTGTGGAACGGGCTCGGGGAGTGACCGGCAGCCTGGACCCACTGATTGTGCGGTTACATGTGGACTTGGGAAGGTAGTCAGAGGGAAGAGTCAGGCGTGACCCGGGCTCGAGGCCACTGTGCTGGTGATGAGGGCAGGGGTGGGAGGTCAGGCCTAGGGGCGGGACAGATAGGAGGGCTGCTGCATTTTCCCCTCTGCTCGTTTTCTGAACTAAAGTGTAACTTACGCCCTAACCGGTGTGGCTCAGTGGATAGAGCATCTGCCTGCGGACTGAAGGGTCCCGGGTTCGATTCCGGTCAAGGGCATGTACCTGGGTTGCGGGCACATCCCCAGTAGGGAGTGTGCAGGAGCTGATCGATGTTTCCCTTTCATCGATGTTTCTAACTCTCTCTCCCTCTCCCTTCCTTTCTGTAAAAAATCAATAAAAAATATTTAAAAAAATATAAAGTGTAACTTAAACGCAATAAAACTCATTTCACCCGGGTGGAGAGGGGGGGGGTGTGAGACATTACAATGGACTCAAAGCCACTCAGGCCCTGCTTCAGGGTCTCTGCCCAGAGCCCCAAGCGACACGCTTCCTCCCTGTCTTGCATGGCTTCTCCCTGGGTGGATTCCCCCATTTCTGATGTCTGGAAAAGGAGATCAAGTGTGTCTCCTCACCCGGCTGCTGCCTGCTCCCTCCGTGGGCTCTGGGGCACGCGGCCCGGCTGCGGGTGGGTGACACTTCAGTCCATGCTCTGTCGCTGCCTGGGAGCTGGGAAGCCTGCAGCCTGCGCTGTCAGCACCAGGTGCTGAAAAATGAAGACATTATCAGTCGCCACCATCAAAGCAAGGTGGGGAAGGGAGGTTTCAACTCGTCCCAAATTTCCTGAGGGAATCTGGCCTCCCGTCAGTTCCCCTCTCATGGGGCTGATGTCGCTGCCAGAACATTCTCACCAGCGGCCCAGCGGCCTTGGGTTGGCTCAATGGAAACCCCATCCGATGGCCTCGTCCTAAGCAAGAGAAAGAAACCAATCTTTCCTGACGGGTAACACGCTGGTTGTTTCTCGCAATTGGACTGTGGGACTCGAAGAATTAGTGTATTTTTTTTTTCTTTTTCTGGAAGAGTTTTAACAACCTAGAAAGCTTAATTAAGCTTTCCTACTGCACTTCTTTTTAATTGAGTTTAGTAGCAGGAGAGTATTTTTAGAATTGGAGTGATGATTCCATGTAATGGATACACGTCTGCAGATTCTTAAACTGCTACACGGAGCAAAACGGAATGAAAGAGCCCGGCCAGGGTGGCTCAGTGGTTGAGCATCGACCTATGAACCAGGAGGTCACGGTTCGATTCTAGGTCAGGGCACATGCCCGGGTTGAAGGCTCAATCCCTGGTGGGGGCGTGCGTTGATTGATGATTCTCTCTCATCATTGATGTTTCTCTCTCTCTCCTTCTCCCTGCCTCTCTGAAGTAAAAAAAAAAAAAAGTTTATTTAAAAAAACAGCAACCAAAAAAAAAACAAAGAATGGACTCCCCAAGTCTAAAAGTACGAGCCGTTGTTTTCACACACATCGTAACTGTCGTATTTATGTTTATTTATTCTATTCATTCGTTACTTACACCCTGAGTTCTTTCTGCCTAAGGACAAGATGGGGTGGGGTTGGGAGGACAGTTGTGTGTTTTTTAATGAGCTTTTTAAAATTTTTTTTTTTTTATTCATTTCAGAGAGGGAGAGAGAGATAGAAACATCAATGATGAGACAGAATCATTGATCGGCTGCCTCCTGCAGGCCCCCTACTGGGGTTGGAGCCTGCAACCTGGGCATGTGCCCTGACCGGCAATTGAACCCCGGGACCCTTCAGTCTGTAGGCCGATGCTCTATCCACTGAGCCACACTGGCCAGAGTTGGGAGGACAGTTTTAATGATGCTTGGCAGGCACCGAATGCCGTTTCCAATCCCCTCTGGCTTTGCTGGTCTGGGCGAGCTCCCCTCCTGCATTGCCATTGCATATGGGATTTTCTCTCTTATTGAGAGGAACCAGGATTATCAGTTCGAGGTCAGCAGTCTGTATGTCACTTCAAATAGTAAAAATAACATGAAAAGGTTTTGTTAGGAGGAAGCTGTGGGTTGAAAAAGGTAGCCGATGCCCTTGGTCAGGGTGGCTCGGTAGTTAGTGTCGACCTGAGTATGGGAGGGTCCTGGGTTTGATTCCGGTCAAGGGCACACCTGGGTTGCAAGTTTGAGACCTGGCCTGAGATGCGTGTGGGAGGCAACCATTCGACGTGTCTTTTTCAGATTGACGTTTCTCTCTCTCTCTCTTTCCCTCCTACCTTTCACTCTCTCTAAAAATCTATGGGGGGAGGGGGGATATTATCACACTTTTGGGTGAGGATTAAAAAGAAAAAGATAGCAATCATTGAACTAAAGCTGGGAAGAAGATGGGTGATGTGTCAGCACCTCATGGTGACCAAGTACGAGATGGCATGTTTTCAAAGGAAGACTCTAGCTAGATCGGCTCCTTAAGACTCCAGTGGAAAACATGATCCAAATGGAATGTTCAGGTTTTTCTAGACGGTTCTTTATACACACGTAGAACCAAGATGATTGTAATAGTGTGGAAAATGTTGTCCGAATAGTATAGAATCTACAACTCCTGGGTCAGACTACTAAAATGTTTATATATGAATAAGGGACATCATCTAATAAAATAAAATAAAAGAAACCAGAGCTCACCATCTGAAGGAGAAATGATCCACGTTTGCACAAATTGACGCGTTTGGCAAAGGAGCTGGGAAGGAGCCTGTGAGAAACCTGAGGGCGAGGTGGGGCGGGGCGTGATGAATTCTATTTAAGGAATTTTCCCCATCCCCTGGAGATGAGCTTGCCAACTCAGATACCTCAGTGAGATCCACGCAAAGATACGGGGCTGGGGAGGACTGTCCCAAAGGAAGGTGGCGTGCGAAGGCAGCTCCTCGGGGTGGCCACAGGCACGGGCAGAAATCAAGTCATTTCTTGCTTTGTTTTTTTACACGTGTGATATCAGATGATTCTGACCCTTAATCTCAGCATTCCACGTTTACCTTCAGAGCGAGGGGCCATATTTCCCCATAGCGTTTCCTCTGCCAAACACAGCAGATCCGGGGACCTTGGGTAGAGGAGCATGCCCCGTTTCTTCTGAAACGTACTCACTTATGGCCTCTCTTCATCCTCAGGGACCCAGCGTCGCCTCCTACGGGGTAAACAGAGACGTGCTCACGTTCAGTCTAGGTTTCCGAAATGCTGCGCTTCACTTCCTCTTCAGAAGAGCCGCAGCCGACATAGTTGTCAAGACCTCCTCCTCCGCGGATCCCACCCGCTGGCCTATAAGCAATCTCGGCGGCCTGCCTGGAGGAGAGCGCCTGGTAGCAGCACAAGCAGGGCGCTGGGATTACCTAGGAGGGCTGTGGATTGCTAGAGGCAGAGCACACTGACATGATCACATTCACACATTTCTTTCCTCACATCCAGGGTCTCTTGCACCGAGGGGGTGCACATGGTTAACGCCCGCACAGGTCCTCATTTTTGTCTCAGTGAGGGGCTACTGTTCCTCGCCCACCCCTCTTCTTGTCTTGTTATTCTAACCTCCTACGCTCCACACTTTTTTAAAAAATATTTTTACAGAGAGGAAGGGAGAGGGAGAGAGAGTTAGAAACATCGATGAGAGAGAAACATGGATCAGCTGCCTCCTGCACACCCCCTACTGGGGATGTGCCTGCAACCTTGACCGGAATCGAACCTGGGACCCTTCAGTCCGCAGGCCGACGCTCGATCCACGGAGCCAAACCCCGACACTCGATCCACGGAGCCAAACCGGTTAGGGCGCTCCACACTTCTTAAGTCTGCAGAGTTGGCTGGCCACTTGGATGTGAGCCACGAAAACTCCCCCAAAGGGCGCGGTGTGCTCTCCAGCTGCTGACTCGGGCCTCTCCTTGGCTCCCCACCCCTTGTCTTTGCCATTTTCTCCTTGGCATGAACACTTTCTCGTTTCAAAGCTCGTTCCCACATCTTATTTTTGTGGGGACCCCAGACTGCTACGTTAACGATAAATATTTTGGCTGTGAATCTGATTACAAATCAATGTTGTCAATTTAATATTAAACAGAAACGTAATGGATCAAATCCCAGCTCATGTTTTGTTGGCGCTTTAAAAATATATGCCACATTGCCCTGGCTGGTTGCTCAGTGGTTAGCGCCAAAGGGTCATGGGTTCGATTCCTGGTCAGGGCACAGGCCCGGGTTGCGGGCTCCATCCCCAGTAGGGGGCGTGCAGTAGGCAGCCCATCCATGATTCTCTCTTATCAGTGATGTCTCTGTCTCTCTCTCCCTCTCCCTTCCACTCTGAAAGCAATAAAAAAATAATAATATTTTAGCTGGATTATTTTGAATAGAAGGTCATTCTTATAATATTACAACTAGATTTTATATTTTTTTCTTAAACATTTTTTTACCAGCCCAAAGAACTGAAAATAAAGTACATAATACCTGAAGAGAGCAAGATATAACTACTATACAATTTTTAAATCCCTGCATTTTTTTTAAAATCTAGCTATCGTTTTGGCCTATGGACCAAATTTGACTGCACACCTCCAAAGAGGGTGCAATTGTTTGGCCAATATATTATAATAGTTACTGTGATCAGTTTCAGAAAATTACGAGAAGCCTTGAATTGAGGTATGTTTGGAATACCTGATAAAAGTAAGACAAATATTTAATAACCACGCTGAAGAGATAGGACCTTCAGTAAATAATGACCTCCCTTTACATTTTTGTTCTAGGGAAAGAATGGTACCAAACAGCGCTACAAACTAGGAACAAAGCCAACTGGACCTCTTAGCTCATTACAGAACTTCCCACTTGATTACATTTTCAAACCCATTCATCTCACGATGTTTTGCTTTCAGGGGGCCTTGGTCCCTGAGGGGCTTCATTCAATGGATGAAGTGAGTGGGAAGCTCACGCCTGGGATCTTTACATTACGGCGTGTTGGCCTGATGCTGGTGCTAACCAGTGAGGACCAACTTGGACACCCGGTGAGCTGTTAACGAGTTTCCATCCATTTCCCAGCCAGTGAGAGCAGTTTCATCCATACCTTCTGCAAGGGTTGTGGATCTACCCCCTTTAAATTACATTTAAAAAATGTAATTTTTTAAAAAATTACATTTTTACTGATTTCAGAGAGGGAGGGAGAGAAAGAGAGAGAGAATCAATGATGAGAGAGAACCATGGATCGGCTGCCTCCTGCACGCCCCCTACTGGGGATCGAGCCTGCAACCCAGGCATGTGCCTCGACCGGGAATCGAACCGTGACCTCCTGGTTCCTAGGCTGACACTCAACCACTGAGCCACGCAGGCCAGGCCCAAAATAGTTTATTAACAGATACATAAAATAAGGTGCACCGCTCTTTAAAACTGAGATAATTCACATACCATAAAATCCACCTCTTTAAGAGTGCCATTTCGTGGTTAGTACGTTCACCAGGATGTACGACTGTCACCACTATCTAACTCCATGATCATTCTTACCACCTCAACAAGAAACTCTGTACCCATGAGCAGTCACTACCCATTTCCCCCACCCACCTTCCCCAGCCCTTGTCAGCCGCTAATCTATTTTCTGTTTCCATAGATTTGCTTATTCTTGATAGTCCATGTAAATGGAGTCATACAGCATGAGGTCTTTCATGTCTGGCTTCCATCGTAGTGTTACAAGGCCCATCCATGCTGTAGCATGTGTGAGAACTTCTTTCCTTTCATGGCTGATACCGGTCCATCATGGTTATACCACATTGCATTCAACCATTCAGCCACTGATGGGCATTTGAGCAGTTTCTACTTTTTGGCTATTATGAACTTTTGCGGTTGCTTTTTTTTGTTTGTTTTTGCATTGACATATTTTCTTTTTAAAATATATTTTATTGATGTTTTACAGAGAGGAAGGGAGAGGGATAGAGAGCTAGAAACATCGAGGAGAGAGAAACATCGATCAGCTGCCTCTTGCACACCTCCTACTGGGGATGTGCCCGCAACCAAGGTACATGCCCTTGACCAGAATCGAACCTGGGACCTTTCGGTCTGCAGGCCGACGCTCTATCCACTGAGCCACACCGGTTCGGGCTGCATGGACATATTTTCAATTCCCTCAGATACCTGGAAGTGGAATTGCTGGGTCATGTGGTAACTCTAGGTTTAAGTTTTTGAGAAACTGCCAGTCTGTTTTTCACAAGACAGTTGAGGCAGCCGTGGTACTGATAGCTCATTATGTCCCAGCAGGAATTGGAATTCTTCATGTCCTTGTCAACACCCTATCATCCCCGGTTTTGTTTCTAGCGAGTATGAAGTGGAATCTCATTGTCATTTTGATTTGCCCTTCCCTGATGACAGGGATCTGGAGCACCTTTTCATGGGTATGTAAAACTAGTTTTTCCATCAAGTTTTAAAGTCTTTCACCATGTTTTATTGTTGTTCATCCTAACCTGAGGACTTTTTTTCCATTGCTTTTCAAAAACAGTGGGAGGGAGGAGAGAAAACCGATGGGACAGACTCCTCGGCTAGTTGCCTCCTGCACATCCCAACTGGGGGGTGGCAGCCAGCCTGCAACCCGTGAGCAGGAACTGCACCCCTGACCCTTTGTGTGGGGGCTGACACTCTAGCCACTGAGCAACACCAGCCAGAGCTCACCATTATTTTTAAAAATATTCTTTCTGCTTCTTTCTCTTTTGCTCGTATGGGACTCCCATTATGCATATGTTGGTACACTTGATGGTGTCCCGTAGGTCTAAGGCTCTATTCATTTTTCTCGGTCATTTTTCCTTTCTGTTCCTCCAATGAAAGAATGTCAATTGACCCACATTCCAGTTTGCGGATTCTTTCTTCTCCCTGCTCAGATCTGAGGCTGAGCACCTCTCTGGAATTTTTATTTGTTAATTGTATTTCAACTATGGAATTTCTGTATTTTAAAATAATTTCTATCTTTTAGCTAATAAATGATAGTGAGGCATCATTTTGATACTTTAGTTCTTTGGACATATTTAAAAATAGCTGATTTAAAGTCATCTATGAAGTCCATTGTCTGGACTTCCTTTAGGTACAGGTAATTGACAGCCTTTTTTCCCTGTGTATGGGACATATTTTCTTGTTTCTTTGAACGTCTATAATTTTTTTTTTTTTTAGGAAAACTGGGTATTTCAAATAATAAGGGGTAAACCTGAAAATTAGATTGACTTACCCCCTTTGCCAAGGGTTCGATGTACTTGCTGGTTTTTGTTTGTTGAGTGACTCACCTGAACTCGTTCGGTAAAGCCTGTATTCTCTGTGCTGCACAGACACCGACGTCTTGCTCCGAGAGATCTGTGGTGAATTAATAATTGGACAGGGATTCCCTTAATCACCTGAATCCAGTAGCTCTCCCGGCCTTGGTGGAGGGCTTTGTGTGCACGTTGGAACACCCTCCAACACTTGACCAGGGCGTGGGCTGCTCTGCCTTATGCTTCACTTTCCGCTTGTGCAAATCCTCGAGGTCAACGTAACAGGAGAAATGATGGTGCTCGCAGGCATACCACCCTTGGCTGGCGACAAGCCCTATGCCTTTGCCTGCACCTGTAAATCCCCAGGAATGTCAGAGCTGTACCCAGCCCCTACAAATCTCTCATTCCTCGGCTTTTCCTTTTAAGGTTTTGGTTAGCCTATTGTTTGCTCTGATGTTTAGCCACTGCTCTCGGGCAGCCACAACTGCCTCTGATTTTTTTCCTTCTTCAGTCAACGTCCCTATGAAAAAAGTGTTCACATCGGGCAAACTCTGATCAGGCAAAAATAAAGATAGCCTTGCAAGTGTCTTCCAGGGTGCCACCAGACAAGTCCAATAATGATGATTCTCTGGGAATAAGAATTTTAAAGAGCTCCAACCCCATTCACTCCTCCAATGGCTTCTACCTTGATTGTGGGCTGTTGTTTTCAAGGGTACCACAGAGCTGGAAAGGGGTGGGAGGGAATGGAGACAGGGCAAGTTAAAATGCCACCGACCTCACTGTCCTGAGATTCGGCGATTTCTCGAGTAAGTAGCCCTCGGATTGCTGCGGGCCTCTGGTTGATTTCCACCGTTCTGAAAAAAGTTGGTTCTGCCCATTTTTGCCAATTTTCTCCTTGCTGTGTGAAGAGCAGAATTTTCAATGTCTTCACTCTATACCATTTTTTTTTTCTGGCTTTAACTACTTAATATCCTCCTATTTTTCTTAACCAAATGCATCTGGGTAAAAGGGAAAAAAGCTACCACCATCGACATTTCTAAGCATTCACATGCTGCTATAAACGGCAGCAGCTGTAAAAGACAATCACCGGATACAGTGTGAGCTTTCGGAAAAGTCCACACTTCAAATACATGTTGCCATCATTTTTCAGTGTGTAGATTCTGAGTTTTAGAAAATCCTTTCAGTATACAAAAAAAGAAAAAAAAAGAAAAAAATGAATCAATCAATCTTGAATTATTATAGCCTCAAAATTGCTGTAAGGAACAAACCTTGCCTGGCCAGTGTGGCTCAGTGGTTGAGCATCAACCCATGAACCAGGAGGTCATGGTCTGATTCCCGGTCAGGGCACATGTCCGGGTTTGCAGGCTCGATTCCCAGTAGGATGTTTTTATCTCTCTCCCCCTCTTCCTGAAATATATATATATATTTAAATGTCCAGGGATGTAAGAATACATTTTAAAATAAGGTTCCTAAAGAGAGGGTGTTTATAAGTCTACGGAATAGATTTATATCTTAACATTTCATTACATCAGGCTGTATTAGGGTTGGCCTAGCTAGTAATCCATGTCCATAAATCGTCTGAATACAAATACGTTGATTCCTGAAGCAACGTATTGTGTTTTTAAGCTTTTCATAGGACAGATAAAAATGCCTGATTTTTTAAAATCCAGGACACAGAAACCTAATCTCACTATTAATACTTTTGAAAACCAGCTTTGTGAGTCCCCAGTGATTCCAAAATAGGTGTGTCATGTGTGTGTGTATATTAGGGAACACCACATTCAAAGCCTCAGCAGCCCATTGGCGTGGAAGCCTTTGTTCTCAGACGGTGGACATTTTAATTCACAATGCAAAATGTGGGAGCAACGTGAGATGTACATTCAACTGGCTGGACATGCCCGAGTGTGAAAGTTGTATAGTGAGTGTTGAGCGTCAACCAAAAAATGTTGGTGTGCCTCGCTTTACGGAAGAGGGCCAGGGGACTATTCCTGTTCAGCAGAGCGGATCCCCCACCAGGCAGAGCTCGCTTGCGTACTGATCATTTAAAAAAATGTGTTAAGTGTGCTCCAAATATATATACATATATATTTTAATATATTTTTATTGATTTCAGAGAGGAAGGGAGAGGGAGAGCAACATCCATGATGAGAGAGAATCATTGATTTGGCTGCCTCCTGCACACCCCTTACTGGGGCTTGAGCCTGCAACCCAGGCACATGCCCTTGACCGGAATCAAACCTGGGACCCTTCAGTCCGCAACTGACGCTCTATCCACTGAGCCAAACCAGCCAGGGCACAAGTTTTTTTTTTCTTTCATGGAAGAGGCAACACTTCATCTACACCATGTTCTGTAATCTGGGAATTAGGTATGATAACAAGTAGGCATCTTGAATGGCACTGACAGGGCAATTCAGTTCAAATGGATTATCTTTCACACTCCGTCATAAGGCCCCTGCCCAACAGGCGATTCTGAATTGTAAAATTTACCATGAACCACATTGGATTATTGATATAAACTTACCTGAAGAGACTATTTTCCAAGTGACTCGCTTTTTTTTTTTTTTTTTGCAATATTATGACCACACGAAATATTTCTCTACGTGGCATTAACTGTTAATCAAGAAGACACGATATAACAACTTTAGAATTTTCTGCGAAGTACTGCACACATCTCAAAAATATAGAGCACGTAGGCAAATTTTCTCCAGTCTCCAACGCTCTCACATAATATCAAAAGTGTTAAGAATGACATCAGTGAATCTAGTATAATTTTTAAAAATAATAAACAGCACCAGGGAAGCCAAATTATAAATTGCCTTTTCCATTAACCAAGCGGGATGCTGCACCAGGGTCGAGGCTGAGTCGGCCCAAAGGTTGCCCACTGCACATCTATAATGATAAAAGCATAATAGGCTAATTAGACCGGACAGCCGGACAACCTTCCGGATGTCCTTCCGGATGAAGCCGGGGCGTGAATTTCGTGTGCAGGGCCTCCAGTAGTTTAGAATAGGTACAGAGAGGATACTTGGATTCTGTCTTTGTAAACTTTCAAACCAGCTAAAAGTATTGCCCCGCTTGGGTGGCTCAGTGATTGTCCACTTAGGAACCAGGAGGTCAGAGTTTGATTCCCGGTCAGGGCACATACCCAGGTTGTGGGCTCCATCCCCAGTGTGGGGCGTGCAGGAGGCACCTGACCCGTGATTCTCTCTCATCATTGATGTTTCTCTTTCTCTCTCCCTTCCTCTCTGAAATCAATAAAGTTACATTTAAAAATAAAGAAAAGTACCTCATATCCTGATCCCAATGAGAATCCTGAGTATCAGGTTAGCACATGTCCTTTTACGACGTGGCTGTGGGAGGGTGAGAGAGAGAGACGCTGCGATACCATTACTGTCACGTAAGTGCCAGGCAGCACCACGTAGGCCGGAATCACATCTGGGAGGGTGCCCGCCACATTTTTCACCTGCCGACTGACAGGCACGGAGAGGTTCCGCTAAAACGTCAATTATTCTCCAGGATGAAAGAAGTGTTATGTTTTGATGTCGATCTTCAGTATCTATTATACTCTACGCCTTTGAAGGCGGAACAGGCCAAGTCATGAAAGGGACAAGGGGAGGTGAGAACAGTGCAAATGCAGCTGGGACATACGTAACGCTCTGCCTTCAGCGTTCTGCGTGGAGAGTCTGCTTTCCGGGCAGCAGGGGGCGGGGGGGGTGGCGGTTGTGACTGTGAAAAGATCACACAGCTGTCAGTAACTAGGTAGGATTTTTAGCACGGTTACAGCCGCGCGTGACAGATTCGGGGCAGCGAACAAAGTCCCATACACGGAATTTTAGACAAGCCTGACACTTTTTTGAAAATGCTTTTCCTGCCAAGTAAACCTTTTTGGTCCTCCCTATCCATCCCAACTTAGAGAAAACACTATATAATCAAAATATTTAAAATATATGCCTGGCCCTGACTGGCCTGGCTCAGTGGACGGAGCGTCGGCCTGCGGACTGAGGGGTCTAAGGTTCGATTCCGGTCAAGGGCATGTACCTTGGCTGCGGGCACATCCCCAGTGGGGGGTGTGCAGGAGGCAACTGATCCATGTTTCTCTCTCATCGATGTTTCAAACTCTCTCTCCCTCTCCCTTCCTCTCTGTAAAAAATCAATAAAATATATTAAAAAAAAATATATATATATATATATGCCTGACTAGTGTGGCTCAATGGTTGAGCGTTAACCTATGAACCAGGTCACGGTTCGATTCCCAGTCAGGACATATGCCCGGAATGAGGGCTCCATCCACAGTAGGAGACATGCAGGAGGTGGCCAATTGATGCCTCTCTCTCATCACTGATGTTTCTCTCTCTCCCCCTCTCCCTTCCACTCTGAAATCAATAAAAAATGTATTTTAAAAAATCTTATCAGGAAAGCAACCATTTCCATGATTATTTTCCTGTAAACAGTCTTTCAAAATAAGTGTATTTTTATTTCTAATCTACATTTTTATTTTTAAAATCCCTCATAAAAGTCCCTTAACATGTTGCAGAACTTATAAACTAGGTTATAACTTTCCTAAGGGTGTATACTGGCACCCTGTGGAATCACCACTGGGTCTAACTTCTCTGCCAACTTCTCTAACTTAATACTCATACTACTGAGGAGGTGGAGTCTGCTGAAATTTGTTATAAACACGGAGAATAACCTCTGGAGGGGAATTATTCTCTGGGGGGAAGAAAGAGAACACTAAGAGTATCACTGAGTTAGAATGTGTTTAAAAGTTCACTTGACAATATTGTCAAATCATAGCTCTGCAGGGAGCTGAAGCTTGCTTTAAATTAGATTTGGGGAGGCACGTCAAACCAAACCGTTTTTGTCTGAGACACTCTCATACAAAGAAACACACACGAGACAAAGGGTCCTTAATTTGGGGGCAGGATATATTCCAACCGGGGGGAGGGGGGGGCGGGCAGGGGGGCAGGGTGAAGGCCTTTCAGCTCTGAAGCTTGATCACCACACTTCCAGAGAGTTCTGCGGTCCCCCCGCACCGGACAGGACAGGATGTGAGGGCCTGCGTGGCCTGGCTGGGCGCCCGTACCTCCGCCCGCAGACAGCGTGTGACATGCAGGCAGCTGCGGTGTCGGGCTGGCAACCCTCCTGAGGCTCCTGAGTGTTTATCAACTGAGCAGGTCAAAAGTCTGCAGACACTGGGTGGAGCAGCAGTAAGCCACAAAACTAACAGCTGTCCTCCTGGAGGCGGAAAAGAGGGAGAGAGGGACGCGGTGAGTGCAAGGTGAAGCACGCGGGATTCGTGCCGTTACAGACCGTCCCTGTCTTTGTCAAAATAAAGGCTTAGGTACGGCCAGCGCAGCCTGCAGCAGACACGTCCGTTTCTTTCAGCACGGAGCCCCGGCATCAGGCGGGGTGTGTCCGTGCTCCCTTCATTAGCGGTGATCGGATGACATCATATCCCCCCATTAACAGCAAGGGAAAAACAAGCGTTCTTCATGCTATGGTCTGAGGTCTGCTTACTGGAACCAACAGTGGGAGGACAGAATTCCAAAGGTGGTGTAAAAATCATGAAGCCCAGCCCGGCTGGCGTGGCTCCGCGGTGGAGCATGGACCTACGAACCAGGGTTGAATTCCCAGTCTGGGCACAGGCCCGGGCTGCGGGCTCAATCCCCAGGAAGGGCCGAGTAGGAGGCAGCGGATCAATGCTTCTCTCGCCTCACTGATGTTTCTCTCTCTCTCTCCCTTGCCCTCCCTTTCTGAAAGAAATAAAACAGATTTTTTAAAAAAAATCATGTAACAGAAAACCTCACCAATTTAGCTAGAACACACACACACACACATACACACACACCCAGAGAGCCTAAAAAACATAATTTTAAAGAATTTGCCCTATAAATGTAGTCACAGAGATTGGCTGTAGAGGGAATTTAAGAATCTGAATAGTAGAGTTTGAGGGTCCTTTTGCCAGCAAAGGCTGTAAGGGAAATTTATAACACTAAACACACTTATTAGGGGGAGGGGTAAAAGCCAGTAACCTGAGTTTTCACCAGGAAGTTGGAGAATAAAGAGCCATTTAAGTCTAAAGCAAGTAACAAATCATAGCGCACGTTCTCTGTCTGTGACGGAACCAGACCAGAAATCAGTGACAGACAGACCAGAGGAGAGACTCCAAACGTGACCATCAAACAGCACAGTTCTTTGCCCTTTTCTAACCCGCCGGCCAAATGAGCACTTTCCCGTGGGTTACAGAGGAAGAAGTCTCAAAGGATAAAACCTCACATGAACTGAACGGAAACGAAAACTTCAGCAAATCAAAAAAATCTGACATCAAGTGGGGATTATTCTGGGGCTGGAAGGTGGGTTCAATATTTGAAAGCCAATGCTATCCACCATATCAACAGGTTAACAAAGTAAAATGCATGGTATCAATGGACTCAGGAAAGCATTTGAAAAAGTACATCTACTCACACTACAAACGCAGCAAACTAGAAACGCAGGGGATCTTTTCCAATTTCGTAAACACCATCTACTAAAAGGACTTGCTAAGGTCGTACTTTGTAGTGGTGTCTCCTTCCACCGCTTCAGTAAACACAGTCCTGGAAGTCCTAACCACTGTAATAAAGCAAGAAAAATAAAAGCCAAACGGATGAAAGAGGAGAAATAAAATCAGTCCTCATTTCAGATGGCATGACATGACTGTCCCCACAGAAAATGCCAAGGAATCGACAAAAACACTCCTAGCCTCTCAAGCACATTCAGCATGGCTTCAAGCACGTGAGATCAAAATTAAAAAAAAAAATCAACCATATTTTCATACACTAACAATGAACGAATAGAAGTTGACATTAAAAGCTCTAAGATAATTACCGGCACACAAAGCAAGTGAAATACTTGGGTATCGACTGGACATTTAAGGACCTGCTTAAAATAAAAGTCCTAAGCAGAAGAATCCAATCTTACAGAGATGCAGGGTTTTACTCACTGAGGCATAATGCCCTTTGGATCGTTATTAACTCCGACGATGCACGCTCAAGCGGGGAGGGTGGGCAACCTGGAGGAGTCCTGTTTGTCCTACAAAGAAACCCCAAGTGTGTGTGCTATTCACTATTCGGGGACTCATCTGTACGTGCCTGCTGCATTAATGGTCGGCAAACTCATCAGTCAACAGAGCCAAATAGCAACAGGACAACGATGGAAATTTCTTTGGAGAGCCACATTTTTTAAACGTAAACTTCTTCTAACGCCACTTCTCTCAAATAGACTCGCTCAGGCCGTGGTATTTTGTGGAAGAGCCACACTCAAGGGGCCGAAGAGCCGCATGTGGCTCGGGAGCCGCAGCTTGCCGACCACTGATCTAGGTGGTCACCAGTGTACCAACAAGTCTACTGCCTTAAGGAAGGATCTATGTTGGGGAGTCCCTTCAAAAATGCCAGAACCCTGGCACTGGAGATGCGACCGTTTTAGGGGAGACACTTTGAGCTAAGCGATCAACTGTACAGTGAGGAAAGAGATGCTGATAAACGCTACAAAGAGCATCGGACGGGACGTTTGTTGCTATAGAATCCGAGCATATTTATAGGAAGGCAGAAGAAAGAGCATTCCAGCTCACTTCTGAAATACAGAAAGGCCACCGTCCTAAAAACAAACAAATCACACTGAAAACTGGCACACACCAGGGCCCACAAAAGTCGTAAGAAATGTGGTATTTTCACGGCAAATGTGTTTCCTGATTAGAAACAAAAAGCATGTCTTTGACTCATACAGGGCTCAAGCCAGAAGAAAATTAGTATTTATTAGACAGCGTGGATCAGATAAAACCACCAGCCTGCGGACTAACGGAGGGGAGAACCCTCTAGTAGCGCACTGTACCTGCTTGTTACGTTTATGCTAACTGGCTCTCCTGGGAAGGCTCCGTGTGCAGACCCTCCCCTCACAGCCCCCAGAAGAAGCCCATCCTGCCAACCTTCAGACCTCCAGCCTTCAGAGCTGGGAGACGACGGATTTCCGTGGTGCCAGGCAGCACTCTGTGGTATTTTGGTGCGATACCGCTAGCAAACTGACACACTACCCTTGAAAAACTTCCGGTAGCCTGATTTCAGACTGGGACACACAGAACTTGCGAGGATCATACATGCCTGGGAAAAGCCAGATACATGTTATGTTGATCAAGAATCCTCTAAGTCGATGTCTTCCATTTTAATAAATGAACAATAAGTTTTGGGAATGAAAATTTGCTATCCCTATAAAAATCAAGAGTTACCAATATACCACTCATTCTTCTCTGCGATAGACATTTAAAGGTTTGGGTATTTACCATTTATGTGAAATTACAGTAATTTCTTTTTACTTCACACTGCACTAGTTTAGGTTAGAACTAACACTTGTAAGGGACGTGGTATTTTAGAAGAATATTCAGTATGTTCTTTCACAATAATGCCAGATGTCCATATTAATGTAGACTTTGGCTGAAACAATACATGATTTTAGGACAAGCAATGCAAACAGACCTCAGGGTATTAGAAAACTTAAAAAATAAGATTACCAAGACCTTTTAGAATTTATGACATTCAAAATATTGATTTTACTTTGAGCAATGAGGTCCTGAGATTCAAGTATTTGGTTTTCAGTTACCAAAAAAGTACTCTAAAGGCTATGGTGGAAACCAAAGTCGATGCTTTTAATGCAGTCTCCATAGCAACACGGGAAGGAGCAAAGGCTGGTGGACCGAATGAACACCACCAGCTCTCGATTTCAGACCTGGCATTAACTCGCCCCAGAACGCAGTGTTTATGGCGCGGTGTATTGTCCCTGCTACAAACACAGGCCCTGTGGCTTCGCTCAACCAGAGGGCAACGTCTTGATACATTGTGTATGTACTCGAGACACACATTTTATTAAATGACAATGTAAGATTATTCGTACTGAACTTCTAGAGTAAGCAGAAGGAAATGGAACTTGAAAATACTGAGTAAGTTGCCCGATTTCATGTAGAGGGAACACAAAAATGACTTCATCTGAAGGGCCTTCTTCACTTTCACCAATTAATTAGCATGACAAAAGAAAGTCTATCTTTTTTTAAACAGGTATTTAGAATTTTGTCAGCTACTAACAGTGCATCCTGACCATAATGAGTTGTTTCATTTTCATATTTTTGGTAAGAAAATGCCTTCAATAGGAAATTGTGCAATAACAATGCATTAGAATTTTACTATAGTTGAAGGAATTAGTTGATTTCCTAGTATGATCTTGCTCATATAAAGATACTGATATTAAATTTGCTTATATGCACAATTTTTTAAAGTCTCACACTAGATTTTGAGTGAACTCACAATGCAATATACAGATGGTATATGATAGGATTGTACACTCGAAACTTACATCATCTTATTAACCAATGTCACCCCAATAAATTTAAGTTTGAAAAAGTCTCTGAGCTACAGAAATAAATAGTTAACATTTACTTAGTCTTGATTACATATCAGGCACCATCCTGGGCTCGACATGAATCATCTCACTTAACCCTCACAAAGACCTTATTAAACAGATATTATTATGATGCTCATTTTTACTGAGGAAAAGATGAAGCTCGGAGAAGTTGAGTCATTTGCCCAGCGTCTCCCAGTGGAGAGGTCAGGGTTGCGGGCTCCATCCCCAGGAGGGGGCGAGCAGGAGGCAGCTGATCAGTGATTCTCTCTCATCACTGATGTTTCTCTCTCCTTCTCCCTCTCCCTTCCTCTCTGAAATCAGTAACAAATAAAATGAAAAAGAAATGAATACAAAGGAAATACCTCGACATGGAATAGAGGTAACAAGTGATCTAGAAAAGTTACTAACCCAAAACATCATACTGGATAAATAAGTAAGGTATTATAGCACCTTTTTGTTTTAACTTTGAAAAATGCCAACTTAGAAAATCTTATATTTAGAAAATCTATATGCTATGGCTGTGCTAATGGGGGAATTTTTTATTTGATGTTCTATTTTTAATTGTCTGGTATTCTTTTTTAAACTACCAGTACGGCGTTTTTACTTAGTGAACATTTTTAGCAAATTCAAGGCATTGTGCCAAGAAACAGAGAGTGGCAAGAGAATGCCATTTGGAAGGGTTAGAAATTCAAAACACTCACTCACACACACACACACACACACACACACACACACACACACTGGTCAGCCACACACTTGCAGTTAGCAGCACCCATTAACTGGAAGGGCTGGGCTGGTCCCATTATATAACAACTATCTGGTTCTTGCAATTCCTTATTGCCTGAAGACTATTTTGAACAGGGAAATAGCAGAAAAACATGCCTGCAAAGCATGAGCTACTCTAAATAATATATGCGATAAAACTGTTCTGTGTATGAGCAAACATGTTTTCTCGCGATGCTAAAAATGCGCGTGTTTCGTTTAGCAGTACCTATGCCCCTATATAGCTGTTGACTTCCTCCCCTCCCCCCACACCCCTCCCCGAACACCCACCCGTGCCCAGGGATGCACCCTGGTGCCCACGTGGGCATAATTACCCCTGGTGCAGCCCCGCCATCGGCGTCTCTCTCAAGGGGAAGAGCTTGGGGTAGACGATTGTAAACATGGGCTCGCTACACCGGTGGCAGTGCCCCAGGGGGCAGTGCAGCAGCTCCAGGAGGCTTCTGGGTAACGAGACGGGAGACAGGAAGTTCAGATCTGGAACATAAGAGAAAATTATGCATGAATAAAAAAAATCAGAGCTCTTTATAGTACCAGGCTTTGAAATACAGTTCTCTTTGTTACCAAGTCAGTTCAGTTAGTTAAAAGTACTGCATGTTGGAAATTCTTTTATGTGTCAGGCACGGAATAAAAATGGAACATTATTTAGAAATGAAGATGCTTTTACATTTTTGATATTAAGAGGAAATCCACATCGACTCTTTTAAGAGCAACCAGAAGCTCTCCTGAGGAAGAGGCAAGGAAAGAATAAGAGCAAGTATTCTTTAAGAACGAAGACCAGAAAGGCGTGATTTTACCAGAGAGAGGTTTGTAAACTTCTGTAAGAGACAGAGAATAAAACAGGGACTGGATTGGAGATGAAAATGGGCTTTCATTAGGTTCTTCCTAAATCCATTGGGCATTTAGAATCCATCAAGTTAAATCATATTTACTGAAAAGAATAAAAAAAGGGAAAATAAAAACGTAAAGGAAATGAAAAGCAATGAAACCAAGCTTGTGCTTCAAAAAAACTGCCCCTCGCTGTTTGGCTCAATGGATAGAGAGTTGGCCTGCTGACTGAAGGGTCCCGGGTTCGATTCTGTTCAAAAGCACAGGCCTGGGTTGCGGGCTCGATCCCCAGTGTGGGGCGTGCAGGAGGCAGCCGATCCATGATTCTCTCTCATCACTGATGTTTCTCTCTCTCCCTCTCCCTTCCTCTCTGAAATCAACAAAAAAATATTTTAAGAAAATTATGAAAAAATCAATAAAAATTTAAAAACTGGATTAAACGGTAAATTTTACTTGTGTGTATTTTTCCACACACAAAAAAATAAATAAAAGAACACCGAAACAGGTGGCATGCAACACAATTGCGCAGTTCCCTGGATCGGGGCGGACCAGGAAGGGCGGGCCCGGTACCTTTGAGAAAACTGTGGTAGATGTGATGCAGGCTCCTCATGGCCAGCTCCTGCAGCGGCAGGATGTGGTCCTTTTCCGTCCCTATGGCCTTCACCTCGGCGGGGAGGAAGACGGTGAGGGGCCCGGATGAGAAGGACAGCAGCTTCCCCTCGGAAACTTGGACGGGAGCCCCACAGCTGCGGAAAGACATGCATTCACGGCCGGGTGAGCAACGAGGAAAAGACGCCACGTGCCAATACAAATGTGTTCGCCAAAATATACACGGGGCATCTGAAGACGCCGCTGAACTGCCGGGATGCTCTGCAAAACCAACAGAGGCTCTCCCGGGTTCCTTAATAAAACCTGGCACAGCCCAGCCGGTGTGGCTCAGTGGTTGAGCGTCAGTCAACCCATGAACCAGGAGGTCACAGTTTGATCCCTAGTGTGGGGCGTGCAGGAGGCAGCCGATGCATGATTCTCACCATGGATGTTTCTCTCTCTCTCCCTCTTCCTTCCTCTCTGAAATCAATAAAGAGATATTTTTAAAAAACAACAAAAATTAGAAGTAAAATAAATAAATGAAGCCTGGCGCGCAATCTCCATTCGCCAGTGGAAACCCAGCTAAGCCACTGCTGAGGTCCAGGCACTTCCAGCGAGGACAGACTGTGAGGGAACTTTCCTTCCTAGGATCCACGTGGCATGGTTTGTAAGCTCTATTTGTCCTCATTTTAGGACCCTCTTCACGTTTATGTTTATTGAAATTTTCAAAATTAAAAGGAAAAAAAAGGACACGCTACGTTATAGTACCGTGGTTTAATAGAACCTTTTGGCGTGGAAAAATACCCTGCAGAGCAAATAGATTTTTAATAGTAGAAGATGCCTTTATTGGAGCCTTTCATAAATTGTGGTGAAAATATTCTCGGCCAAACCTACTGACTAAGCCAGGCCACACCCTGTTCCCTGCAGCCACTCATCACCGGGAGGCACAGAAGGCCTTGTTCCTTCAGGGTTACCCACACTCAGGCGTCTGACCTCATTCCACCTCCTGCCGGCGACCGCTGGGTTACCTAAAAAGTCTTCACACGTTCCTTCTCTAATGACGCACAGGCGCCAGCAGACCTGGGCGCTCCAGACATAACCTGGGACAGCCTCTCCCGCCTCCACGGGAAACGGGCCACGGGATGAAAAGACGCGCTCGGCTCCTTGGCTTATTAGGGAGGCCCTTCGTTTGCTCATTCCTTCCACTAGAAACTGTTCCCAGAGAACCTCCTCTTCGCCAGTCAATCAAGATACTTAAAGAAACAAACAGCCCGGCCGGTGTGGCTCAGCGGTGGAGCATCGACCTAGGAACCAGGAGGTCGTGGTTCGATTCCCGGTCAGGACACATGCCCAGGTTGCGGGCTTGATCCCCAGGAGGGGGCGTGCGGGAGGCAGCCGACTGATGTTTCTCTCTCTCTTTCTTCCTCTCCTTGCCTCTCTGAAATCAATAAAAGTATTATTTTTAAAAAAGAGAGAGAAAAAACTAACAAGATGACCCCCTTTCCTTGGAAAATGAAATGATTACAATTATTCTAATGTTAGTCAAAGACGGAGTGACTGACCCTGTCCAGGGAATTAAGGAAGATTTTAAGATTTTTCAAAGGAGAGAACATGAGACCTAGAACTCAACTGATTTCACCCATCGGATTTCTCCACTCAGCTCAAGAAAGAGAAGCTCCCGCCCCGAGGCCTTCTAACAGGCAAAGCCCATCTCCCAAAGCGAACAGCTCCTCCAAATGCTAACCTTACAGTTTAGTTTTCATAAAGGAATGTCTCCTGTGAGTTCAATAAAATTCCCTGCAGAACAGATTTTTTTTCTAAACAGCAAAGCAACTGGAATAGTCAGACACTTCTCAAAAAAACTGGAGGGCAAATACCACCCAATTTTAAGACTTATTGTAAACCCCTGGTTATCAAGACAATGTGTTACTGGTGTCAAAACGGACAGAGAGATGAATGGGGCAGATAGAGTAGCCAGAAACAGGCCCGCACCTATATGGACAACTAATTTTCAACGAAGATACGAAGGCAATACAGTGGAGGAAGGCTAGGCTTTTAAACAAAGGGTGTCGGAACAACTGTATGTCCACATGCAAAAAGGAAAAAAGGAACTTCGACCAGAACTTGTGTCATGCAAAAACTAACTGAAAATAAGTCAGAGGCCTACATGCAAACCTAAACCCTTACAAATCTTAGAAAACATTACGTTAGTATTTCTGTTGGGTGTCAAGCTATTACATTATGAACCACTTGTGAAGAGGAGGAAATGATTCTAAGTTTTACTTTGTAATTCTTGTTTCTTTCCTAATATGGAGGAAATGAAGGTGAGAGGACCATATCCAAAATGTTATCAGACCGTGTGGCCATTAAGTCTGGAAACGGGCAAAAGCACAGTGATTCTTTTGATGATATACTCCAATACGTGGCGTGGTGATTGGATTTTTGTATCAGCTTGGCTAGGCACACGGTACCCTGCTATTTGGTCAAACACCAGTCCAGATGTTGCTGTGAAGGTATTTCTTGAAACGAGACTAACATTTGAATCAGTAGACTTTGTTGTTTTTTAATATACAATTGTTATTGATTTCAGAGAGTAAGGGAGGAGACAGAACCATCAATGATGAGAGAGAATCGTCGATCGGCTGCCTCCTGCACCCTCCACTGGGGATCGAGACTGCAACCCGGGTCTGAGCCCGGACCGGGAATTGAACCGTGACCTCCTGGTTCATAGGTTGACACCCAACCACTGCACCACGCCGGCCGGGCATAAATCAGTGGACTCTGACGGAAGCCGATTCATCTCTGTGGTGTGAGGGAGCCTCATGCAATCAGTAGAAGGCCTCAGAGAAAAGGAACGAGGTCCCTTGAGGAAGAAGGAGCTCTGTCTCCAGTGTCTTCAGCCTCAAGCTGCCTCCTCAAGTCCGCCCTGGGCCTCCAGCCCGCCGACAGATTTCAGACTTACAAGCCTTCACCATCAGATAAGCCAATTTCTTTTTCTTTTATTTTTATCTTTTCTTAACATATTTTTATTGATTTCAGAGAGCCATGGAGAGGGAGAGAGCGACAGAAATATCAACGATGGGAGAGAATCATGGATCGGCTGCCTCCTGCACGCCCCCTATTGGGGATTAAGTCCAAAACCCGGGCAAGTGCCCTTGACTGGAATCGAACCCGGGACCCTTCAGTCCGCAGGCTGACGCTCTAGCCACTGAACCAAACCAGCTAGGGTGAGCCAGTTTCTTAAAATAAATTAATCTCCCTCTCCCCGCGCCCCCTTCACCTCATTCCATTGGTTCCGTTGCCATGGAGAACACCTGGTAAAAGAGTATGTGCTTCCAAACTTTATAGCCACGCTGCAGTATGAGAACTCTGAGCAAAACCATAAAACAACGAAACAAGCCAATCATTCGTGAGTATTTACTTCATACTCTTATTGCCTTGGCAGCTGCTGCTCTTAACCCAACTGCAGACGGGCGCTACGTGGAACCGCCTGAAGAATTTAATAATATAGAGGAGCACACAAAGGCTTAGAACACTCAAAACCAGATTTTGCCTAATGCTCTCCTGGTCTCCAATCATGAGAGAAACAGGGGTCTGACTGACACCACTACAAAGGCTCACTAGCAAGTTAAGTGGATCCGCGTTTTGCATAAGGTCTGATTTCCCTCTGACAATTCTCTTAGCAGACGTCTTCGTGACTGGATGGAAAGAGCTAATTAAATCCAGTTTAGGATCTACCTACTAAATGCCTTCGCTGCCCAAGACGAGAGAAGAGCAGCAGGTATAGAGAATGCAGGCTGCAAGGGAGGGAGTCACAGGGGTTAGGGGCCTTTCTTCTGACCATGCCCTTGACCTCATCAGAGACTAAATGACACCCACAAAATGATGCAGGAGAGAAAAAGGTCTTTTTTCTTTTTAGTGTATTTTATTGATTTCAGAGAAGAAGGGGGAGGGAGACAGAAACATCCATGAGAGAGAATCATTGATTGCTGCCTCTTGCACGCCCCCTACTGGGGATCGAGCCCACAACCCGGGCATGTGCCCTGACCAGGAATCAAACCGTGACCTCCTGGTTCATAGGTGGATGCTCAACTACTGAGCCACACTGGCTGGACCTTTTAATGAGCAATTGTGGAACGGAAGGACCAGAACTGCACCTGTGACAAATGCATGCTGAGCTACTAGTAAGCCAACAGACTGAAAATGCCTTTGGGCCTTTGTAAGGGGGACTGCCTCCACTCCCAAACTACCAGTGTCAGAAAGCTGACTGTGTGGTGCTCTCCTTCTAATAATGATTTAATTTCTTATTGCGCGTATCAAGGGGAAATGTTACTACACTATTACTAATAATCACAAAACGTAAGCTACTAGCTAAAAATCTGCCTATTTTGCACTACTATTTATTTTCCGCAAAGATTTGGAGCTCTCGGAAAATTCACTTTCTCTGCTACCAGATACCAAGTCGAGGACTGAAACCTCTCTCCCTGCTCAGAACCAATAGAACTTTCTGGCAGTCAACACCACATCTAAACACAGGAGCAGAAGGCCCGCTCTCTCCATCATGGCGCAGCCTAAATACACCTCGGCGCTGCCTCTGAAGGCTGGCTTGGTGCGGGGAACGCTGCCTCATCCTGGGGGCTGGCCTGCGTCATTCCCTGGATCTCGGTGATGGGGGGGCATCTTCCTCCCCCGGAAGAAGTGGGCCAGCGTGCGGATCCTGGAAGACCTCGTCGGGATCAGTGGCAGGAGGATCACAGCTGTCACACCAGCTGTAGGCATCGCTGAGCTACACAACTCCCCGGCACATGCCACCACCTGTGCTTCGCAGGGGGCTCACAGTCAGCGCCCGGCTCGTGTTTCATCAGCCTGCATAGGCGCTGACCTCACTCATCCCGGGCTCTCCCACCATCACAAGCGTGTCACTTCTCCTCCGGGAGGCCGCCACTCCGAGGCTGGCGCTCTCCGGAGCGATCGCTGCTGGGTGCCCGTCCCCCGGAGCCAGGCCGGCAGGGGGACGGCTGTGCTCTCTGGCCAGAACTGCCGATGGCGAGAGGCCGGTTAGGCAGGGTGTTGGGGATTGTGAGAGCAGAGTCCAACGTGCTAAGTGGCCTCAGAGGTGTCCCAAGCATCCTTTGGCGGCTTAAGTGAGGGAAGCGAGGCCAGCCAAAAGCAGGTTCTGGAAGCTGGGTGGCCCCAAACCCCTCTGGAAAGCACTTTAAGGTGGGTCCGTCCCACTGTTGTGGGAGGAACTAAAACTGTCTTTTTTTTTTTTAATTTTTAAAAAAAATATGTATATTTAGAGAGAGGAAAGGGGGGGGCGAGAAAGAGAGAGAGACATCAATGAGAGACACATCGATCGGCTGCCTCCTGCCCACCTCCTACTGGGGATGGAGCCTGCAGCTCAGGCTCGTGGCCTGACCAGGAATGCAACCAGCGACCTCTTGGTCCCTGGGACACTGCTCAACCCGCTGAGCCACGCCAAGAGGGCTGAAGCCATCTCTCTAAAAGCCCGACTGAGAAGAAAGGTTATTGCTGTTCTGGAGACAAGTGCCTCTCATTCCCCATTAAGTGAAACATCTGCTTTGCTTGCCAGAACCGTGACCTGCATGAGGGGCTGCTTCAGACGTTGAGTTCTGAACAGTCCAAGTGGTGACGTTCTAGACCCGAGGGCGGCCCCGCAGTGGCAGGCTGCGGAGGACAGCTTTTGCGTTACTGCTGACACCGCCCGCTGCTGTGACCGATACTGAGCTTAGAACGATAGGCAGACATTCATTTTTCACTTGTGTCCTGTCTGCACTCCCAGCTTACTGGCTGAACTTGAATGACAGCGCTCTACACTGTTTGCCCCACATGCTTAGCGTCTACAGGTATGTGGTTGAGCACATAAAGGCCAAAGATAAACCTGAGCAGGATTATCAAACCCGTTCATCTCTCCCTCAGTTAGATCAAGACCAAATGAGGAAGCAGAAACAAAGGCAGCACAGAGCCGGGCTACAGGCTGAAACGTGGAGTCCGCTCACCCGTTGCACCCGACGACCTTGTTGTACAGGTAGGACGGCAGGCCCTTCAGGTGGGTGTTGTTATCCACGTACACGTACTGCAGCTCCCGAGATCGACCTAAATCTGGGTCAGAAAGCACAGCACCGTGACTCCCACGACCACGCGCCAACGTAACACGAAACGTAAAATGTAGTGAAACGACACGGACACCATCCAAATATGCTCCCGGCTCAGATGTGCCTTTTAGAGTCCCTCGGGCAGTGGTCGGCAAACCGCAGCTCGCGAGCCACATGCGGCTCTTTGGCCCCTTGAGTGTGGCTCTTCCACAAGATACCACGGCCTGGGCGAGTCTATTTTGAAGAAGAGGCGTTAGAAGAAGTTTAAAAACTTTGGCTCTGTTGACTGATGAGTTTGCCGACCACTGCCCTAGGCGGCTCCAGGAAAGTCTCCGCTTGAGCTGACGCAGCAGTAAGGCGTGTAGGATACTCATCAGGGGAACCCCGTCTTGGAGTCAGATGCCCAGGGTTTGAATTCTCATTCTCCTATTTACAACATGTGTGTCCTCGGTGTCACCACCTGTACAAAGCGGGGAATGCTGCCTCTTAAATTCAGTGGGAATTACTAACCCAGTTTCTAAATTATCAAGAAGAATTCTTGGCACACAGCCTTCTCCAATGTATGGCAGTTACTATTATTCCCGGGACTATCAGTAGGTGTGCCCTCCAGGAGAGGGTGAATTAAGAGAGAATCCCCCCCGCCCCCTTAGCTGGTTTGGCTCAGTGGACAGAGCGTGGGCCTTCAGACTCAAGGGTCCCAGGTTCCATTCCGGTCAAGGGCACATACCTTGGTTGCAGGCTCAATCCTGGCCCTGGCCAGGGCGCGTGCAAGAGGCAACCAATCAATGCCTCTCTCTCATCATTGATGCTTCTCTCTCTCTCCCTTCCTCTCTGAAATCAATAAAAATATATTTGAGAGCGAGAGCGAGAGAGAATTCTCTTTGGCATGCAGCAGAAGGTACTGGCGCTCTTCTGGACTTGAACGGCACGGAAGAGGATTGGAGGCAATGGCCTTGGGAGACGGTGATTCATCCACTCGAGCCAAGGACACAAAATGGGACGTGGCAGGGGCGGCGCCCCTCTCCTCTAAGCTACACGACAGGGGGAGCGTGTGCACATCAGAGGCGGCTGCATGCAAAGACCCTAGCACAAAGCGACACCAAAGCTGACGCCGGCTACATCCGACAGCCGTGGCCTTCGTTCCTATCCTGGGTGCAGAGGGAAAACGAGGAGTCCATTTCAAACGCGAGCTGGTTAGATCTTCCTGTAGGCTTTCCGTTCCAGAGAGTTCTCTCTGCACCTCTCCGGCTGGGGATGTTATTTTATACAGTGGGCTCGTGATGGAATGAACTACTTCCTTTTTTTAATGTTTCTGTTTTCTATTGTTGTTAATCCTCACTCAAGGGTATTTTTTTCCATCGATTTTTAGAGAGAGAAGTGAGGTAAGGGAAGGACAAAGGGAGGGGGAAGAGAGAAAGACACTGATGTGAGAGACACAAATGACCGCCTCCCCCACGCGCCCCGATCGAGGGTGGGGAGCAAACCTGCGACCCAGGTATGTGCCCTGGATCAGGAAGCGAACCCAAGATCCTTCAGTGCATAGCCTGACACTCTAACCACTGACCACCACTGGCCAGAGCTGAGCTATTTTCTATGGAAGCTGAAAGAAAACGGGAATCGACTGTGCTGGAACCGGTTACGTGTTAGCCAGTCTACTACACGGCCGTGAGATTTTCATACAGACACGTAAACTTTCCGAGTACCACAATCTCATACAGAGTACGAAACAGCAGCACCAAAACGACACGAGGAAGTGATCAGAACCGGGTCTGCACCCTGGCTTTCCACCTGCGGCCTGCTGGGGGAAACACAAGGCTCCAGGCCTGTCACCTCCCGTGAAATGGCGACAACGGTACCCAGGCCACAGGCTTGCCGTGAAGATCTAACAGTGCGCACCATGCCAACTCGATCCCTTGCATACTAATGGGCGCGCAGTGCATCTTCGTTTCTTTGCCCTCTCTCCTCCGGATGTAAAGAGAAGAGTCACAGAAGAGTGCGGAATTACAGAGAACCAGGGCACTCCTGCCTTAGCTGACACAGCACGGCCTGCCGGCGAGGCTGCGACACCGAACACCCAGCAAGGTCACAGGCTGCACGAGCAGCGCGGGGACCACCTCATGAGCGCGCGCTGGCAGCCAGAGAGCTGTCCGCTGGCAGCACCGCAAGCACACGGAATGGCCTTTCTAGTCAGACTGAGGCTGACGTGGAAGTGCTTTCTGCATGAGAAAGCTTTGCCGTGTTTCTTCTATTCCGAGAACAGAAGATTTTCACTCAGTAACTAACTCGGTGAATCTTTTTTAAAAAACTGATTTCAGAGAGGAAGGAAGAGGGGGAGAGAGAGAGAAACCTCGATGATGAGAGAGAATCACTGGGGATGAAGTCCACAAGCCGGGCATGTGTCCTGACCGGGAAACAAACTGTGACCTCCTAGTTCACAGGTCAATCATTGGGCCACACTGGCCGGGCAATAATTACCTTTGGAAGATACCACTGACCCACTAGCTAAGGAGCTGGCGTGTTTTCTTCCTTCTGTTAATTTTAATGGGCCAATATCTTGCAGTAAAACATGTCATGCAATAACACCCTCCCCAGTTCCTGTGCGAAAATGCTCAGTACGTGAACTTCATCAAGCGAGGAAGTGAACATCTGCACAGATGTGAAAGCCACAAAGAACTTCTTCATGTGGCTTTCTCACGTGTCCAAAATGTTTTCCTTTTTCCCTTCCAGGCGCCCAGATCAAAGTATTGTGACTTGCAAATTAGCAAAAGCGAGCAGTCTTGCACAGACTCCAACTCTTTTTCATGGAACTTCAAGGCTCTGGCATATGCGGCCCACATGGCGGCCGAGGGAACAAAAAGGTGCTGTGTGTGTGGGTGCTGTGTGTGTGGGTGCTTGCTGTTTAACTGCACTGGGAAAGCAAGCACGGCACGGCGGCCCGGGCCAGGACCGACAGGGTCTGTGTACTGAGACCTGACCGGCGTGAAACGCACTTCTTTTATCAAAGATGAATGATGCCTTCTCTTCAAGACGACGACGGGGCAGGAGGGACGGCACCATGAAAGCAACAGACCAAAACAGGTTGTTTAGAATGCTCTAGCAACATCATACCGACAATCAGTTTGGCAAATGGGATCTATAATTAGTCATAATTACATTTTTAATGCCGATAAAATGTGGGTATCTTCGTAATGAATTCAGAGTGATTTATAGTCTATTCAGAAAATACTTTAAAGCTAATATAAACTACCTACACGAGCCCAGTCAGTGTGGCTCGGTGGTTGAGCGTTGACCTATGACCCAGGAGGTCCAGCGCACAGGCCCAGGTTGTGGGCTCCATCCCCAGTAGGGGGCGTGCAGGAGGCAGCCGATCCATGATTCTCTCTCATCAGAGATGTTTCTCTCTCTCCTTCTCCCCTCCTCCCTCTGAAATCAATAAAAACTCATTAAAAACTAAAAAAATAAATAAATTATCTACATGACGCCTTTTACAAAGAGAACTTTTCAACCGCTTTTTCAGAATAATGAATTTTTTACGGACTAGCTTCTTCAAATACTCACACTCCACTAAATCTTTTACACAGTCATATTCTTTCCGGTCTATTCAACTTTTACAAAGTCAGATTTCACCGTGAACTGTAATTTAATCAGATGCTTTATACAGAGTAAACCAACAACTGGTTAAGCTCCAAGTGGGTTTTAATGAATGTGAATGACTGAAGTGCCCCTTTGCTGTTGCTTTAAATAGGCAGGTGTCAGTGTCTCTAAGTCGAATTCGGCGCCACAGTCCAGGTAGCAAAGGCGTCATTACAAGCAATGGGCTCCGTACTGCGCTAGGAGCTCGGGGCACCGAAGTGAAGACACACGGCTCCACCCCTGCTTCCAGCCGAGGGCACCAATGAACATACAGTGACTGGGTGCTTATGCCGCAGTTACAGTGATACAAGTGCTTTAAAAGGGTCTTATTCAGTTCTCACGAGAGCACGAGGAAGTAGGTATTGATATCGCCCTGTTACTGAGACTTAGCCTTTCTAAGCCCAAGCTCACACAGCTGTTCGGGGGCAGAGCGGGAATGTAAACGTGGGGCTGCCTGCTTCACTGCGAGCTAGACAACCTCTGCCTACAGGTCGCTCCACAGAAGTGGGGCCACCATCCCCTGTAACTAGGAAATGATACCGCGGAGCACGCTGCATGGGGGCATGGGTGCCCCGAGGGCTGGCACTGTGCCCAGCAGCCAGGCGTGACGTCAGGAGGCACTGCCAAAGAGTCAAGTGATGAACGAAGTGTCTAGCTTCCTTTAAAAGCCCAGATCACGGTGAGAGAGTTCTGTCTTCCAGATTGAGGGCAGTGATTTCAATAAGTCCCAGGAATTCCTTCAGAGAAGATGCCGGGGCGGGGGACACTCATGCTGACGGTCCAGCACAGACGGGGGTGTTTCATGTTGAAATTTTTAAGTGGCGCTTTTGTTTCTTACCAGTTAAAATAATTCAATTCTCAGTACAAATAAACTTATTGTTTTATTAAAGGCCAATGTTTGTTTACATGTATTATGTCAGAACGGGCCACCTACAGAAGTCTGCAGTGGGTAACGTTCCTTATTGGCCAGAGTGACATCGTGTGTGTGTGTGTGTGTGTGTGTGTGTGTGTGTGTGTGTCACCTGAGGATATTTTCCCATTGATTCTGAGAGACAGTGGAAGGGAGGCAGGAGACAGAGAGAGAAACATTGATGTGAGAGAGACACATCGACTGGTTGTCTCCCGCAGGCTCCCTGGCCTGGGATCAAGCCTACAACCGAGGTACATGCCCTTGACCGGTATCAAACCCAGGACCCTTCAGTCCAGGGGCCGATGCTCTATCCACTGACCCAAACCGGCTAGGTCCAGAGTGACATTTCAAGCTCAGTCTTTAAAAATGTCTAGTCTGGTTACCTGGCAATGCTAATCATTAGAACACCCTATACAAATGTTTCTACGTAGAAGCCCACATCTAAGCAGATATATCTGTACTAGTGGCCACCCTTTCATGTTGCTCTATAACCCCTGTCAATTGTAATGTTATCTACATGAAAAATATAACACATATGTGTACATACACATACAGGGTGTCCCAAAAATGTCTACACACTTTAACCGCTGATGGCTCAATTTTGAAAATGAAATGTGTGTGTGTGTAGACATGTTTTGAGACACCCTATATATGTCAATCCTTTCTCAGAGTAAATCATCTCATATTTCACATGTTTTGTCACTAATCACATTTTTAGCACAGATTTTTTTTCTTTTCTTTTAATCTCAAATCCCGAAATGAACTTCGTTGCCTGGGCAGGAAGCCTTCCTCACGGCACAGATGGATTTAGAGAGGAAGCTCCAAGGTCAACAGAATGGAGAAAACGAACTCCTCCTTCCTAATCAAGGGCCCAGAGGTATTCTATCTCCCTCTCCGCCTCTTGGCCTTCTCACAGCCACGCGCTCACTTACCAAGCGGCAAAAATGCGAGCTGGTTTCCAGCCATGGAGAGCTCATTGAGGCTGGGCAGCTGGCAGAGGTGGCGCGGCACACACCACAGCCGGTTCCGGTCCACGGTGAGGTACTGCAGAGAAAGGCACAGGTGAAGCCTCTCGGGTAAAGCTAGCAAACGATTGGTAGAAATGTCTAGTGTCTGCAGCTCCTTCAAATCGCCAACCTCTACAACCAAAATCAAAATGAAGATAAATCGCATCCTCATCACATCGGTTAGGCTGATTAAATAAAATGAATCAATACTGCAACAGTTCAACCAAATAAACCCAGTGGCTGCAGCTATTTCCATAGACATGAAGGGGGAGGCACGGGGTTGAGGTCTAGTATGCAAATGATCCAACCTGGGCAGGTGTCTTTAAAGGAGCCTGCCAGAATTGTTTTGTAAAAAATATTTTTATTGCTTTCAGAGAGGAATGGAGAGGGAAAGAGATAGAAACATCAGTGATGAGGGAATCATGGATCGGCTATCACCTGCACACCCCGCACTGGGGATGGAGCCCACAACCCCGGGCAAGCGCCCTGACCGGGAATCGAACCGTGACCTCCTGGTTCATAGGCCGATGCTCAACCACTGAGCCACACTGGCCGGGCAAGTATGATGTTTCTTTTTAATAAAATTGTCTATAATTAATTTTGTCCTTTAACATTACTGACACCTTCAAAAATATTCATTGATAAGTCATCTTGAAATCTGTGTGGTATTACTGATAAAGAGTTTCAATGCATTTTTAGAATATTAGTGGAATCTTACTCTTCCCAGCTGGTGTCCCCGTCACCACCCCACTCCCCAAGGAGCAAACATCAGTTCGCAGACTCTATTTCCTTAGTGTGCCTAGAATAATCCTAACTTCACGGCTGTCTGCATGCTTTCCTTCCATGCCACACCTACGATACCTTACAACTTTGCAGCTACTTAGAGAGTATCCTGAAAATGACTTCCCTGCTGCCACGCACCAATTACTGACACGAAGCATAAAAATAACACGAGAGTGCAGTTTCTAAAGAGAAAGCAGTGGGCTCCCTCTGGACCATCCTTCTCTGCCGATGCACGCTGACCTCACCTGAAATTTAAATGGGAATGGGAAGGAAGCCACGCACTCCATGCCAGGGTAGTGACCACAGAGTCAATAGCAAGGCTTGGTATTTTTCAAGCGCTGGCTTTTTCCGGTACCACCAAGACAGCTCTAATTTAAGCTGCCAAGCACACCAGGTAGGGGAGAGCACACAGAGACAAAAAGGACAATATTTCAGCGCCAGGTTCCGTTCTGCCTAACAGTATGTCCCTCTTTATGCTCATTTGCTCTCGCTAACGGTAGCCCGGCGCTGGAAGGCCCATACTCTGGTACCTAGACATACATTCAAGCCATAACCCTATTACTCATCAGCCGTGCAACTTTGGGGTTATTCACTCAAATATTTAGATGTGGTAGTTTGATGCTTAAAAAATCATCTACAGCCTGGCTGGCATGGCTCAGTGCTTATTGACCTATGAACCAGGAAGTCATGGTTCAATTCACAGTAAGGGCACGTGCCCAGGTTGCAGACTCGATCCCCAGTAGGGGGAGTGCAGAAGGCAGCCGATCCATGATTCTCTCTCATCACTGATGTTTATCTCTCTCTCCCTCTCCGTTCCTCTCTGACATCAATAAAAATATTTTTTAAAAAATAAAATAAGAAATCATATATAAAAACGCCCGAGTAACATGTACATAAAGTGATTAAATGAAATATCGTAGATTCAACAAGACATGGCAGAAAACAATTACTTTCAATTTTCAGCTCATTAAACTACATAATATTTTAAATGTAAATTCTAAATATAAGTGGCTTTTTAATTGATGCAGTTTTATCACAGAATCAATTTTGTCATGTTTAACGTAGAGAAAGGGGCTCTTGAACTTTCAGAAAAAGGGTAGGACTACCTTGGTCAAATAAAAAATTGAAACTCAATCATACGGGGCTTGCTATATACTCATAAGAATGTGTAGAGGTTATGTTTCATAACAAACAATCACAAGAAAAAATAAACAACACCAGAAAGCTCACTGAAAAAAAATCTATTAACTATGCATTTGTCTGATAGAAATAAAATCAAACAAGCAATTAAGAAGTCCTCTTAATTAGCAAAGACCATTACCTATTATTTGGGAGCTTTACAATAAAATGCGCTAAAACACCTGACATCGGAGAAGCACAACAGTCACTGATAGGACTTAAATATTTATGTCTGGGTGTCAAACTTGGCAACTAATTCCCAGTAGAAATTTTAAAATGTGAAAGACATACTTCAAAAAAAAAAAAAAAAATCACTGCCCTAATCGGTTTGGCTCAGTGGATAGAGCTTTGGCCTGCGGACTGAAGGGTCCCAGGTTCGATTCCGGTCAAGGGCATGTGCCTTGGTTGTGCGCACATCCCCAGTAGGGGGTGTGCAGGAGGCAGCTGATCGGATGTTTCTAACTCTCTATCCCTCTCCCTTCCTCCCTTATAAAAAAATCAATAAAATACAGTTTTTTAAAAAAAGCACACTGTTTTGACATTTTACCTGGTGCTTTATGTGCAATTAAATTATGCGCTAAAGTTTCTTTCAATGTCATTCAAAATAAGTTACTTACCAGGCGTTTACTGGTTATCTAACCAAATGGTTGATTTGACCCTAGCAAAATGCCCCTGAGACTACTGTAGAAGGTAAGAAACCGTTTCTTGGAAGTGCTCTTCCGGAGAGCCAACTATAATCTAACCCACTGCTAGACAGAAGTGGCCTCTATCTCTTCTTTAGATACAGCCCATCTTTGAAATTGAAAAGCATTTATTCTAAAACTTAGCATCTGTATCATTGCTTTGTGTCAATACACGAATTGCTACTTAGAAAAATCCTTTATTGTCTTCATTCTGCAAGATTAATGGAGACCACATAGGCAGATTTTCATTCCTATGTTGTATCTTAGTGATTGTCTGCTTCCCAGATTTCTCCGAGGCAGGCTTTCTTCCCGCTTCTCCGAGGTAGCACAATGGGGTCTGTGACCTGAATGAGATCACCAGGAGTCCATTGTTGGCATAAAACTCTTAGAACCGCTGCCTCAAGAAATATCACGCATCATAGTCCAGCATGAAAATTTACTCTTTATTTCACTACTTTGAAGAGAGTAACTACAAACAACCCATATTACACTATCTGAATAAAATATTATAACGATTGCTTTCATTTCACTTTCTAAACTCAAATTAGTACAGGGAGCCCGGCCGGTGTTGCTCAGTGGTTGAGCATCGACCTATAGACCAAGAGGTCAACGGCTGGATTCCCAGTCAGGGCACATGCCCGGGTTGCGGGCTCAAACACCAGTAGGGGGCGTGAGGAGGCAGCCGATCGATGTTTCTCTCTCATGGATGTTTCTCTCTCTCCCCCCCTCTCCCAATCAATAAAAATTTATTATAGAAACGGCTTAAGAATATTTCAAGCGTGGGGCCGAAGGTGGGGTGAAGTCTCTCCCCCCAAAACAAGCAAACACTGGAAAAACCTGTAAAGAACCAACTATTTCAGGACTCTGGAAACCACCCAAAGGCAGACACATTCGTAAGTGTCTATTCTTGGAAACCTGTTAAAGCTTCATTCAAGAACAGTGGGAGTCTGCATCCTTTTATTGCTTGGGGTGGCTCCTCTCCCATCCAGGCCCCGAGCTCAATCTCCAGAATGTGAGCTTACCAAGGCAGGGCTGATGAGGAATGGCGAGGACAACCAGCGGTCTGGCAGTCAGAGAGAGCATCCTTGACGTGGGGGTGGGGAAAAATCTCACAGCTTCCCCCCTCCCCCCCCTTTTTTTTTTTAGCTAAAAGTGGCAAACGGTGTCGGGAAAGAATGAGCTTTGCTAGCCTGGGATGCAGACCCCGTTGGAATGAGTGGTTGCACAGCCGTAAATTTAATTGGGCAATTCTAGAAATGAGAGAGCAGATGAAGTGCTAGCGATGCTCTCCACAAATCCTTCCACAACCGAGGAGCCCTGCGTCCTTCCGTGCAGGGACGGCCCGCGAGTCTGCACAAAGTCAACAGCAGAGCAGATGTGACAGCTGACTCGCTCTGACAGCACTTGACAACCCAAACACATTGCAATTCGCGTAAGACGGGAGCTTCACGGGCTGGAAGCGTTTGGGCAAACGTCTTTCCGAAGCAATGGCTGCTCCTCGGCTATACTGACCTCGTGGCCACCCCTACGGAGCCAGGTTAAAGAACACAAGACTGAACTCTGGGCAGCTACATACCACAGAGGGGAGACGAGTCTGAAATTTAAACCGCAGGAAGGAATAAGAATTTAAAAAATAAAACAACTTTCAGAAAAATAAATCAAAATCCAAAGCTGTCCTAATACGTTAACTAAATGTTCCAGTTTTCCACAACAACAAAAATACAAGATAGCAAAGAGTGACCCATAACCAAGGGTGCGTGGGGGCGGGGGGGAATGGGGAGAAGCAGTCAACAGAAACTAACTCTGAATGGGTCCAGATGTTGAACTTGGCAGAGAGTTCAAAGCAGCTGTTACAAATGTGTTTAAAGAAGCAAAGGAAACTATGTCAAAAACTAAAGAAAACTATGATGACAATGACTCAATCAACAGAGAATCTAAATAGAAAAAGAAAAGCTGTAAAAGGAGCCAAGGAGCCATTCTAAAGTGGAAAACACAGTAACTGAAATGAAAGTCACTAGATGGTCTCAGGATCAGATCTGACATGGTGGAGGAAAGAACAGTAAACTCAAAGACATGTCAATAGGAGTTATTAAATTTGGAGAATAGAAAAAAAAAAACAGCAGAAAGTGATCAGCGCCTCAGATACCATCACATCTATAATGGGAGTTCCAGAAGGAGAGGAAAACGAGAAAGTGGGAGAAAAAAATATGTTAAGAGACAATGGCTGAAAATGTTCTATGTTTGATGACAAGCATTAATCTACAGATCCAAGAAGTTCAATGACTTCCAAGTAGGAAAAACACAAAGAAATCCAAATCTAGACACATCATAGTCAAATTGCTGAAAGATAAACAAAGATAGAAAAGCTTCCATGAGAGCCAAAGCTGGTGTGGCTCAGTGGATGGAGCATCGGCCTGTGGACCGAAGGGTCCCAGGTTTGATCCCAGTCAAGGGCACAGGCCCGGGTTGTGGGCTCCATCCCCAATGGGGGGTGTGCAGGAGGCGGCCGATCAATGATTCTCTCTCATCAGTGATGTTTCTCTCTCTCCTCCTCTCCCTTCTTCTCTGAAATCAAGTAAAAAATTTATTTTGTAAAAGTAACTGTTAAGGTATTATTTTAAAATTATTATTACTAGCAAAAACTGCAACATGAATAGAGTGCATTTAAGAAATTAAATTTACTGACTGCAAAAATATCTGTATAGTAGTTCTTCCCAAATGTTTTGCGTTGCCTAGTAACCAGTGGATACCATTTTGAGTCTGACAACAGAGACCTCCCCTCTGCCCATCTCCTTGGCAGCCAAAACCTTGTTAGGACAGTGCCCGCTCCCCCGGGAAAGCAAAGGGAAGGCTAGGAGCAGAGGAACTCTGAGTCAGTCTCCGTGGGATGTGGATGTTAAGAGCACTGGCATACACTGGGAGGCAGAGGACTAAGATAGGGAAGGGAGTGCAGAGGGAGGAAACCTGACGAGGACTGGACATCCGCCCTATTTACAAAAGGTGAGGAGCAGACCATCTTAAGGACGGACTGTTTTTAAGGATTAAAACCTGACCACTTTTGGTCAAGAAATCCACGACGGTCAGTATTCTTTCTTCCTAAAACGTTTGGGTGGCATTTATACAACACAAAAATCTTAATCCTAGAGCCGATACAATTTGACGCCTACGTTTACATTACATCCATTCTGTTGCATATTGTGACTCATACTGTTCTAGCGTGATTCAGAGCATCCAAGTGGTAGAATGAGTTGTTCAGAGGTGATCAGGATGGACAGACAGCTGGTCCTCATTTGACAATGAAAGGCAGGGTCTAGAAGAAATACATCAAGGTTGGCAGGAGCAAAGAAGGGACCTCAAGACTCTTCTCCAAATTCAGAGGCAATGAGCCTGAAGACCAAGGATATGCCAGGCAAGAAGCACCGACAGGAAGGACAAGTGTGAGCAGACAGGGGAGCAGCTGGTGCTCCGACATTCAAGGAAGCAACCCGTGCCAACCCACCCAGAGCACAGGGGCACGCCGAACACGAAGGGTGCCCCCAGGGCAGGAGACACCACAGCCACCAGCCGTGCAGGGGTGGGGGCAGGGGCAGCCTTATAAGACCAGGTGTGTTTTTCTTCCGTGAAGCTTATCTCTGTCAGAGCTTTCTTTCATTTCCTCACACAAAAGCACATTACATTTGTGTATCATCATCTCTATTATATTAGGCTACTGTGAATGGTGTTACGCACGCACACAGTAGTTGAACAGAGTGAAGTAAGTTTGATGCATTTATTCATTCGCTGAAAGAGAAAGCGCTTTTTACAAGTTTACACAATGCCCTGGTCGGTGTGGCTCAGGTCCCATCCCTGGGCCTGGTCGGGGCGGAGGGGGGCACATTCGGGAGGCAACCCGTCCATGTAAGCCACTCACATGGATGTCTCTCTCTCTCTCTCCCTTTCCCTCTCCTTCTGCCCCCCTTCCTCCCGCTCTCTCCCAAAACCAATGGGCAAAACACTCTTACACAAATACAAACTTAAAACTACACAACAACAAACCTGGCTTTTATTTAGATGGCGTGTGTTAGCTTTAAATAGTTAGGGACTTGTACAGTGCGAAGCTCATGGGACGTAATGTAATGTGATCTGTGTTTTCCACAAATCCCCGTTGGTCCATTTACTTAAGAAACCCATGCTGGCTGGCCGGGTGCCAGCATACCAAACCTGCGCAGCAGTGCATACTTGTATTTCTGTTACTAAATTAGGAAGCCAAAGCAGGCAATGTCAGGGCCAGGAGCGAAGAGAAAAGGTTCTCAAAAGCAAGATCATGATAAGATATTTAATTTTTCATTAGAAAGGCCCAAGTAGTTTAGCCTAAGAAGCAGCAATACGGAGAGATAATTAAATGAAGACAAAGGGAGAAATACAAACATTTCACAAAAGCAGCCTTCGAAATAGCCTTCATCATCATGTTGAAAAGAAATTAACTACCGCTACTTGAGGCTTAACGTCTCAGTGACTGATCCTGAAATACTGCCCGCCTTTTCCTGAGGAAGAAATGGGCAGTTACCATTCCCATTTTCACTAAGATTTACTAACATACTTGATGTGGAGCACTGTTCAGAGCAGTGGTCACCAACCGGTGGTCCGCGAGGTCCTAAAGGTAGGCGACCGCTCCTTCAGAGCAGGGGTGGGGAATGTCCGGTCCATGGAATCGTTTGGTCTGGCCCCGCCAAGGCATTAAGGGTGAGTTAATTAAATATCTGACCAAATACAGCAGGCTGGTTTTTAAGTGGATAAGTGTATATGGCCTGAGAATGATGTCATAAATATCCAAATGGCCCTTGGCCATTGGTTTAGAGAAACGGGGTAGAACATTCAAAGAGACTCGAGTGGAGAAACACAAACAGGATTTCAAGAGAACAAAACCACTGTGCTGAAGTTCAAAGTCATTTTTAAGATGACACAAACATATAGAAGGATAAATATGAACTTTCCACTTTCCAAATTTCACTTGCCCCTAGTTAGCATGCCCAAGAGGTTTAAAAAGACAGTGGTTAATTAACATTTCTGCAAGTATGTGTGAACATACCCCAATCCTTTATCAAAAGCTAAAGAATTTTAAAGATATTGGGAGAATTTTAGTTCTAGCAATAGCTGAATACTATTCTTCTTATAAACATTTTGTTAAATATTGATAAATTTCAAAGTAGTATTTGTTTTGTTTTATGAAAGAATTAAAAAATTAAATGGATATTTGCTACAAAAGCTGTATTTTTATGTGGGTGAAATGTATTTAATGCCAGGATATGTAAATCACAGAAAATTAAATAACAAAGTCTGCGCACTGTAACAGGCCCTGACTTATCAAACATGATTTAAAAAAAAAAAAGATGTTCATACTACTTTAGCAATACAGAAGTTATTTCTTGTTTATAAAAAAGCCACAGACACAACAAGAAACAAACTACAATGTATCCATGTAACAACAACAACTAAACAAATAATGAAAGCCACAGAGTGAAGACCCCTTGCCAATAGGCATCCTAGTTGTTTGGTGTCCTTTCATCTAATACATATATTTATATGATCTCTATAGGACATGACATGCATTTAGGACACTGATCAGTGAGATCCTTTAGCTGCTTCCTGCTCACCTCCCACAGCCAGGAGCAGGCCACCAGTGAATAGCAGAAGCAGGTACACGGGGGGCGGGACAAACAGACACAGCTTCCCTCTTCTCAAGTCTGTCTATCCTTCAACTATCCGCCCCCCAGGAGTACAATGCAGAGTGTGTCCTCTGGCTCCTGGTCTGGCCCTTCGCTGTCCCTGTATTACTGGCGGGAGGCACAGTGTTATGTACGGAAGGCACAAGAGAATTAGAGACCCAAGCTTCAAGTTCTAAGTTACATAAATAAGTAAATACAAGAAACAGATTGAGTCTGGCCCGTGTGGCTCAGTGGTTGAGCACCAACCTATGAACCAGGAGGTCACGGTTTGACTCCCGGTCAGAGCACATGCCCAGGTAAGGGGCGTGCAGGAGGCAGCCGATCCATGACTCTCTCTCATCACTGATATTTCTATCCCCCCGCTTCCTCTCTGTGAAATGAATAAAAACGTATTTAAAAAGAAGAACTAGGTTGAGTGATTAGAAATTACACTGGTTAGTATAATGATCCCCAGGGATCACTTTGATACGAAGCCTTCCATTCCATTTTTACCTTCTTATTGCTACCATATATGCATAAACATATACACACAGATGGAATGCCCCAAAAGGGAGAAAAATAAACTTTCTTTGGTGGTAAAAAAAAAAAAAAAAAAAAAAAATCAATGAAATTTGATGTTTTTTCTAAAGAAATTTGGAAAAGAACAAAGTTGAAAGAATTACACAAGCTCACTTCAAAACGTCCTATAAAGCTACAGTAATCGAGCCAATATGGTATTGCCATAAGGACAGACATAAAGACTAATGGAAACAGAACATTTGAAATAAACCCGTATGTTCATGGCCAGTCAACTGATTTTCAACAAAGTAAAAATAGTCTTTCAACAGATTATACTGGAAAAACTGAATATACCATATCTAAAAATACCCAAACCCCTTCTTCACATCACATACAATAACTAACTTGAAAATGTTTTGTGGCCCTCGATTTGGCGAATAGTTCTTAAATGTGATGTCAATAGCATACTCCAGCAAATAAATAAAAAAAAAAAAAACACAGATAAATTGGGCTTCCACAATTTTTAAAACTTCTGCTCTTCAAATGACAGATATTTAAGTTTCCCACATTGAGAATCCCATGGAGCTTTAAGAATTGTGAATGTTCAATAAAGCAAAAGCCTATAAAATTATTGCCACTTGGTCCCTAGGCCTCCATTTGCTTATCCAATGCGGTAGCTCAATTTTAACTTGATGGGCTGTGATAGTCCTCCTACCACTGACATCCAACGTCAGCGATTATGGTAACTCCGATGGGTTTGATTTTATGAAGGGCATTATGACAGCCTCTGCTGGAGGATAGCTGCTTTCTGCTTCTAAAAGGCATGACATAACAGCGTATGAGGGCTTACATATTGTGCGTATTACATAATGCTAATTTTCAAAAAGGGATAATAAAAAGTATTAAACAAAGAACTGTGATGTCAATTATGTGTGGAGTGTGGAGAACTTGGTAACAACCCATAACAAACTGAATTTTGTTTAATTACTTCTATTACATCAACCCCTGGCAAATCATAAAGCTTTTCATTCACTAAAACAATCATTAACTTCCAAATTACTTGCAGAATAGTCAGTCTGATTTAAATTAAAACCTTTAACAGATTAAGCCATAGTTTATAGGCGAAGTAAGCACCAAGCCTGTTCCCATAACATACAATAAATTTTTTACATATTGAAGACACTTTTTAACAAATACTTATTTCAGCACATACCCTATATCCTACCTGTTCATTTTTCTTCACAATTATATAGTCTGACACGAAACTAGAATTTTCTGGTCATGTCATAAAACAATACCTCTAAAATACTGCAAGTTGATTTAGAGCCAAAAATGAAATTAAAATCTCTGAATTGTCAATAATAGGTTGTGCCTTAAAAACATGCAACCCGGGCATGTGCCCTGACCGAGAATCGAACCATGACCTCCTGGTTCCTAGGTCGATGCTCAACCACTGAGCAACACTGGCCGGGCAGTACTCTCTTTATGGTTCCCGTACAGCACCCCGCCTGTCACAGATCACGGCGAAGAAAACCAATTGTATGCAGAAAGGAAAGAGAAACAGCACTGCGTGGGAGGTGAAGTTGGATGATCGTCCCTGAAGATTTCAAACTGGATCTCTGCTGTTAGCTGCTTTTAAATCTTCTCAACAGAGGAACCGTCCAGGCGTCAGTCAGTGGTATGAGTGATAGGAGAGTCTGAAGGACTAACTTTCCTCCTTTTGCCTTTTTTTTTTTTTAAAGCATCATCATGCCCAGTGGGTGTGGCTCGGTGGTTGGGCAGCAACCTATGAACCAGGAGGTCATGGTTTGAATCCCAGCCAGGGCACATGCCCGGGTTGCGGGCTCCATCCCCAGTAGACCTGAGCCTACCTCAGAAGAGTCTACCCCAGAAGAGCCTACCCCTCTACTCCTTTAAGTAATCCAATGAAGTAAGGCATTCCTTAACAGAGCAGAGGGGTCTGGGGACCAGGGCTCTGCTCTCTGGGACTGCGTTTGGCCCTCAGGGACGCCCTGAGCAGCTTGGCTCTGCCCTTGGGGCCTGGAAAGCCCCATGCAAAAGGGGCACTCCCTGTACCAGGAGATGTTCTAATTGCCAGAGGCGGGGACTCAAGGCCAAGGGAAATGAGCACAAACAAACCTTGTTACGCTGACCTTGATCTTCCCCGTCATTTTCCCACAATGCACTGTCCGAGCCCAAGCCCCTCTGCCCTATCAAGTTTTCACAATGTGCTACCCTCTGTCTAATCCGACGTGGGAGTATGTGGCTCCAACGGCTCTTTTGGGTCTTCCCTTTTCTTATGAAGGCTCTCAGCACGTGTCAAAATTACTAAGTACCAGCTGTATACTCTTCTGCAAAATGCAGACCAGTGAGGGCGCTCATGAAACCCTGGTAATGCATTCTTAGATCCTAATCTTAAAACTCGCTATAGCCACTAGGTATTTCAAATGTTTCCAACTTTTCAAATATGCTCTAAAATTATAAATACTGATTGCGATCTTAGATTCAAAGTGTATTCGGCCACAACCAATACACATAGTAAAACGTTAAGTCTTTCGAGGGGATGTAACGCATAAGAAGTCTACACGGCCTGGTCGGCATGGCTTAGTGGTGGAGTGTCGCCCTAGGAACCAGGAGGTCACGGTTCCATTCCCAGTCAGGCCACATGCCTGCGTTATAGGCTCGATCCCCTGTGTGGGGCGTGCAAGAGGCAGCCGATCAATGATTCTCTCTCATCATGGATGTTTCTCTCTCTCTCTCATTCTCCCTTCCTCACTGAGATCAATAAAAATACATTCTTTTAAAAAAGGAAGTCTACGTGGACTAGCATGGACTAGGTAGAAGGGAGATCAATCACACAGTCACATGTCTATTGTCAACAAACGGAGACAACATGGAATCCCCTCACGTTCTTAAAAACTGTAATTAAAATACATCTCCATAGCATGTGCCCAAACATAACCAAACATTTGCAGGGGTGTACCTAGCCCCTCACCCATTCAAATTATAACACTGAAATGACCTCATAAAGAGAGCTACAAAGTGAATCAAGACCTAGTCCATTGCTATTCATGACAGCCTAGAAAGAAAAAAAAAGTCTACACATTGCTATTACTGCACATAGTTTTACTCAAAACAAGCAAAAACAAACAGACAACAGAAATAAGCTAAGGCGATAAGATCAGGGATAAATGCTGCCAACCTATGAAGCACCAGGTGTGATATAAATAAAAAATTACATGAAAGGAGTCAGAAAACCTATGTCCTTCGCTGCTGAGGAGGAAAGTCAATGCTATCGGCTGCCCACCCTTAACCTCTTAGAGTATATAATGGGAGGAAATGGCCACATTCTACCACAAAACGTCTTACGTTACAGGAAGAGAGAACAATAGAATACAAAGAACAATGGCTTACGGGGAATTCTATTCTCATATGTTACTTACACTTACATAAAAAGGGCTTACAAGCGGTGTTATATCCATCCGTGCATTTTGATTCTACAATGTATATATGTCTTTATAAGTCCCATCCAGGAAAATTTAAAGTAGCATTTTAATGATACATTTTCGAGGTCATCTCCAAAAGAGAACCTAATTTCCTGAATATCTGGATATGTGAACCTGACAAAGGTAGAATGATGGCACACCACCGAGCCTAACTACCGACAATAAAATCTAAAGGGAAGACCCTATTCCTATACTATATTGAAAATCCTTATAGTAACAATAGCTTTGCATGTTTGGAGTAAGAGTATATGCAGTAATAGCAATGTATTTTGAATAGAAACTTTTGAAAGACATTGTATGAGGTTGAGAAATTATTTTTTAAACAGACTGACTGCTGTGCCAGTACCATTTTTGTAAGCAATACTGAACCTCTATGTGAAGGCCAGCACATCAAGTCTCATTCTTGTACTGTGTATTCATCAAGAAATTTCTGTACTTGCAAAACTTGGGAGAAAGTACTTCTTAAGTCATCAAGGAATATTATGACCAAACGCAGCAGGCTGATTTTTAGGTTGAGGACTGTGCATGGCCTGCGGAGGATGTTATGAATACCCAAATGGCCCTTGGAGGAAGAAAGGTTCCCCACCCCTGGTCTATAGGTACGTCACAATCCAGCAGAATGTTCAGTAGGCACAACTGACCATTAATCCTAGGTCAAGCTTAAATTGTGCTGCTCAATTCTTGTATGGTCTCTTACTGAATCACAGGTAGTGTACGTCCGTCATCTCACTGGAGAATGGGAGAACGTTGTACCTAGCTGCAAGAATGAGCGCACCGTGCCAATTGCACCTAAATTCTCTGATGGGAAATTCAGAGCTGAGCTTCAGAGGTGAAGCAGCTTTCTGTCCAAGTATCTCACCAGAGCAGTGATCTGAAGACCAATGCTCAATTGTGGTAAGTGCAGCTCAGAAACATAAACAGCCCCCCTCCCACCCCCCCACACACTTCTTAGCTTCATAGTCAAACAAATGAACAATCAAATACTTACAAATCTTTCCAGAGCCCACCGCCTCGACACACAGGGAGACACAGGAAGGAAAACAGACTTGTAAGAGAAAAGAGACCGGGTGCCCCCGACTGCGATTACCTGGAGGTAGGAATTGCAGCTGGTTGTTAGCTAATCGAAGATGACGCAAAGCTCTCAGACGGCCAATTTCTGGGCAAACAATTTCTAAGGCATTGTCACTAAGATCCAAACACTGGAGTTTTATAAGGGATCCAATGGCTTCAAAAAGAAAAGGAAGGGAAAAACTAAATCCATCTGACCCAAGCGTTATGCCAGATCTTTAATGCATCTGTAAAATATTTTCATACTTAGTATCACCATCTCACAATGCACTACTGGGGTTGCTCCCAACATAATAAAAACATACATCAAACTAAACTGTATGGAGGTGATAAGACTTCTACCTCTATAGAAAATATGACTTTAAAAAAAAGCGCACATCAACGTTTTTAAAACAATGTAAAATATTGCTTGAATAAAAAAATAATTCATGAAACAGTATATAAGGATGTTTTCAATCTAACCGAAATTCTTAACTGGATTTACTGAATCTAGAACTTAGCATTTTGTTATTTACCCAACAACAATATATCTAAAAATAATTTATCTAATCATTATAACCATTTTGGACTCTATTAATGTCATGTAGTAGTAATTCTTAACTGGATTTACTAACTGGGGGAAGAATCTTTGAAACGAGTAAATTAAAGATGCTTTAGAATGAAAATTCACTAATATACCAACCATAATAGGTTCACAGACACCATCTGTTCTACTGTTACCAAGGAAAGCTTCAATCACAATGTCTGCTGTCTGAAAGTTGGAAGTGTGCTCACTTACCTTCAGGAACCACAACTATGTTATTTGAATGAAGGTACCTGGGGAAATACCAAAAAAAAAAGCTGTTGTCATTCAGAACTTCTGCTACAGAATGGGTTTGGAAAATGCTCACTTAGAAATATATCCAATATAAAGGGACCAAACTTTCTTTAATACCCTATTCTAAGTGCATAACACAAAATATGTGGTCACCACAGATAACTAATAATACTTTGAAACATTTTATGCTGGGATTGTAAATATTAAAACTACGTATTGATTTAATCGCTATTTTATTTTTTTAATACGTGTTTTCTTTTTAGGGCTTTGCTTGTATTTTTGACATTTTCTGTAATAAGCAGCGATTTTTATCTTTTGTTTTCTTTTTTTAAAAATATTTCTTTATTGACGTCAGAGAGGAAGGGAGAGAGGGGGAGAGAGAGAGAAACATCCACGATGAGAGAGAATCATGGATCGGCTGCCTCCTGCACGCCCCCCGCTGGGGATAGAGCCCACAACCCCGGCCTGTGCCCCTGACCGGGAATCGAACCCGGGACCCTTCCGCCCGCAGGCCGACACTCTATCCACTGAGCCATGCCAGCCAGGGCTTTTTTTTTTCTTTTTAATCCTCACCCGAGGATATTTTTCCACTGATTTTTAGAAAGAGTGGAAGAGAGAGGGAAAGACAGAGAGAAATATCAGTGTGAGAGAAACGTATCGATTGGTTGACTCCTGCACGAGTCCTTGACCGGAATCGAACCCAGGACCCTTTGGTCCACAAGGCTGACGCTCTATCCACTGAGCCAAACCAGCGAGGGCTTTAAGTGCTCTCTTAAAACAAAAGATACACAAAAGAAAAACTAGAGGTATTTTTTTCAACCTCATAAAACAAACTAGTTTCCTACTTTGTTTTAAACTATTCAGATTCTCAGAGACACAGTTATCGTGTAAAGAAGAGTCAGCACTTATCGTGTACAGGAAAATGCAACTTTTCGTTTCTAAAGGATAACATCACAAAATAATCAAAAGAGATATTTCCAGTCAGCAAGCATGCTTACTGATAACCAAGAATTCGGGAGAGATTAAATACTCATCATTTATGTAGAAATACTCAACTGTCAAGGTACAGAATTTATTTTACAGCGAAATGAATTTCATAAACAAGGATCAAATTCTTTTCTTAGAAAAGAAAAAAAGTTCACCCAGACTGACAAATCCAGGCGAAGTGTCTGCAGCACCCTCTGGTGGAAATTTTGTGCAATCAGAAGCAGCCCACTAACAGAGTAAAACAATAAGGACCACGGGAGATCATACAGTAGTAATTTTAAAAATAAATTTATATCATTGATTTTGAGACAAGAAAACTAGACTTTTAAAAACTTTATTTTCAAACCTATCCTTTTATTTATTGTACCCACTAACCAATCTTCATAAAATCTTTAAAAACAGAATTTCAAAATATTCTTCTCCATTTTAAAGTCTAATATCAAGTGTGACACAGAATAAGAAAGATAGAAAATTAATAAATGTAAGAAAATTATTTTATGCTGGACTACATTAATTTTGAAACAGGTATTAACCTGCTGGGTCTAACACAATTTAAATAATTACACCATTCCATGATACATTTTATTCCTTGTTTTGCGTACATAAAATGATTCCAGATTTTATTTTTTCTTAAAAGTATATCTGTACTGATGTCAGAGAGGAAGGAGGAGGGAGAGAGCTAGAAACATCAGGGATGAGAGAGAAACATTGATCGGCTGCCTCCTGCACGCCCCCTACTGCGGATCCAGCCAGCATCATTGATGTTTCTCTCTCTCTCCCTCTCCCTTCCTCTGAAATCAATAAAAACACATTTAAAAAAAAAAAAAAAAAAAAAAAAAAGAGCCTTAGCTGGTCTTGCTCAGTGGATAGAGCGTCGGCCTGCAGACTGAAGGGTCCCAGGTTCGATTCCGGTCAAGGGCATGTACCTTGGTTGCGGGCACATCCCCAGTAGGGGGCGTGCAGGAGGCAGCTGATGGATGTTTCTCTCTCATCCATGTTTCTACCTCTCTCTCCCTCTCCCTTCCTCTCTGTAAAAAATCCATAAAAGATACTAAAAAAATAAATTAAAAAAAAAAAGAATCATTGCTGTTACAGTAGATCAGAGAGCAGGCTCTGCGCCTTTACGGCCACGTGATCAGAATGACTTCACCTCTTGCTTTCTCGGTCTATAGAAGCAGAGGGTCATAGCACCAATTATAACATAGAGATATTGTAAGAAACAACTGAATCAACATATGCAAAGCTCTCTGAATGGAGTTCAATGAATGCCATTGTTGTTGTCGTGGTAATTATTATTATATCACGAGTCATTTGTAAGTACAAGCTTAGCAGCTTGAAGTCCAGAGAAGTTGACATGGTGTTTTCGATGTGACAAAGTGTTCATCCTGTTCATAACTCAGGAATTCTCATTCACTGCCGGTGGGAACGCAAGCTGGCACAGCCACTTTGGAAAACGGTGTGGCAGGGTGTTGGTTTTTGTAAAATAAAAATGAAGTGTAGACTTTCCTTAATAGTAACACGCCCACGTTAATATATTTTGTTCTGACACATGTACCATGGAATTGGGAGATGTCAACAAGGGGAGAAACTGGATGAAAGGTGTACGGGGCCGGCCGGCGTGGCTCAGTGGTTGAGCATCACCCTATGAACCACTGAGCCACCAGTTCAGTTCTGGGTCAGGGCACACGCCTGGGCTGTGGGCTCCCTCCCCGGTGGGGGGCGTACAGGAGGCAGCCGCTGGATGATCTCTCTCTCTCATTTCTATCGCTCTATCCATCTCCCTTTCTCTCTCAAAAATCAACAAAAACATGTTTGTTTTTTTTAAATAAAATAAAGCATGGAGGATGCAGGTAAGGAGGCTTTTCCCATACATCTTAAATCTCCTATAGTGTTTCACTGTTTATATCAAGTATCACATGGAGTAGTGGTAACAATAATAAATGTTGCCAATTACACGGACTATCCAGAATGATTCTGTGACAGCGATGCTACACCCAGAGAAATTGTACTTTTCAGCATCTTCACCACCTTGACGTGAGATATTGAAAACACAAACTTAAATGGTTAAAATACTTTAAAGGACTTTTGGGCTTAGCAGAGCCACAGGTCTACCATGCTCATGATACTAAGAAATTAGTACATGAAAATCGTATTTCCTACTATTTCCAATAGCTTAAAATTATGTTCATCCCCGTTTGTAAAAAACTGAATAAACACACTCACAGTTCCACCAGGTTTGGAAGCTTCTGAGCAAGGTTTTCTGGCTGAAAATTAAAAACTCAGAATTAAATTTTATTTTTTGAAAAATATATACATCTCTCTAAACAGCTTAAGCACAAACCGTTATCTTTTCGAGGGCCCTGATCAAGGGCGCACGCGTGAGTCAAGGTATCTCTCTCACATTGATGTTTCTCTCCCTCTCTCTTCCCCGCCCTCCATCCCTTCCACTCTCACTAAAAAAAAAACAAAAATCAATGGAAAAAATATTCTCGGGTGAGGATTAGCAACCACTACAACAAAAACAAAAAAATGACATTGCTGATGTCACACTGGGATTCTGATCTATTTAAACACTTAACAGAATCCCAAGCTGCTTCCATCATCCACCCTGGCCCCTTTTATAACCAAACAGCGCAACGAGTGAGCGTTTTCCCCAAGCCAGTGAAGCATGTACTGAGAACCCGCTTTCGATAAAACCACCTTCAGTTTGCAAATGCCAAGAGCTGTGACCCTGTGCCTCAGGTGCTGATGTCAATGTCTGCCGTCAGGTCCTTCGTGACACGGCTTTCCTCGGGCTGCTACTGCTGGATCTGTCCCAACCCCCAAAATGCTTCTGTTAGCACCGTGATCTTCCCCAATAAGAGGAACGTGCTCGCCCGTGTAGTGGCGCCCAGGCCAAGTATGCTAGGAAAACTAGAGAACCCGTCCCTCTAACAAGGGAAGACGTGTCCAGAAAGCAGGCCATGTGGCCTCTCGTCTAGTTCTGTCTGCTACCATAGCAACCTGGGACCTGGCTAACTTACAGGACCGGCGGGCATTCTTTTCTTCCAGATGGCCCCCTGGCCCCTGCACATCCATCCTGATCTTCCCATGACAAGCTGGTCGGGTCGTGGCTGTTGTTTTATTTGGTTTTTGAGTTCACAAAGCTACACACACAGCTGAGTACTGAGTCAAGTTCCTGCGGCCGACTGTGCATCGCCGTGTCTTTATTCACAAGTACGTACGCTGGGTTTTTATCTCTAAATAAGCATAGTGACCTCGGAAAATTGCAATTTATTAGAACACTGGGATTTTTTGGGGGGAAAAAAAAACAAAAACCTCCACTTATTAGACTCTGGCCCAAAAGCCTGGTAAGTAAGCAGTCTGTTTGCCTAGGCTGTGGCTGACACCTACTGGTGTTCTACAATACCATTCTCTGTTTTCTACTGGCCCACGTTAGCGACACAGCCAAGGAATGAGGGGAGAGTTACACATTTTAATTCTTACGTTTCCATAGGGTTTACATAAAGCCAGAGACCTGATGACTATGAATTGAGAACTACAAATGCCAAAAGGTGGTGGGCGGGTTCGATTCCTGTCAGGGCGCATGCAGGAGGCAACGGATCCATGTTTCTCTCTTCTCTCTCTCTGCCTCTGTCTCTCCCTTCCTCTCCCTGATAATCAATTTAAAAACTGTAGTTATGCTTTGTGTTACTAAACTCAGATGCTGGATTATGGATGCCACACAAACTAGTTTATCTTGATCCATAGGGTTTATACTAAAAAAAAAAATCTATTTTAAAAATCCAACTATGCACTCAAAATAAGACACATAGCAATATACTAACCGCTATAAATGAAAGATACGTATCGATTTACTTCTAGAAACAGCAAACACAAGCAAATTTTATATGCTTTCTGCTCCTTGTAGGTATTTTACATAGATCAGGAAAACAGCCATATATATGAAGCCAATAAGATATATATAAGATATATGCAAAGTCCAATACAGAGAAGGGAATGAAGAATGGATCCATTCACACACACAAAAAAAGACATCATGAATGATCTAAAACGAGTAAGAACTCGAATTCATATAAAGCAAGTCCATTTAAAATGCAGACCAACTTTCTTAATAGTGAGAATGAAAAATCTGATTTGAACATTCTCTTGAAAATAATTAAAGTTTTCTAAAATCGTGTATGTCATAAAGCTTAGGTTATAACGATAACTCTGTGCTTATTCCTAGAACATAAAAAGAGTGAATCAGACGTTGCTTTGGGGGCAAAACTTTTTCCAACAAATGGGATGAGAGCCCGATTCAAAATCATTTGACTTTCACAGGGCAATCACAAAAAAAGGTTTTTTGTTTTTTCAAAACACTCGAAGGGCTACACCAGGCGTCCCAAATGCCCATCTTAGGATCTTAATTTTCAAATCGTTCTTTTTTAAAAGTCATTCTTGTTGGTCTTTCTCTCCTTTATTGTTTTTAAATATATATTTTTATTGATTTGAGAGAGAGGAAGGGAGAGGGAGAGAGCCATAGAAACATCCATGATGAGAGAGAATCATGGACCGGCTGCCTCCTGCACGCCCCACACTGGGGATCGAGCCCACCACCCGGGCCTGTGCCCTGATGGACCAAACCGTGACCTCCAGGTTCCTAGGTGGAGGTTCGATCATCGAACCACACCAGCTGGACTCTTGTTCACTTTTCAATTGGTCTGTTGGGTATTGTAACATCCAAGAATCATGGAGGAAGCTTAACGCACACTAAGTGAAGAGGGGTTTTGAATGGGGGCAGTTCGGTAAGGGGCACGTTTATGAATATTTTGCTTTCCTCCACAGCTCCTCCTGTCCCCACATAACGGCGGGGTCTTGAATAATACAGTCTCAGCTCATGAGGACCCTCTGTCTGTGGACTGATAGTACCTGTTTACATAATAAGAGAGGACACCCATGTTCGTCTGACTGTCTTAAGATACGGAAAGGGGACCTTGGTCAGGACCACGTTCTAAATGATTTTTTTTTTTTTTTTAGAGAATGCAACAGCATACTGTACCAAGGTTGTGAGCGAGTTCCTTTTCATGTAGAGTCTCTCCAAGAACTGGAGCCCTTCACCTTTCAGTAACTCCAACGGGAAGTGGTCGAGATTCCTATAATTTAAGAACAAGTTCTTGTGCTTCTCCAGCCTTGCCACAGAGATCGTCTTGCAGAGCTCGGACGCCATGGCTGAGCAGATCCCATCAGGCTCGCGGCAGCACTACATCCTGTCAGAACTGGTCCATCCCTCAGGAGGAAAAAGACAAGTGAACAATTATAACACTGCTGACAACATTGCCAGGTAAACCAGTCAGCGTACGGAGCTGCTGCGGGTACGAAAGAGAGAGTGATACATTGAATCCCCATTATTTTTCTTTCATAACAACTAAATATGTCACACACATTTAGAAGGAAATTAAATTAATAAACACTTAATAAAAATACATTCCCTGTTTAGGGAATATTTATTATTCAGTAGAAATAGTTCTAATTGGAAAAAAAAAAAGTCTTGAAATTGAGATCGGAATCCCTAAGACAAGAGAGACCGCTTTCACAATGGGCAACCAAAAAAACAAGTTAAAAATCAAATATGGCAAATCCTCGTTTTTTCGTACCCAGCTTAAGGTATTTCAAGAATATTTAAATATGTCTATAAAATATAGCTACATCAGCCCAGCTGTCGAGGCTCAGTGGTTGAGCTTCCACCTATGAACCAGGAGGTCAGGGTTCGATTCCCGGTCAGGGCACAGGCCGGGGTTGCGGGCTCATCCCCAGTGTGGGGCAGGCAGGAGGCAGCCTATGAATGATTCTCTCTCATCATGGATGTTTCTCTCTCTCTCCCTTCCTCTCTGGCATCCATAAAATATATATAAAAATATAAACGTAAATTAAAATTAAAAAATTAATGCAAATAGTTTTTCAATGTGCATTCATCAGCCACAGACCTTCTTTACCTGGCCATTTTTTTTCTTACACAAATTCCCTTCACTACCTCTTACCTACAGCTAAAAGTAAACGACAAGGGACATAGGTAATACTTTCAACAATAAAGACTTTTTAAAAACAGAGAGAGAGATACTAGTATAGCAAATAAAAAGGAAGCAACAGCCTCAGCATTAACTGCATACAACTGCACCTCTACACGAGTTTTCTTGACAGGTAAACACCACCCCACGTTAGTGTGTGGTGTGTTGTTGTTTTTTCTTAAAGAAACAAAACTTTCCATTGTAAGACTATTTCACCCATTTGAGGCAGGGGTGCCTTCAAGGAAAGGAAGGAGCCCCTAAGACTGACTTCGTTACTTCCTTGAGAAATGCCACTCCGACTTCCTAACACTGCACATTAGAGCATAGAAAACGGTACATTAAAAGCATTTGTTAAAGGTTATTTCCTCCGAAGTCCAGACAGGTGCTTCGCAGACCCAGTACCAGGACCCCCAGGGACTCGGAGGGCCCGGCGGCTGTGGGGACCCGAGGCCCCGGCCGGGCCCGATCGCCCCGGGGTCCACCTCCCACGGCCCGGACGCTGTCGCCGGACCCAGCCTGCGAGGCGGAGGCCCGGACGAAGGCCTCGCCACTCCAGTCCCCTGAGACTCGGAGGCGCCACACTCACCTGGGCGCCGGCGGAGCTAGCGCTCCCGAGCGCAGGCTGAGCGGGGACAGCAACCGTGGGGCGCCGGGCGGGACGGGGCGCCGGGAAGGGGGCGGGGCTATGCGGTGAGGGGCGGGGCAGAGCCCTCCCTACCGAGAACTGGGAAAGCGGGACTGGCGCAGGAGGAGGAGTGAATCTCGCGATAGTTGCCCCCTGTTCTCGCGGTTTCACGAAAGGTCGGACGAGACGCTCGTTTTCCAAGCCGTGTGGCCATTGGTCGAGAGCATCGCTTCCGGCATACTGGCCCCGCCCACCTCCGACCCTCGCTTCCGGCTCTGGCTCCGGCTCTGGCTCCGGCTCCCGGCTTGCTGTCCGGAAAGTGTAGCTTTTTGCTTTTGCAGGGTGCAGGTGTGATTTATCCGGCTCCAACCTCAGAGGCCGCCGGTAACTACTCTGCGCTCTCTTTCGTGCATTCATTCAGGCATTCGTGCACGCACTGAATGTATACGTTGAGGGATTACAACAATAATTGATACCGAGCGCTTGTTGGGTTCCAGGCGGCGTGCTAAGAGCTGTGCATAGCTTACCTCTTTTAACCCTCACAGCAATCCCATGGCACAGGTACTATTATACTCCTTTGACGGGTGAAAACCGGAGGCTGGGTGGGTGTCGGCAACATGGCCAAGGTTAGTGAGCAAGCAGTGAGCCTGAGCGCCGGATTTGAAGGGCCCGGCGGTGCGCGCTGTTGGGTTCCTGCCAAAGAGGAGGCGGTAACCTGGTCTCTGAAATACCTGTTGTGAGGAAGGATCGCTAGAAAAGACAGTGACAACTTAGTCATTTAAATATTGAGGCGGTTCCTAGCTTGACTGAATAGGCCGTAAATAAATATTCCTTCAAGACGAAAATGTCTATATCAGGGAATAAAGACATCAAAGGAAGAGAGCTTTATGTTGGTTAAAAAAAAAAAAATCCAAGAATTCTTAGGGAAGTTTTTAAAAAAACATACTAATATTTTAAATACCTTGTTTGGTAACATGACCACTTTCTTTTTTATTTTTTAAAATATATTTTTATTGCTTTCAGAGAGGAAGGGAGAGGGAAAGAGAGAGAGAGAAACATCAATGATAGAGAATCATTGATTGGCTGCCTCTTGGGGACCCCAACCTGGGAATGGAGTCCACAACCCTGGCGTGTACCCTGTTCGGTAATCCAGCCGTGACGTGGTTCATAGGTCAACGCTTAACCACTGAGCCATGTAGGCTGGGCGAGAATGCTCCTATTTTCAAAGAAGTCACGAATATAGTGTTGAAATCTTCCTGGAGCCTACCCTCAGATTCTAGCGGAAAAGTTGAAGTGAAAAAGATCACTTAACACCTCTCTTTTTTTTTATTTAAAAAACCAGAGGATAATGTCTATAAAACTATGGAAAAATCACAGGAAACCCACATATCCAAGTACTTAGATGAAATTGTGGCTGCTGTCAGTGTCACACCGAGAAGGAAGCTCGCCAACAAGCTGCCTCAGACGGCCCTCTTCCAGCCTCCCCGAAAGAAACTCCAGCTCTGTGAAGAGAAAGCCAAGTCCCACTCCAGCCGACACGAGGTAAGGAGCCTTCCCGCTCCATCCCTGTACGCAGGTCATTGAGAAGGGCAGTAGCTTCGGTTATGTTCCCAAGAAAATGTGTATGTATATACACAATGGAATATTATTCAGCCATAAGAAGAAGGAAATTCTGCCCTGGCCAGTATGGCTAAGTGTTTGAACGTCAACCTACGAACAAGGAGGTCCCTGTTCGATTCTCCGTCAGGGCACATGCCCGGGGATCCCCAGCAGGGGGCATGGAGGAGGCAGCCGACTGATGATTATCTCTTACTAGAGGCCCTATGCACGAAATTCGTGTAAGGGAATCGGTCCTTGCAGCCACGGCTTTGTCCGGAAGGACATCCAGAAGGTCGTTCAGCTGTCTGGTCTAATTAGCATATTACGCTTTTATTATTATAGATTGATGTCTCTCTCCCTCTCTCCCTCTTCATTCCTCTCTGCAGTCAATAAAAATAGGTGTTAAAAATAACTTTTTTAAATGGTAAGCCTGTTTTCTTCTCCTTACAGTACAAGCAGGCGATCCAGGAGCTCGTCCGCTGTGTAGCGTTGACCAGGATCTGCTATGGCAGCTGCCATTGGAAACTAGCGGAGGCATACGTTAATCTGGCTCAAGGCTACCTCCAGCTGAAAGGTGACTTCAGCTCAGACCCAGGAGGCTCAGTTGGTTGGATTCTGCTTTTTCCCCCCTCCAAATTGGACTAACATGTAACTGCAGGGATTAAATTATCCTGATCATTCTCCTGGGCACACATTGGGAAGCTGTCTCCCGTCACAGAGAGTCAGTAAGATTTTTTTCATATGTAACGTCTAAAAAAAGAGAAGGAGGATTTGGGCCCTTGGAGTTTTGTTTTTTAGGGTCTTAAAAGTAGGGTTCTTGGGCCCAGCTGGTGTGGCTCAGTGGCTGAGCATCGACCTAGGAACCAGGAGGTCGGTTTGATTCCCGGTCCAGGGCATATGCGTGGGGTTGCAGGCTCAATTCCCAGTAGGGGGCGTGCAGGAGGCAGCCGATCCATGATTCTCATCATGGATGTTTCTCTCTCTCTCCCCCTCTCTCTTCCTCTCTGAAATCAATACAAATATATTTTAGAAAAATAGATAAATAAGAAGACCATTTTCGGGGAGAAATGATCTTATCTCGACTACAGCGGGGGAAGGAGGGGTTTCATCTTCAGTACTAGGTATAAAACACTTGGGTTGCTACAGTTATGACAGTATTTCCTGCTGCCCCCGTACCTCTCCCCTTGATAGTGAGTAGGTCAAGGAGACCTCATTGGATTCCCTGACCACAAGTGACTAACTATATTCTTGCCCACTGAGATGATGGAGAAATTGAGACGTCCTCTTCTTTGTCGCCAGGACTGTCCCTGCAGGCCAAACACCATGCAGAGAAAGCCAAAGAAATCCTCACCAACTCCATCCTGCCTTCCTATGACGACAACACGGATGTTTTCAGGTGTTCCATTGAGCTATTTCATACCCTGGGGAGAGCCCTACTCTCCCTTCAAAAGTATCCTTTTGGCCCTTTTTGGTGTGGCTCCGTGGGTAGAGCGTCGGCCTACAGGCCGAAGGGTCTTGGGTTGGATTCTGGTCAAGGCCATGTACCTCGATTGCAGGCTAGATCCCCGGCCACGGTTGGAGCTAGTGCAGAAGGCAACCAATCAATGTGTCTCTTTCACATCAATGTTTCTCTCTGTCTCTCCCCCTCCCTTTCACTCTCTCTTAAAAAAAAAAAAATCAATGGAAAATATCCTAGGGTGAGGATTAACAACAATAAAAAAGTACCCTTTGGCCTCTGCTTACAAAGAGACATACTGTTCATGTTCCTTATATTTAACTAGAGGCCCAGTGCACGAAATTCGTGCATGGTAGGGTTCCTAGCAGCTGCCGGCTGGGATCTCCCTTCCCCCAGCTGTCTGCTGCCACCGCCACCGCCAGCCGGGTCCTCCCTGCAATTGGCCGGCCTGCCCCGCCCCCCAGTCAAACTCCCGGTGGAGGGGCCAATTTGCATATTAGGCTTTTATTATATAAAATTCTCAAAGCTGACAGATGACCCGGGAAGGGTGATGGGAAGTGTAGAGAGCCCAGGATGTCCAGGAACTCGGGTCCCGGAATCTAGAACCAAGGGTCACGTTTCCTGAACGTGGCTCAGATTTAAGGAGGCCGCAGAGAACTTGGCGAAAGCAGAGAGGCTTTCAAAGGAGCTGCTGCAATGTGGAAAGATCGTGAAGGAAGAGTGGATAGAAATCCAAGCTCGGATCAAACTGTCATTCGCGCGGTAAGTTTCCAGTGCAGGTCTTTCCGTAAGCATGATGGCTGGCAGTTCTTTGCCAGAAGATTCTGTCTCCAGGCAGGGAGTTTCTTGTTTTTTAAATCTGCCTTTATTGATTTCAGAAAGGAAGGGAGAGGGAGTGAGAGAGAGAGAGAGAAACATCAATGATGAGAGAGATTCATGGATCTGCTGCCTCCTGCACGCCCCCTCCAGTTTTTAGTATCTATAATTTAGTATATAAATTACCCTTTAAGCCAATGATTATTCACGTGGTCTGTGTTTTAGTTTGAAGTTATATGAGATTTTTTTTCCAGGGTGTTTGGGTGCTATTCCTGTCTAATTTTATGGTATTATAGGCAGAAACATATTTGTATGGTATGGACCCTGCAATTTTTTACTGAAGCTTCTTTTGGGATCTAGTCCAGGGCCAAGTTTCTGGAAGGTTCCCATGAAGCTACTTGTCGTGTTTAAGGTTGCAATAAGTCTGCCTTAGGGTGATTCAAATTTATATTTTTGTTTATCTTTTGCGACTTTGATATATTAGTTTTGAAGATAAGCGCACTTGAATTTTGACGCCCAATTGTTGGGCTGTTTAGCGCTGTCCATGGTCCTGCCAGTCATTGTTTTATGTAGTCTGATATATTCTGTTGGGTGGGAGGTTAAAAGAGCAGCATATCTTCTTTATTATTTTTATTTTTATTTATTGACTTAGAGAGAGAGAAGGAGAGATTGATGAATTTCAGAGGGAGGGTGGGTGGATGGGGAGAGACTATCGGGGAACTTAAATGCATACATATATGCATAACCCATGGACACAGACAATAGTTTGGTAAAGGCCTGGGAGGGGCGGGGCCAGGATGGATGGGGAGGTCAGTGGAGGAAAAAAGGGGGGACATCTGTAATACTTGCAACAATAAAGGTAAATTTGAAACACTAAAATAAACAAATAATAAAAACATAAGTTGATGGTTACCTCTGGCAAGAAGGTAGAGTAGATAAAATTGTGATATGTTCATCCAAAGAAAATGATCAGAGTGTTAATGTCCTGAGTCACTCTCACAAGCAGTGTTCGTGAAAGAAGCCAGACCCCCAAAGAACTCATCATACCGACTGACCCCATGGATGGAACAGGAGGTGGCAGTGGTTGCTAAAGGCTACTAGTCCAGAATTGCTCCCTGCCCGGAAGTAGGCATTCTATCGTGCACTGTAAGACAGGACATATGCACATCAGAGGCCCCGGATCTGATGTTGGTTGCCATCTGTTGAGATCTGACTAATGTCGTTTGTGCTTAATATTGAACAACGTTGCTGCAAAGTCAAGTAAAATGCCTTCCTTCCTCCTCCACCCAGAATCCGGCACCTCCTCCGGGAGTGCTTTCCAAACTAGCAGCGCCAAATCTCGCCAGCAGATGGCGCGCCTCGCACGCATGGGTCCTGAATTCCTAGCAAATGAGTCCCCTTTCTCAGCTGTCCTCCAGTTACCTTGTATTCAGGGCAGTTGTTTCTAAACTTCGCTACTTCTTTTTCCATCCTGCATCTTCACCTTGACCCAGTTACTGGAACTCGCATGTTTCAGCTGATGGTTTCCGTTCGGTCACTGGGCTTTGTTTACGGGCGGAAGGGCAAATGTTTTGCCCAAACTGATCTGCTCTAGGAAGCAATGAGGCTTTGCCCTGGCCGGCTCGCGTTGCTCAGTGGTTAGAGTGTTGGCCCGTGTACCGAAGGGTCAAGGGTTCCGTTCCCATCAAGGGCACGTACCTTGATGGTTGCAGGTTTGATCCCCGTGCGGGAGGCAGCCAGCCAATCAATGTGTCTCTCTCACGTCGCTGTTTCTCTCTGTGTCTCTGTGTTCTCCCCTCCCCCTGCTCTTCCACTCTCTCTAAAAATCAACAGAAAAAATATCCCCGGATGCAGATCAAACAAACAAACAAAGCAAGGAGGCTTTGGTTTTGTGCATTTCTGTAGTTACAGTCACAACCACCAGGGCCAGGTCTTGGAGGCGGAAGGCCGGGATAGTCCCTCAGGCAGCTCTCACGGGATTTGTGTTTCTCTTAAAAGGGTATCTTTTAGGTGCATCCACCTCCTCCATCTGCCTCGCCTTTTATGGTGCCCATCGGGCCAGGCCAGCTCTTTGCGCCTCGGGCAGGCAGATGAGTGCTGCAGAGTAGTGACTCATGCCCCAGCCTCTCATCCCTAACGGGGCCTGGAGCTCCGTCCCTCGTACCTGTCCGCCTCTGTCCCAGCACCATTCCATCAGTCGTGCTTTCTCACATTGGAGAGAGAATTTAGCCATGTGTTCCGATTCCCTTTTTGTTGTTGGTGTGTGTGTTTTGTTAATCCTTCCCCCAGGATATTTTCCCATCGATTTTTCAGAGAGAGGAAGAGAGGGGGAGAGACAAAATGGATGAATGATCCATTTTGACGAACATGAGAGTAAAACCCGTAAATGGCCTCCAAACTTTGCCTCTGAGGAACGCCGTTTCCCGGACCCCTCTTCCGCGTGTCTCTTTGGGCACACGCACAGCGTTATCTCTGAGGTGTGTGCCCAGAGTGGGACTGCGGTATGAGAGCCCGGCCGGCGTGGCTCCGTGGTTTGAGCATCGACCTATGAACCAGGAGGTCACGGTTCGATTCCCAGTCGGGGCACATGCCCTGGTTGCGGGCTCCATCCCCAGTGTGGGGAGCGCAGGAGGCAGCCAGTCGGTGATTCTCTCTCATCATTGATTCTCTCTCCCTCTCCATTCAAACAAAAACAAAGTACAGTATGAGAGAAGTTTTCTGAGCAGAGGGGTTCCCAGTTCTGGGGAAGCTCAGTAAGCATTCACAGAGGCACCCCACTCAGTCTCGGACGTCAGACCAGAGCCAGGACTAAGATGAGCATGCCCGGTGCCAGGACACACACGCCATTTAAGGAGCCTTGGAAACTAGAGGCTGATTCCCGTCTCCCTTGGCACATGCTTCATCTTTTATGAGCATGAGAGGAAGAAGGTGATTTTTTTTTTTTTCCCTTTACTCAAATATCTGTGGTATTGTCCGAGTTCCTGAGGTTCAATTCGGTGGAAAGAATCTGCAGTCATTTTGAAACTATGCGACTTGCTCTAGATTCTAGACCAGAGGTTGGCAAACGTTTTCTGTAAAGTAGGGGTGGGGACGTTTTTTCCTGCCATGGGCCAGTTATAACATCATCCGAGGGCCGTACAAAATTATCAGCTTAAAAATTAGCTCTGTTTGGCCAGGCATTTAATTAACTCGCCCCAAATGCCTTGGCAGGGCCAGACCAAATGATTTCAGGGGCCTTATAGGGACGTTCCCCACCCCTGCTGGAAAGGCCCAGGCAGTAAGTATTTTATGCTTGATCGGCCATACACAAAAGCAGCCGTGGACAATGTGTAAACAAGTGGGCGTGGCTATGTGCCAATAAAACTTTATGTTTAAAAACAGTGCATTTGACCTAAAGGCCATAGTTTGCTGACTTCTGTGTTCAGTTATGTAATCTTTATGTAACCTTATTTGGCTCAGTGATATGTTACCAACCCTGCGTTTCAAAGCCTCTTTCTGTCACCAGAGATGCTAGCAGGTTTTCTCTTCAGAAATAAAATGACGATGCTTTCAAAGTCCAATTATTATATTCTAAACATCTTCTTTTTTTTTAAAATATTTTGATTGATTTCAGAGAGGAAGGAAGAGGGAGAGAGATAGAAACATCAATGATGAGAATCGCGGATCAGCTGCCTCCTGCACGCCCCCCCTCACCCCCCAGTGGGGATCAAGCCCACAATCTGGGCATGTGCCCTGACCAGGAATTGAAATGGCAGCACCCAACCAACTGAGCCATAAATGAGCCACACCCGCCAGGGCTAAATATCTCTTTATGCATTTGTGTACCTACAGATTTGATATAAAGTGTTTTTTGTACAGCATGCAAAGTTATTTTTGTAATTTGCTTTTTCGCTTAGAATATGTAGTGGATGTGCTTCTATATGGATAAATATGGATCGACATGTCCTTTAATGGCTAAGTGGCATTCTGCGGTGTACGGATGCACTTACTGTAACCTGCTTGGACAGTTGCCTGTTGGTGCAAATTAAGTGCTTTGTTCTTTTCCACTATTACAGAGAATGCTTAGGTAAGCATTCTGACATGGAGATTCTGTCTTGCCAGAGTACCTCTTCAAGATAAATTACTATTGGGCCCCCCCAGGCCAGCGTGGCTCAGTGGTTGAGCGTCAGCCTATGAACCAGGAGGTCACGGTCCGATTCCCAGTCAAGCCATATGCCCGGGTTGAGGGTTCGAACCCCAGCGGGGAGCATGCAGGAGACAGCCGATCCATGATTCTCATCATTGATGTTTCTATCTCTCTCTCCCTCTCCCTTCCTCTCTGAAACCCATTAAAAAATATAAATATTTTTAAAAAGTCATAGCTGGCTAGGAAATGAACCTGGACAACAGGGGTCAGAGAGCCAAATCCTCACCCCCCAGACCGCCTGTATTCCCAGCATTTTCCATTGTAATTATTCTAAACACCGTCGCTTGGATGTTTTAGGATGTGTCAAGGTCGGAGGAAACCCGAAGAGGCTCTGCCCCACTACCAAGAGGCTTTAGAACACACGGAGAGCATCAGAGGGGAGAAGAGTCTCGAATGCGTGCCGGTGCTGAGGGAGCTGGCAGGCGCAGAGCGAGCCCTGAGACTCCACGACGCGTCTGTCAACCACTTCCTCCAGGTGAGCTGCAGCACGCTGGCTGCCAGAGCTGTTCCAGACCCAGGGTTCTTTTTAATGTGTTTGTACTGATGTCAGAGAGGGAGGGAGGGGGAGAGAGAGCCATCCGTGATGAGAGCGAATCGTGCATCGGCTGCCTCCTGCACGCCCCCCACTGGGGATGGAGCCCACAACCCCGGGCACGTGCCCTGACCGGGAATCGAACCCAGGACCCTTCAGTCTGTGGGCCGACGCTCTGACCTCTGAAGCAAACCAGCCAGGGCGTCCTTGTGGGGTTTGACCAGTGACTTTTCTTGTTGCTTACTCTTGAGGTCCGTAAAGATTAGAGAATTGCAATAAAGACTTGCCGACTCTTGTCCAAGAGGTCCCTTGGTGAAGTCAAAATAGCACTGGATTGGGGACGGGAAGATCTGAGTGGGAGTTCGGATGCTCCTGTCGGGTGAAAGAAGTCACCTCACCCCTCCAGCAGAGAAAGGAAAGGGCAGAAGGCCCTCACCCACTTCACAGAACCGCTCGCGGGTTCAAGTCGGGACAGCGCTTTGTGAGCCGGTGGGCGTGTTCCCAGCGCAAGCTCCTCTCACATGTCAGCAGCCGTCATTAGGCGCTTCCCAAGGCCCCCCCCCCCCTTTTCTCTAGGGACGTCCCCTCAGACAGAAAGGTCCAGCGTGGCCACGGCTCTCGGAAGGAGCTCGTGCCTCCGAGCCGGTTCTTAGAGGCCCGCGAAGAGAAGGGGCTTTCTTACTTCCCGTCTTGTTTCTCACTCCGCATTCCTTCGCCGTGACCAGCACGCAGAGAGAAAAGCCCTTTCCTTCCCTGCAGAATGTAGGAGAGGCCCCCAGCCTTTCAGGAACGAACCCGTTTCTCTCCAAGCGGAGCGCCCGCCCCGCTGAGCCACCGCTGGTGGGATCGAACCCTGACCTCCTGGTTCCTAGGTCAGCGCTCAGCCACTGAGCCACGCGGGTGGCCGCCTGTCGGTATTTCCGAGAGGGTACACGGGGAACAGCGGACAGCAGGGAGCTATCCGGAGTCAGACTGGGAGTGGGGAGAAGGGAGATTGCGGCTTCCGGACAGCAGGGAGGGGGCCTTAAAGTTGTCGTTTATTCTTTCCTACCATTTAGGGGTGTTTTTTTTGGTTGTTTTTGTTTTAATGTTTTTTATTGATTTTTTACAGAGAGGAAGGGAGAGGGCTAGAGAGGTAGAAACATCGATGAGAGAGAAACATCCATCAGCTGCCTCCTGCATGCCTCCTACTGGGAATGTGCCCGCAACCAAGGTCCATGCCCTTAACCGGAATCGAACCCGGGACCCTTCAGTCGGTAGGCCGACACTCTATCCACCGAGCCAAACCAGTTAGGGCAGCGGTCGGCAAACCGCGGCTCGCGAGCCACATGCGGCTCTTTGGCCCCTTGAGTGTGGCTCTTCCACAAAAGACCACGGCCTGGGCGCGTCTATTTGGAAGAAGTGGCGTTAGAAGAAGTTTAAGTTTAAAAGATTGGGCTCTCCAAGGAAATTTCAGTCGTCGTCCTGTTGCTATTTGGCTCTGTGGACTGATGAGTTTGCCGACCGTTGAGGTAGGGCACCACTTAGGGTTTTTAAAGTGACAGGCAGGTATTAGCGTTCCTATTGAAAAGCTTAGTTAAGTGTTAAGAGAACGCCTACTTGCAACCAAAACTGGACGAAAATGCAAGCCCCCGGCACGTCCGTTTTGGTGCTAACCCTTAGCGGGGCGGGGGGCAGGGCCTTTTCTCGCCAGCCCTTTGGAGGAGCTAAAATTGACCCCTGGAGAGCTGCCACGGAGGACTCTCTCTGACTATTAAAAGAAACTGGCTCAGGCCAGGGCCCTGAGGACTCGGTTTTCTGCAGCCACGGGCACCCAGTGACTTCCCTTCCAGCTACTGCCCAGGGGATTCCCAGCTCCCTCTTGCTCTTAGCCGAGGTCCCCCCCGCTGCCCCGCAGCCCCTGTGGTGTGTGCGGCCCTGAAAAGCTTCCCTACAGTGAACCCAGGGCAGAATCATAAACATGATTCCGTTGGCATGTGGAGCGGGGCAGGCTCGCCTCTTGCTCTCTTCCTCTCCCCAGACACTGGCCACGAGACCCCGTGACTCCATCCCTGGGGCTCCTGCTGTCTTCACTGACAGGGAGTTGCTTTCCGGGGCGCCTGCTATTTGAAAAGTATCTCCAGTCGGTGATGGGGGGGCCAGTGGTGACTAATCGGGGCATTGCCAAGACCCCTTTCTCCCATTTGTTTCTGTCCTTTAATAGCAAAAGTAGCTCAGCGGTTGAGTATTGACCCGTGAGCCAGAGCCAGGAGGTCACGGTTCGATTCCCGGTCAGGGCACATGCGGGCTCAGTCCCCAGTGTGGGGCGTCCAGGAGGCAGCCGATCCATGATTCTCTCTCATCGTTGATGTCTCTCTCTCTCTCTCTCTCTCTCTCTCTCTCTCTCTCCCCCCTCCCCTTCTCTCTTCTTCTCTGAAACCAATAAAAACATGCTTTTTTAAAAAGTGTGTGTATATATGTATATATATATAAAGTGTGCAGCTTAAATACCAGTTGTTGTTCATATGTTTGGCCTAGTGTTTCTCTCCTTGAAACGCGTGGGATTTTGGTCTCTGTGTTCTGGCGATTTATTGAGTGCTACCTGCCCTCTCACGGCAGTGCATTGTGTGACTTGGTGTTTTCTGTCTGTTTCTTCCTGTACCGCCCTGCTTTCTGGCCCACGCGTGTCCTGTAGCAGGCGATCTGTAAGTACCTGTGTATCGGATGAATGGACACATGTTACCATAGGCATTTGGTAAAAAAAAAAACCCTGCTGATAGGCAGGCGAGAAGTGACTTGACCGTTTTGTCCACGCGTGTATTTGACATGTTTTTCCTTGAAGCGATGCACTTTGTGTTTTGCTTGCAAGGGTTAATTATTGCTTTATTTTCCCCGAAGGAATTTAAAAACCGGCTTTATTTTTAAGGACTGAGCTGTGCTCTGTGCCTGGGCCGCTCTCCCCGCCCAGGGTGCAGAGAAGGCTGGCAAATGGACCCACTGGACGAGGCATGGGGAAGGATCCAGGTTTCTGGGGTGGGGGAGGCTGCCGACACAGGGGGGACCCCCGTGCTGAGCTGACCAGTGGGTGGAGGGTCTGGGCTTGCTCACTTCCTCTGCACAGCACTGCCCTCCCCCTTTTTTTTCTTTTTAAATCCTCACCTGAGGATATTTTTTCTATTGATTTCTAGAGAGTGGAAGGGAAGGAGGAGAGAGATGGAAGTGTGGGGTGGTGGGGAGAGAAACATCAACACGAGAGAGACACTGATTGGTTGTCTCCTGCACTTGCCCCTGCTGGGGCTAGGGAGCCTGCAACCCAGGTATGTGCCCGTGACCAGGAATTGAACCCACTGCCCTTTCGTCCCAGGGCCGATGCTCTGACCACTGAGCAACACCCTCCAGGGCAGCACTGGCCCTTTTATTTACTTATTTTTAAATATATTTTATTGATTTTTTACAGAGAGGAAGGGAGAGGGAGAGAGACTTAGAAACATCGATGAGAGAGAAACATCCATCAGCTGCCTCCTGCACACCCCCTACTGGGGATGTGCCCGCAACCCAGGTACATGCCCTTGACCGGAATCGAACCCGGGACCCTTCAGTCCGAAGGCTGACGCTCTATCCACTGAGCCAAACCAGTTTCGGCTGCACTGACCCTTTTAAATCCATCTCCTCCCTCCTGGAGCCCCTCCCACCTCCTCTGCTGACCCCCCTCTCCTAGGAGCGGAGCCTTTGCAATAATTGGCTTACCGACGGGCCCTGGCCTCTGGCCGCAGCCGCCAGCCATCGGGACTCCGTGGCCAGTGCTTTCCCTCTCCCCCGACACAGCGCTTTTAAAATCCATCGCTCCCCGAGTAGATCGTTGCTTCCACCTCCATCCATCACATTGTCCAGCTGCCTAGAACGTTCCTTGGCTCCCTGTGTATCGCCACAAGAACAGTGAGTTCTCTGTCGCTGCTGCCAAGCATGGAAACCAGCCCGTTTCTTCTTCCCACGGCGACAGGCGCATCTCATCGTCCTGAGCAGAGAGCCGTCCGGAGAGGAGGCAGCGGAGTCCGCGCACTGTGTCGCCCGCGCCGCCGTGGCTTCCGAGAGGCCCGAGCACCACGGTGAGAGCCAGCATTCCGTGGGTGGGTAGGTGGGTGGGTGGCGGGCGCTGCCTGCTGCCCACCTGGCCTGCACACATCTGGGCTTTGGGGACGGGGAGGTGGACGGAGCTGTGACGCAGGCCCTGCGGGGAGCGGCCGAGGCGTTATCCAAGCATCTTAGCCTCACCAGGTCTCCCTGTGCGGCCTTCCTCCAGTCTTTGGTTTTCAAATCCAGCGAATCTGCACCCGAACGTAGGGAGCAAAGAGCCCAAGGGACCCCAGGCTGGGTGCCCAGGGAAATCTGCTCTGCTTTCAGAGGTGATCAGTTTTTATTTTTGTTTATTTTTAAATACATTTTTATTGATTTCAGAGGGGAAGGGGGAGAGAGAGAGAGAGAGAGATAGTAACATCCATGATGAGACAGTGATAGTAACATCATTGTCTCTCTCACATCGATGTCTCTCTCTCCCTCCCTCCCTCCCTCTAAAATTCAATGGAAAAAATATCCTCGGGCAAGTCTTAACAGCAGCAAGAAAGTTAAGGCCAATAAACAGAAGGCAAAAATAAAAAAGAGTAATTAATGAGGGGAAAAAATCTCCTTTGGGGAGTCTTCCCTAGCCTGCTTGCTGATTGCCCGTGCAAGGCATTGCCCTCTGATGAAAAAATGTCGCTGGCCCAGCAGCCGGCGCGCATCACACTAATCCCTTTGCCCCGAGCCTTCCCCGCATTCCTGCCGCAGACAACACGGCCCTGGAAGTCAGGCAGGCCCCGGATTGCATAAGGCCTCCCATGGCAGGCCCCGGATTGCATAAGGCCTCCCATGGCAGGCCCCGGATTGCATAAGGCCTCCCACGGCAGGCCCCGGAATGCCACGAACCGGAGCCAGGCCGGCTTCCCAGGGCCGCCGTCGACAAACTTGGTATCAGCAGCTCTCTCAGCCCCGCCTGCCAGAGGGTCAGGGCTCTTAACTCTCCTCGCGAAGGATGTGAAGACGAAGTGGGTGGAAGCCAAGTACATGTCAGTGTAAACCTTCGAGAGGCCCAGCACGGGCGGCCTTGTTTGGAAGTGGCCCCATCTGTGCGCTGGGCTCCAGGGGGCCGGGCGGGGCCGGGCAGTGCCAGGCACATCCAAACGGAAAGGGCTCTGCCCCTTCAGAGCCTCGGGGATGGGGGTGGGTCCCTGGCTCTGTGGACTGGACTCATGAGCGTGGGGTGCCTTCTTTTTTGTTTGTTTTTTTTAATCCTCACCCGAGGATATTTTTCCATTGATTATTTTAGAGAGACAGGGAGAGAGAAGGAAAGACAGAAGAAACGCCGATGCAAGAGAAACACATCGATGGGTTGCCTTCTGCACGTGCCCCGACCAGAGCCCCGGGCGTGGGAGGGGCCTGCAACCGAGGCACGTGCACTTGACCGGAATCGAGCCCGGGAGGGACCCTTCCGGTCCACAGGCCGACGCTCTGTCCACTGAGCCACACCGGCCAGGGCTGGGGTGCATTCTTGAGGTATAGCTCCCTATGCACCTACGTGTTCCCGGCCCCCACATGGCCTAGCCCAGTGGCCGGCAAACTGTGGCTCACGAGCCACATGCGGTTCGCGAGCCGCGGTTTGTTGCTCTGTTGACTGATGAGTTTGCCGACCACTGGCCTAGCCTCTGCCCCACTTGGCACAGTAGGCGGGAAATATGTGAGTATCAGGACCGCGGCCCTGGATCTTGACGACGCCTCTTTTCCACCCTACACACGCCTCCCTTTTCTCCACTCTCCCCTCCGGGGCCTGCCTTCTCCGCCTGCCCCAGGCTGGGCCCGCTCCCTGTGGTTGGGTTACTGATGCTCCTGTGTCCCGTGTGCCCTAGAGAAACCGGGAGTCGGGCAGCCCCTGGCGTCCTTGTGCACTCAGCTCCCACGGGCTCCTGACAGGTGACGGGGCCACCTGGGAGCAGCCTCCATCCGGTGTCCTTCACCTCTTCCTGTGCCCCTCCTGAGCTGCCCCTGCTGCTGGACACCCGTGGAAGCCAGTACTGGCCACACACACCCCCCCTTTCCCCTCCTCCTCCCTCCTCTCTCCTTCCTTCCTCCCCGGCCTCCCCACCCTCTTGACCCCCCTGTGCTCCGAGAGGGCCTTCCTCAGCTCCTCCTCAGGCCCCGTCTCTCATTATAGAATGCCCAGCCAGCCCGAGGCTGGCCTGCCTCTGAGCTCCCCAAGCAGATGTCAGCTTCCATATATTTTTTTAAAATATATTTTTATTGATTTTAGAGAGGAAGGGGGGGAGAGAGAGAAACGTCCATGACGAGAGAGAATCATGGATCAGCTGCCTCCTGCACGCCCCACACTGGGTGGGGATCGAGCCACGCCCCCACCCCAGCCCTGCGATGCCCTCCGGGCACGCCCAGCGGGATCTCAGCAGGTTCAGTCCACTTGCTGGGTGCCGGCGCTCCTCGGGGTTCATGCCAAGCTGGGCTCTAAGACTTTCCATTTTCCAATTCCCTGGGGTCCTCCATGCTGGAGTACAGAGTGCAGTCTTTCCCAAGACCATCACAAAAGATGATTATTGCCTGGTACACACAGGCCTCCCTTTAAGTGCACACTGCCCAGAGATTACAGGAATTGTTGTTTTAATCTCCTTTTAAAATATATTTTAATTGATGTCAGAGAGGAGGGGAGAAGGAGAGAGAGACAGAAACATCCGTGATGAGAGAGAATCATTGATCCGCTGCCTCCTGCCCGCCCCCTACTTGGGGAATCGAGCCCATAACCCGGGCACGTGCCCTGACAGGGAATCGAACCCTGACCTCCTGGTTCCCAGGTTGATGCTCAACCACGGAGCCACGCCGGCTGCGCTGCAGGAATTGGTTTTCATTAAAGCCTCCTGCCCTGCCGGGTGCCGGGTCGTGACCCCGTATTCCTCATGCTCTCTGGGTGAAGTCACACAGCCGGAACAGGGTCTGACGGGGCCGGGCCGTGAGGGGACCTTACCCCGCCCTGCCCCCGGGGCCATGCTTCCTCCCTCGCCCTGACCGTTTCCGGGGAGTGAAAACGGGAGGAGATTGATGGCCTTGACCTGTGCCCCGAGGGCTCAGGTTTACAGCTAAGCCGTGTTCCTCTGCTTTAGAAAGTGACTCACCGGCGGCCCAGGCCAGGGCATCTGGTTGCTGAGGATTCTAGAAGAGGTGTTTTGGTGGTGGTGGTGGTGTTTTTCTAGTGAGGGTTGTGTTTGCTTAAAATAGTTTTGAAGTATGTCTTTATTGATGTCAGAGAGGAAGGGAGAGGGAGAGAGAGAGAGAGAAACATCCATGATGAGAGAGAATCATCCATCAGCTGCCTCCTGCACGCCCCCTACTGGGGATCGAGCCCGCAACCGGGAATCGAACCGGCGACCTCTTGGTTCCTGGGTTGACGCTCAACCGCTGAGCCACCGCAGCCGGGAAAGATCCTTACTCTTCAAGAAGGGCTGGGTTCCGTTCTTGGGTTCGTTTCCCATTAGAGAACAGACCTCTCCAGCATACTCCACTCGTTGATTTTGAGACGTGGAACGTTGATGTCGGTAATGCCTTCCAGAGCCAACAGAGAAAAATGCCACATCATGCCCCGTTCGCTGTCATCCGCTCATCAACGCGGGCAAAGTGAATACAGAGTTTGAGCATTAAGTTGCGATGAGTCAGCTGCAAGTGAAAGGGAAGGAACACTTTCCCGGCAGTAGAATTTTCTCCTACCAAGAGAAAAACAGAGTAGTACTCTAGAGATGTGCAGACACCACCACCCCCACATTGGCTCCGTGGATAGCGCGTCGGTCCTCGGACTGAAGGGTCCCAGGTTGGATTCCCGGCCCTCGGTTGCAGGCCCCATCCCCGGCCTGGGTCAGAGTGCATGCAGAAGGCACCTAATTGATGTGCCTCTCTCACATCGATGTGTCTGTCTCTCTCACCTTCCCTTCCACTCTCTCTCAAATTCAGTGGGAAAAATACCCTCGGGTGAGGATTAACAAAAAAAGAAAAGAAAGAGCAGTCTCTCTAAGCAGCCGGCAGACTGGCTGATATCTTGCGTTCCCGCATCCCTGGGAGAGCTGCTGTCTGGAAAAAGCGAGGAAAGTAAATGGCCGTATCCTTCTGCGATCCGAACCTTTTCTGAGGACACCGGCCGCTGAACGGGCAAACGACAGTCTCCCCCAACAGGGTTCAGGGTTCTGTCACCCGAGCTTACTATTTTCCAATAGTTCACCGCCCCTACAGGCGTCTCTGTGGTTTCCGTTTCAAGTCCGCGAGCCATTTTCACGGTTGTTGTCACGATGCTTTGCTTCAGATGTGGCTGAGCGGTACTTCCGAGAGAGCCTGGCTCACCTGAAGGATGCGGAAGGGATGGGGAAAGCCAAGTTTCTCTCGGTTCAAGATGAATATTGCCACTTCCTGCAAGGCGCTGGGCAAGAAGAGGTGAGCGAGTTTGGGCCACAGAGGGCTGGTTATCTGCATGGGAGACCCAGTTGATACCCAAAGGTATCCCTCTGTGGGTACCCAGTAGCGTCGACCTTGTGCAAGGCATGGATGAGTAAGGCCGCGTGGCCACTGTCAGGCAGTGAGTTACATCATTTTCTTTCTTTTTTAATACATATATATTTTATTTCAGAGAAGCAGGAAGAGGGAGAGAGAGAGAGAGAGAGAGAGAGAAACATCAACGATGAGAGAGAATCAGTGGTCGGCTGCCTCCCGCACGCCCCCTCCTGGGGATGGAGCATGTGCCCTGACCGGCGATCGAACCCTGCCCTCCCGGTTCCCAGGTCCACGCTCCACCCCTGAGCCACGCGGGCAAGAAGGCTACCTCGTTTTCTTCATGGGCACTGATCTTCATCAGCGCTTCAACACTGTCAACCGGACAGCTTTGTGTCCCTTTTGCAGAGAGCGACCTCGATCCTGAGGGAGTCCCTGGAGGCCAAAGTGGGGGTGTTTGGTGACCTCAGTCCCGAGGTGGCAGAGACCTACCGGCTCCTGAGTGGCGCCGACCTGGCGCGGGGGAACCACAGCGGCGCCCACAAGAAACTGAATAAGGTAAAGCTGGAGCCGACACTAACGCAGAGAGAAGCCCTCCTCCCCTCCCTCCCTCCCTCCCTCCCTCCCTCCCTCCTTCTTTCCCTCCCTCCCTCCCTCCCTCCCCACGGGTCATCTTCTCTCCCTCCCCCTGCTCCCTTTATTTTTATAGTTTTTAAAATATACTTGGATTGATTTCTCAGAGGAAGGGAGAGGGAGAGAGAAAGAAACATCAATGATGAGAGAGAATCATGGGTCGGCTGCCTCCTGCACGACCCCACCGGGGATCGAGCCCATGACCTCCTGGTTCCTAGGTTGATGCTCAGCCACGGAGCCACGCCAGTCAGGCCACCATGCTCTTTTTAAATGGACCTTTCCAAGCGGTTTATTTAGGAAAGGTGACTTCACTTTCACAGTTGCTCTAAACCAGGGGTCCTCAAACTATGGCCCACGGGCCACAGGCGGCCCGCCGAGGACACTTACCTGGCCCGCCGGGTGCCGCTGCCTGTCCTGCTTAGCAGCCGACTCGTCCCGGGCCCACAGTGCGCATAGGAATTTGTTCATAGTTTGTTTTTTTTAAACTGTCATCCGGCCCTCCAACGGTCTGAGGGACAGTGAACTGGCCTCCTGTTTAAAAAGTTTGAGGACCCCTGCCACTTTTTCAGTAAAAAGCTACAGTAATCCTCTTATACAAATATGTATATATCTTTTACTGAATTATCAATTATTTTTGCCATGTAAAAACATTTTTAATTTTTATAGAGTGCAATTTATCTGTCTTTTATTGTACTCTCTCTGTGCACACAGTTTATAGAGGAATTTTTTGTGTTCTAGTACTTACATATTCAGTTCTTTTTTTATTTGAATGTATTGGGGTGACACTGGTTAATAAAATTATATAGGTTTCAGGGGTTCAGTTCTATAACACATCATCTGTATGTTATAGTGTGTGGCCACCCTGAGTCAAGTGTCTTTCCATCACCAATTTCTTCTTCTTGAGTTTGGAGTTCATTTGCGTGGATGGTGCGAGGTACAGGTCTGATGTTACTTCTTTCTTTCTAAACGGCCACCCAGTTGTCCAGCGCCATTTTGGTTAAAGAGCCCAGTGGTCTGAGAGAACACCTTCACCAAATGCCACATTTCCACGTGAACTTGAGTCTGTTTCCGGATTTCTCTTCTGCTCCACTGACGGCTTTGTTTGCGTGAATGCCCGTTCGTCGTTGGTTTTGAATTTAGAGATTTCATAGCCTGGGTCAGGAGGTGGGAGGACTAGACACCACTCGTGGTTTCTCTGACGCGAGAATATCCGGTTTCCCAGGTACTCTAGCGTGTGTTGTTGTGTTGTTGTTTTTTCTTCCACGTGAATTTCAGTGTTGACAACTTGTCTCGCTCGATAAAAAGTTTGGTGGTGTTTCCTAGAGGATTGTGTTATTTATAAATGACCTGAAGGAGCACTGACCTCTGAATGGCATGGGGTCATTTCACTCAAGAGCAAGGATGTCATTATACTCGTTGATGTCCACTTTTGCATCACGTTGGCCCGTTTTTAAAGTGTCCCTTTATCCCGGCTTTTGCACATTTCTTACCAGGTTGGTTCCTAAGCATCTTATCTCCTTTAATGCTGTTGTCTGCGCAGTTGTACCCGCTGTTCTGTGTATGTGACCGGTCATTTTTGTGCGTGTGAAGACAACGGTTTCTCAGTGCGGATTCTATACGCTGGGCCTGCCTGCTCAGTGCTTTTCCTGCCTGAGTTAAACTGGAGCCTTCTCTCGGCTTCCCAGGGCAGATCCTGTTACATCATCTGCAACTCGTTCTACTTTCTGTTTTCAGCTCTGGTGGCGCCGCCTGATTTCTGGTGTCTGACCGCACCGGTTCCTGCCTCCAGGACAGGAACAAGTGGTAGTGGAGGTAGTAGGCGCCCTTGTCTCGTCCTGATCTTAGTGGACGTGCCTCTAGCGATTCTTCATTTAGTGGATGCTGGCTTTGGGACTACGGTTTCTATATTTTTATCGTGTTAAGGAAGTAGGCAGCGTGTGGTTTGTGGTGTGTGTGTGTGTGTGTTTTTAATTAGAAATAAGTGTTGGACTTTATCACATTGTTTTTTTAGCATCGGTGGATAATCACATGACTCTTCTTAGATCACTTAATATGGCATATTTTATTCTAGTATTAAACCAACCTTGCATTCCTGGAATAAACGTGCATGGTTATATTGAATTATACTCTTAATATGAGATAGATTCTGCCTGCTAATATTTATTTTACGATTTTTGCACCAATATTTATAAGTGATTTTTTAAGTATCAATGTTATATTTGCTTCATAAAAATAATTTGGAAGCTTAGCTTTCTTTTCTTTCTTTTTTCTTTTACTTTTTTATTGAATGTGTTAGGGTGACGTTGGTTAATAAAATCATGTAAGTTTCAGGGGTACGGTGCTATAATGCATCACCTGTGTATTGTATTGTGTGTTCACCACCCCACATCAGGACTCCTTCCTTACCTGTATTTTCTGTGCACTGAAGGAACGGATGCCGCATTAAAACCGTCGAGCGTTTGAAGTTTTGTACTTCCTGCGAAACTCGTTAGGCCTGGTGCCCTAGAGAATCCTAGTTTTACGTTTGTATTTCTCTTTTTTTGTTTTCTGGACTGGGTTGGGGGGAGTAGGGACAGGTTTAGGGAAGGGTGTTTAATGAGTAGTCCTGAAAAAAGGGTAGCCAGAGGAGACCAGCATCCCCAGGTTGGAAATGGGGTGGAAGAGGAGGCGGCGGGTGGGGGCCGGTGAGTACGACCCATGGAAGAAGCAGAGAGTGACTGGGGAGGACTGTCTGTCAGGGGGCACCAGGAGGGCATGGGCAGGGCTCGGGGCGGAGTCCCTAGGTTAAGGGGCTGAGACGTGATCCTTCAGGTGACCATCCCAACAATGGGCTCTGAGGCTGAATCCAGCCCACTCCTAGCTTTCCGTGGCCCACGAGTTTACTCTTTTTTAAATTTCTTTTTTATATATATTCTTATTGATTCCAGAGAGGAAGGGAGAGGGAGAGTGAGAGAGAAACATCCGTGATGACAGAGAATCATGGATCGGCTGCCTCCTGCACGCCCTCCCTACTAGGAGTCGGCCCGCGACCCCGGGCCTGTGCCCTGACCGGGAATCAAACCGTGACCTCCTGGCTCCTAGGTCAGCGCTCAACCACGGAGCCACGCCGGCCGGGCTGGCCCCCAAGTTTGAAAGGGTTCCTACCGCGCGGCGGGCTGTGGAGGGGGACCCTGCCGTGCACCCACGCTGCATCTGTCCTCTGAACGTTTGTGTTGCAGCTGTCCTAGAGAAAGGTGGTGGTGGCTTGCTCCCACACAGTGGCCAGGGGGTGGAGCAGAGTCGTGGGGGAGTCGAGGGGTGTCGGTAAGGATAGAGAGCTCACGCACTTGGCAACGCAGAGGTGAGGCGTGAGGACGCGGCCAGGACCTCCCCCAGGCTTCCCAGGCTCTGGGAGAGCAGCGGAGTGAGTGGCAGCGCCTGGGCCCCCCCCACCCCCACCCCTTTCTTGCTCACCTCCATGTTCCCGCCTTACCTGTTTTCCTCTCGTGGGAACCTTCCTGCCCCCCCTGTGCACAGCTCAGAATTAGTGTTCCTCCAGGTAAGGGAGCTGCAGGGATGTGTGTGCATGTGAGAGAGAGAGAGAGAGAGAGAGAGAGTCACCTGTCTGAAACCCCACCCCCACCTCCCCACCCAGTGTTGCTCACCTGGCCGCCCCCCGCCCCCTCCTGCGCGGCTCCACTCGAATGTGAGGCTTCACTGACCCAGGTACCCCCTGCCACCACCGACCTCCCCCTCGGTTTATTCTTTCACAGCCCGTGTTGCTTTTTTATTTTTTCATTTTTATTTTTTATTTATTTAAGGTTCACCTGGATACTCAGGATTTCAGGGTTTGGTCCACTTAAAGAAAAGTGAGAAACTCGCCCTCGAGGCTGGTTTCCAACAGGGGCTTCCCTGGAGGAATCGGGGAAGCCCCGAAGACCTTCCCCGTGGCGGGAGGTGCTCTGCCGCAGGGGTCTGGGGGCCCCTTGGACTTCACGCAGCGGGATGTGCGCAGCGCCTGGCGCCCAGCCGGTCCCGTTACCCTTTACTGGCTCCGTCTCCATCGAGTCAGGGTCCAGGTCGAGGTCTTTATCAACAGAATCGGAGCGCGTCCTTCGCGCCCAGAGCTTAAGCACATTTCCCTAAGAGCAGCAGAACACTGAAGAATCCGACTTCCGGTTCTTAAGAATCACGTGGTTACTGAGCTTCGTGAAAATGCTTTCCGGGAAAAGCCAGGAAGGGTTTATGTCGCTTTAGAAGAGAAACCATTTCCGTTCCCGGCTGGACTGATGTTTCCTGTCTTGGCGTCTGGTGCGGCCGGCCTCCCTGGGTGCTGTGGTCACACGGGGATGACCCAGGGGCCGGGCTGTTTCTGTCCCGGCTGATAAGCCGCGAGCATCTCTCACATTGGCTAGAACTTGGAGCAAATCTGCTCAGTGAGGATAAGTAGCCCTTTACAAAAAAAACAACCGATTAATTCCAGGAAGACAGGAGTCCGGATGGAGTCTCAGGAGGAGATGGGAGGGAGCTGGGGCTGCCCTCTCTCTGGACTGATTCTTGGAAAGGGTCGTTTTATCCAACCACGACCCGCACGCCCTCCTGACGCAGGGCCCAAGGTCAGGGGTGGAGGCAGCGAGAATTGGTAGAAGAATCCCAGCTGCCTTCTCCTTCTCGGGGGTGGGCGCGTGAGCTCACTGCTTGATAGAAGACATGAGACGTGACCTGCAGGGGGTGCCCGCTCCTGCCCCTGCCCGCCCCATCCCAGATGACTGCTGCCCTGCGCTTGGCCTCATTCCCACGCTGTGTTTTACTATGGTTTTCTTTTAGGTGTTTTTTTAAGCTTCCTATAAATTACATATGAAATGTGCACCTGTTATCTATATAATTTGCACTCATCTGCAATTTGCTCTTTTCTGCCCATAATCATGAGATTCATCGACATGGACACACACACCAAAGATGTGTATGGTATCTCGCACATACAATCCACGCGCGTGTTACAGGTTACTCGTCCATTAGCCGGGTTACCAGATGGCTCTGTCCCTCAGTCTGCATAAAGGCGTGCTTGCTCATTCGTTTCTTTGACAGACCTTGGTTTTACCGTTGTGAGACGATTATCGTTGTGCAGCCCGACGGGTGAAGGGTGACCTCAGAGAGGGTTTAGGTTGTTTCTGGTTAGCTGTGAGGTTGAACATGCTTACCCGCAGTCCTGGGTTTCAAGGCCTTTGAGTAATCCTTTCGTATCTTGCGGTCACTTTTCCGGAGGGAGGTTGTGTTTGTTGCTCTTGTGGGAGTTCTTGATCTCTTCTGCATGCTAACCCTTTCTCTGTTTTGTGCAGTGTGTGTGTCCCTCCCCTTCAGTCCGTATACTTCGCTTAAGGTGAATTCTGGTGCATCAATGTTTTGAGTTTTGAATGTTCAGTGTAGTTAAATTTTATAAATCAAAACTTGTGGTTTGTCCAGATCTTGGCCAAGAACTACTTGTGCATAAGGGTCGGCTCCAATATTTTCACCTAAAAGTTCCAAGTTTTGCATTTCTTATTGAGCTCTTCCATCAGCCCAGGGTTCCTTGCTGGGCTTGGCACGGGGCAGGGGTCCATTTCCTTCCAGTTCCATCCAGAGTTCAGCTCTCCCTCGCCGACCCCTCAAGGTCACTTCTCTTCTGTCATGTCATGGGTTGGGCTCTCCGCCGTGTCCCATTGGCCTGCTTGTCTGCCCAGGATGAGCACGCACTGCCTTCCTTACTAGAGTTTCATAAAGGTGGTGATGGGAAAGCAATTTCCTCCACCTCGTTCCTCTTCAAAATTACTTTGCCCGTGTGGGGGCACAAAGTGAATCTTTACCTACCCCTTGCGTTTCCCCTGGCCAGGTGCAGGCAGTCAAGTGGCAGGATAATAAGCAGAATAAAGCTGAACATTTAACTCCTCAATAAATGACTCCCTAGGAAATTGCTGTGTAGTAGTGATTACAGAAAGCCCACAGAAAATAGAACAATAGTTTATCAATTTTGAGAGAGAGAGGAAGGGAGAAGAGAGAATCATCGCTGTGAGAGAGTGTAACATGGATCGGCTGCCTCCTGCACACCCCTCGCTGGGGATTGAGCCCACAACCCAGGCATGTGCCCTGATCCGGGAATCGAATCGGCAACTTCTGGGTACACAGGCGACGCCCAACCAGCCGAGCCACCCTGGGCAGGGCACAAAATTTGTCTGGGCTATAGCAGAAAGAGAAACTGGCCACCATCCTCTCATGAATACCAATCCTCTTGCCTTTATTTTTAAAAACAGCACTTTGGAAACATGGTTTTGCATACAGGCTGTCACAGGGTTCTGCGACAGTGCTAGGGCTGTACACTTGTTTCGGGGTCCCTCGGAACATCCAAGCTGAAGGTCAGACGGTCCCTGGCACTCACAGTGAAGGTCAGACTGTCTCTAGCATTCATATGGAAGGTCAGACTGTCCCTAGCATTCACAGTGAAGGTCAGACGGTCCCTAGCATTCACAGTGAAGGTCAGACTGTCCCTAGCATTCATATGGAAGGTCAGACTGTCCCTAGCATTCATATGGAAGGTCAGACTGTCCCTAGCATTCACAGTGAAGGTCAGACTGTCCCTAGCATTCATATGGAAGGTCAGACTGTCCCTAGCACTCATAGTGAAGGTCAGACTGTCCCTAGCATTCACAGTGAAGGTCAGACTGTCCCTAGCATTCATATGGAAGGTCAAACTGTCCCTAGCATTCACAGTGAAGGTCAGACGGTCCCTAGCATTCACAGTGAAGGTCAGACGGTCCCTAGCATTCATATGGAAGGTCAGACTGTCCCTAGCACTCACAGTGAAGGTCAGACTGTCCCTAGCATTCATATGGAAGGTCAGACTGTCCCTAGCACTCATAGTGAAGGTCAGACTGTCCCTAGCACTCACAGTGAAGGTCAGACGGTCCCTAGCATTCACAGTGAAGGTCAGACTGTCCCTAGCATTCGTAGTGAAGGTCAGACGGTCTCTAGCATTCACAGTGAAGGTCAGACTATCCCTGGCGCCTAACATTCGTATGGAAGGTCAGACCATCCCTAGCATTCACAGTGAAGGTCAGACGGTCCCTAGCATTCACAGTGAAGGTCAGATTATCCCTGGTGCCTAACATTCATATGGAAGGTCAGACCATCCCTAGCATTCATATGGAAGGTCAGACGGTCCCTGGCATTTGTAGTGAAGGTCAGACGGTCCCTGGCATTTGTAGTGAAGGTCAGACGGTCCCTGGCATTCATAGTGAAGGTCAGACCATCCCTAGCATTCACAGTGAAGGTCAGACGGTCCCTAGCATTCATATGGAAGGTCAGACGGTCCCTGGCATTTGTAGTGAAGGTCAGACGGTCCCTGGCATTTGTAGTGAAGGTCAGACGGCCCTGGCATTTGTAGTGAAGGTCAGACCATCCCTAGCATTCACAGTGAAGGTCAGACGGTCCCTGGCATTTGTAGTGAAGGTCAGACCATCCCTAGCATTCGCAGTGAAGGTCAGACAGTGGTCTGTGACAGAAGCAGTCTTTCTCCCATTCTCAGAGCCTCGTCCTGCTGCTGCACGCTCTCTGTGACATTTCCTACCCTCACGATGACTGCTTGGTGTTCTGCAGTGTCTCCAGATTCAGACCCTCTTGTACGGACCGCAGGACAGGCGGACGCTGGCCACCCAGCAGGCCCTGGACGTCCTGTCCAAGTGAGTCGCTATTCCCTCGCTGTTTCCCTGGGCACCTCACTCCTCGGTCGTCCGGAACCTCCCAGGAAGCCGGTTCTGTGGGGTTCTGGGGAACTGTCCATGCATGGCAAGCTGTACCGACTTCCTGTTACTCAGACACCACGCCAGACCAGCTCCTCAGAAGCCCAGCTGTGAAATACCTTCCTTGCCCGGATCCTGAGGAGGAATTAGCTCTTGAAACAGGAGCTGGGATGCGTCCTCCTGCCGACCAGCCGCCTGCAGGTCACCTGGTCTTGCTGGGGGATGCTGGCTCCCAGCACTGCCTGGGCCCACTGGAACCTGCCCGGGGCTCCCCGCGCTCCTGGGGTGCCCGTCGGGATGGGATGGGAGCCCGAGTGCTCTCTGACTTCACCCACATCTTTTCTTTAAGATTTAAATTCTGATTATATTTTATTTTTTAATGTATTTTTATTAATTCCAAAGAGGAAAGGAAAGGGAGAGAGAGAAGCATCAATGATGAGAAAGAATCATGGATCAGCTACCTCCTGCAGGGCCCCACACTGGGGATTGAGCCCGCAACCCGGGCCTGTGCCCTGACCGGGAATCGAACTGTGACCTTCTGGTTCATAGGTCAAAGCTCAACCCTGAGCAAAGCCAGCTGGGCTGCCCACCTCTTTCTTAGGAGGCCCCAATTAATTCTACTGTGTAGGCTCCCCACCTTGCAGAGCCTGTGTTCCCAGAGGGCCCCTGGACCAGCTGCCAAATCCCCACTCATGGAAGCCCCCGATTCGGACACAGCCAGAGGGGGCGCTGTTCTGTGCTCCCAGGCCCCTTAGCACAGGGAAGATGAGCCATTAAGGCAGGGGTGGGGAACGTCCAGCCCGCGGGCCATATAAGGCCCAGGAAGTCCTTTGTTCTGGCCCTGCCAAGGTATTAGGAGTGAGTTAATTAAATGCTGGACCCAATATGGCAGGCTCATGTTTGAGCCGATCATTTTGTATGGCCCGTGAAGGATGTTATCAACATCCAGATGGCCCTTGCAGAGAGAAGTCCCCCTCCCCTGCACTAAGGCCTCCAGCCCAACCTTTCCGCTCCTCTTCTGCTCCATCAAGGTCAGCTCTCAGCTCCGAGGGAAGGGTCACGGGAACGAGAAAGCTCCAGAAAGCACCTTGCCTTTTAGGTCCCCGTGCCGTGGTTCCCCTCCCACCCGCACCCGCAGCCCCTCCTGAGGGTCCTCCATGAAATCTAACGGGGAGCTGCTGGGCTGTCCCACAGCAGCCGGCGGGGGGGTGGGGGGGGGACTCGGGGCAGGGGGCCGAGGGGCGCCCCACTCACCGCCCTCCACTTGCTCGCAGGGCCCCCGAGATGGCCACCGTGAAGCTGAGGTCGGCCCCGAGAGCCAGACCGGCCGCCTGCACGGGCGCGGCCCACCATGTGGCACCCAGGAGGGCCAGGCCCCACGCGGCGGACTGAGATGCACCGCACCCCAAGGACAGCTGGGCAGGCCCGGGCACTGGCTACACGCCTCCCCAACCGGGAGGTGGCATCAGCAGGCACCGTGCAAGTCCTCAAGGCGGGCTGGGCCCCCACGCCTCCGGCCCGTGCTGCTGACGTGGCCTTTCTTGGCCTCAGGTGCTCCCATAAGCCGTTTTCCTTTTACCTCCGAAGTGGTTCTTCGTGCCAACCAACGCCTTTCCCCATCAGCACCACTGTGGCCCGAGAGCTCCTCTCGAAAAGGTCAAGGCTTCCCACGTGGGGAAAGACTGGGCATCTCACCGCGCGCACAGCCCGCGGCCCCGGTCGGGGGTCCGATTCGGAGCAGTTCAGTCCTGGGAAAAGCCCTTTCCTACGGGAAGGTGATGGGGATGGAGAATAAAACGCTCATCAAAGGAGGCTTGAAGGTGCTGGAGTCGGTATGTGTGGGCGGTGCTTCCTCTCCCCCCTGCTCCCCCCTTTCCCCGGGCTGCAGGCTGGTGCTAGCATCACAAGGCTGCCCTCGCCCCCAACCCACTGTGGTCTCCTCTGTGACAGGCCACCTCCAGAACCCATGGCGAAAACCAAAAAGATCCAAGTGACGGTGCAGGGAGGCAGGGTCCCCCGTCCTCCTCAGGCGTGTGACAGCGACCACACGCCCCTCTCACACCCACACCCCCCAGACAGGCCTGTGGCGTGAAGGCCGCGTGGGAAGAAGCGGCAAGAGGCAGTCAGCACTCACCGAGCGTCCCATCTACTGCCACCAGGCTCCCTGGCGGTAACGGTGACATTCTTCCCACAAGCCGTCCAGTCCGTATTTGGACCCCAGCCACCGGGCCTACGCCCTGTCTGCCACGCTTTCTAGCTCTTTGCTAACCGGGTCAAGTCTCGGCCGGATTAAAGTACTGGAGCTTTCCACGTGCTTCTCCCGTGGTTCCGGGCCATCATGAAAAGCACGCGTGTGAACACGTTTTCATGGGCGTTTACATAGGAAACACAGACACCCCCACTGGAGTGGCAATGCCAGGGTTTATTTTTTCTTAGATTTTTATTTTTACACATTCTGGTGACATTTCCCTTCGTCGGGAACAGGAGGTTAGCAAGATAAGCCTTTCCGATGAGGCCATTCTCAATATGCATTTTAAACATTCTCCCAACAGCCCGTGGGAAGGTGAGACGCATTCCACGAATACTAGTATGGCAAAACAACCATGAATAGAAGACCGTGTCCTCACCCCAAAAGCCGTGCTCACCTATCTCTCTTCCTCTTATCCATGACAGAGACCAACTCCCCTAAACGTTCTCTGGAAGCCGGGGAGATGCGCGTCTCTGGGGGGCCTGCGGACCGTCCCTGTGACACCCAGAGGGGAGAACCTCAAGTGCCACACGCACCCCCCGAGGCCATGACCCACCTGAGGGTGGCGTCACCTGGCTCATTACTCCTCTGTGCGCTCCCGGCAGGTCTATGATATGGTTGGAGGAAGCGTAGTCTAGGCAACATCGTGGGAAAGAAACTAGCTTGGATTAACATAATGCCAGGGTATTGGAGATACTAGTTTTAATGTGACGTTACACACCTTTAAAGATGGAAGCTTTCAGCCCGGCTGGCTTAGCTCAGTGGTTGAGCATCGACCTATGAACCCCGAGGTCATGGTTCAATTCCCAAGCAGGACTCATGCCTGGATTATGGGGTCCATCCCCAGTAGGGGGCGTGCAGGAGGCAGCCAATCAATGGTTCTCTCCCATCAATGGTTCTCTCCCTTCCTCTCTGAAATCAATAAAAACATATTTTTAAAAGATGAAATGCTGCAATAGCCTGGAGCTACCCTCTCCATAAATAAAATGCTCTATTTTCTAAAATCCTGTACAGAGAATGCAATTCGTTCGTCTTACAGTGGGTTTAACTCGAAGACGTAACTTTTTCCTAAGGCTGAAATCATGTAGATTTCAAGTGAGCAATCTGCTTATCTCCTATGATTTCTTTCTGAGAAGACCTCAGAGAGAGTAAAGTGCATTGTTTATTTTTTCCTTACAAGGTTAGTTGACTATTTCTTAGTAGCACATGCAAAGATAAAGTCCTCTGTAATATGTAACTTCTATCCAGTTGCCGGTTCGGCAGCTTACCTAAAGGTAGAGGTGCAAACAGGTGCGAGGCGTGTCTGTGACCAGGTGCAAACTGGTGCAAACCATCCCCAGGAGTGAAAACTCCAGGAAAAAAGAAAAAGGAACTTTTAAGCACAGCCGGCGTGGCTCAGTGGTGGAGTGTCAACCTATGAACCAGAAGGTCACTGTTCAACGCGCAGGTTGCGGGTTCCATCCCCAGTGGGGGGTGTGCGGGAGACAGCCAATTAATGATTCTCTCCCATCATTGATGTTTTTATCTCTCTCTTTCTCCTTCTTTGAAATCAATAAAAATCTATTTTTTAAAAAAAACAACAAAAAATACAGCCCTGACTGGTTTGGCTCAGTGGATAGAGCATCGGCCTGTGGACTGGAAGGGTCCCAGGTTTGATTCCCGTCAAGGGCATGGACCTTGGTTGCGGGCACATCCCCAGTAGCGGGTGTTCAGGAGGCAGCTGATCGATGTTTCTCTCACATTGATGTTTCTAGCTCTCCCTCTCCCTTCCTCTCTGTAAAAAATCAATAAAGTATATTTAAAAAAAAAATACAAACTTTTAAGACTACAGAGATAAACGGTATTTTTGAAAAGCCCCAACTCAAGGATAAAACTCCAGCGCCTTTTAAGACACACATTCATTCATTCAACGCCTTTCCAGGCTGCAAAGAAAGTTGACATTACCTGGCGTCCTCTTTGGAGAAATTAAAAAGAAGGGGGAGGTTTCAGTAAAGAGTGGGAACTCCCCTCCACCCCCCAACCTACCCCCCACTTACAATGAGCCAAGGCCTCTGCGTGTGGGTCTATTACGTAACCAAATACCATCGAAAACAAAGACGTTATCAGAACCAGTGTCCGTCATCCTCGTCCCCCTGATTGTCTAGATAGAGGACAGCCACTTTCTTCTCGTCCGAGATCACCGACCTCTGGCCCACCATCCTCTGCAGCTGCACCGTCTTGTCGAACACGGCCTGCTCCTGGGCGGCCACGCCGGCGGCCTGGTCCTTCTCACGGCCGGCCTCTCTCCAGGTACTGCTGTGAGCATCCCCTTCCGTCCCTGTGGTAAAGTGGACTGTGGCCTCTCGGGTCCAGCGGGGGGCCGCCTCTGTGGGACTCGCGTCCATCTGAAAGGTAAACGCAGTTCCTTTGGGTCCCGGTACAACCTGCCTTGGTGTCCTGCTGTCTGCGGACTCGCCGAGCTCCTCCGGGAAGCCCACAGAACCAGCCAGGGCCAATGGTTTGGAAATGGGCAGCACGCTCAGAGGTTTGGGTTTCTTTCTGCAAGACCTCGGTGCCTAAAGGATCTGCTCGTGCCCAGCTGGCGGTGGCTCAGTGGTTGAGCGTTGACCTGTGAACCAGGAGGTCACGGTTCAATTCCCGGTCAGGGCACCATGCCAGGTTGCGGGCTCGATCCTCAGTGGAGGGGGGCGTGCAGGAGGCAGCCGATCCATGATTCTATCTCATCATAGATGTTTCTCTCTCTCCCTCTCTCTCTTCCTCTCTGAAATGGATAAAAAAATATATATTTTAAAAAAGGAATAATAATAATCACCAACCTGCCCTGCCCCGGAAACGGGGCCCTAAAAACTCCTTTCCCTTTGAGCATGAAACTGTTTGGAGCCACACGCCTGGTGGCTCCCCGACCTGTGTCGCGTTCTTGGGGAGGCCAAGCTCTTCTGCACCCCTGCCTCCTGTCAGGCAGGGTCAGGCGCTGGAGAGACAATTTCGCTGGACACTCGCCTTTGACCGGGACCTACTGTCAAGTGCCTCAAAAAACAGCGGGCTCCCTCGGAACTGGCTGCCCGGCCCCGGCCACCTTCCCCACTCACCTGTCCTGCAGGCGGTCCTTCGGGTGGGACCTGCTCGGTCCTCCAAACTCCAGAGGGGCCTATTTTAACGTGTCTTACAGACGAGCTGACGTCCTCCAGCACATGCGCGTGGGCAAAGCCCCGTGGGCTGGTGACCTCCACGGTGGCCGACACCGGCCCCTGCGTGGTGACGGTCTCCGAGCTGTGAGAGGCCCAGCCGGCGTCCTCCTCCTCAGCGGAGGCGCTGTACAGCTCCTGGGTGGCCCAGCGCTTGAAGCCAAAGCCGGTCGCCGGTGCAGACACTCCAGTGTCCCCGTCTGGGCTTCCGGGCCCCGGGCTGCGTCGCTTGGCCAGACTGTCTCGCACCACGGCCTCCACGGCTCGCTCTATTCCACCCGCTTCGTCTTTGCTCAGCTCCTCCAGGTCTAACTGGTCGGTGTCCACCGTCTGGGACAGGTTGACTTCGGCCACCAGGGTCATGGCCCCGCCGCCAGAGGGCTGGACTTTCTTCACATCCACCGAGAGGTGGCCCAGCCCGCCCTGGTCCTGGCTGGTGAGGGCCGACAGCTCCTCCCTCACCCGCTCCGGGAGGCTCTCCTCCAGCTGCCCCATCACCTCCACCAGCTGGTGCCTGGGCTCCTTGAAGTCTCTGCTGATGGACGAGTGGAACTGGTGCGGGATTTTAATCTCCTTGTCGATGACCGTGGCTTCGGCGTGAAACTCGCCGCTGGTCGTCTCCTCGATCCAGTGCGGGGAGCCCACCTCCGCCTCCGGAGAAGATTCTGGAGCATCCGGTGGCTTCACCACCGTCTCTCCCCACGAGGACGCCGCGCCGGGCCCCGTGAACCTCCTCCCGGACGCCGGCACGATCTCATCCTGCCAGGAGTAGCGGATGGTGGACTCCTCTTCGATGTGGATCTGCCCGTACACCGACCCCTCGTCCCCGTCGCCCCCGGAGCCACGCTCCTCGGGGCCCTCCTCCGGGGTGGACACGAAGTAACTCTGCTCTTCCTCCGAGTCGCCTGCCTCCGTCACTTCTTCCACCCGAGTCCCCTGCCCCGGGGGCAGCTTGGGTTTCTGACGTCGAGCCGCGGAGAACACGTCCTCCTCTCCCTCCCGGAGCCCCGGAGGCGCGTCGTCGGCCTCCTCCACGCGGAAGGGGGTGGAAACCTCCTCCGTCTTCGCGCCCGCCACGTAGCTCACGGGCTCTTCCACGATCTCCACGTTCACCACCTTGGCTCTGCCCTCCCTTCCCTTCAGCCCAAGACCGATGATGTCTCCGATCACCTGCTCCGTGGCCTTTCCCTTCAGCTCCACCTCGGCCTTCCCGCCCGGGCTCAGAAGGGCTTCCAGGCCGGCTCTGTCCCGCACGTCCATCTCCTCGGTCCGTCTCGACTCCACCACGATCTCCGTCTTGGTTCTCTTGTCCCCGGGGAGCTCCTTCCTGCCCATGTACGTGACTTTCGTGTCCCCCAAGGACTCGGCCTCGGGGGACTGGGCGAACCGCTTCAGCACGCTGGACACGATGCTCTCGGCGATGGTTTCGGTCGTGGCCTCGCCCCCCAGCGAGCCCCTGGCGTCCAACCCGAACCTCGTCTCTCTCTTCGTATCCATCCCTCCCCCCGGACCGCCGCCTGCATCCTTTGGTAGGGGAGTCCGGGCCCCTTGGGGGGTCCCCTCCTCCGCCCTGCCGTCCCGGGACACTTCCAGGCGGATCGGTATCTCTCGCGCGCGCATACCCGTCTCCTTGGGGGGCTCCTTCCCTTTCGCCCTGTCCCTCAAGAGCTCGCTCTCCCTCTCCCTCGCTTCTTTATCCAACTTGGTCAGCTCCTCCCACCGTAGGTTCCTCTCCTCGGAAGCCTTCTCCTTCGAGTCAAACATCTTCTCTTCTCGCTTCACGTGGACCGTCGTCACCGGTCGGTTTCTCTCCTGCTCCCTCGCGGCCGGAGCTTCCGTTTTCTTTCCCGAAACCACGATCCTCTCCTCGGACCAGGTGCTTCCGGAAGCACCCACCGCCCCTCGGTCCCTGCGGTGCTCGCGGTAGGGCTCCCGGGCAGGGCTGGCCTCTCTGGCTAGACGTGCCTTGGTACCTTCCGTTGTCGGCCTCCCCGGGAACGTCGGCCCGGGCACCTCAGCTTTCCGCGAGAGCCCGTACGTGGGAGAGAAAGTCCTGAAACTGGCCTGGCTGCTGGCGGTTTTCTCGAAGGCGGTCTCGCGCCGGGCGGGGGTCAGGGCAGGAGATCGGGGGCCCGGGAAGCGTCTCCTGGCGGCGTGCCCCGTGGCGGTGGGCGGCGCGGGCCATGCCCAGCTGCGATGGACACTCCCGGGAGGTGGCTTGTGCCTCAGAAACAGATTTCTCTTGTTTTCCCTCATTTCCCTCTGTAACGCCGCGTTGGTGTACTGGTGGGCCGTGGTTCTGAGCTCTGTAAGGAATCGAAAGGTTCGTTAACACGAGAATCATCGGAACCTTTTGCTCTCGTAAAAGCATCCCCCCAGGTCTATCCCACCTCACCCCATCCCAATACACACACACTATTACCACAGAACGGTCGTCATAAATAAGATAGTTTCAAACCTCCAAATGACCCTGCCACAGTAAAACACAGCACTGTAGCCCTGGCTGGTGTTCTCGGTGGTTATAGCGTGTTAGCCCGCACAGCCAAGGGTCTTGGGTTCGATTCCCAGTCAAGGGCCCCTACCTCGGTTGCAGGTTCGATCACACCCCCCGCCCCCCGCGTTGGGACACCTGTAGGAGGCAACCCATCGATGTGTCTCTCACATTGATGTTCTTCTCTCTCTCTCTCTCTCATCTCTCTCTTTCTCACCATCCACCCTGAGAGCATCCCCCTCCCACCCACAGTGCTACCCACACCCCATCCTGCCTTCTCTCTCCCCATCTGTTTCCATGGCAGCAAAGGCCAGATCTCAGGGTACAGGAGAGAGATCAAGACCGGACCCTTGCTACAAAGATTCCTCTTTGGGGCTCAATATACTGATTCTCCTCTGAGGCATCCCAGGAGGTGAATCCCTGGAAGTGACGCAGGAACTGCCTGGGTGTTTAACGGGGGTTCGCCGAGACATATGCAAGATCCCGGGCTAGTTTTAGGCCCATCGTCCTGTGAGCAGGTGCCCCGCCTGATCCGACGCGCTGTCACCGCAGGAACAGCCGGGCGCTCACAAGCGTGACAGACTTGCTGTCTGGCAACGCATCCGAACGCTTATTCGGCGAACAGCTTAACGGGCACCCATCCCACTGGGTTACAGACCCCTTGGGAAGCTCAGAGCCTAACAAAGGAGTTCCGAAACAACACTCTTGAGTCCAGTCCTTCCTTCCTTTTGCCGTGATACATAACGGCCGCAATACATTTTAGTGTCCAAACCCTGTCTGTGGATCCCTGAAGCCTAGAGAACCATGGACACGTCAATCAAGGTGGCAGATGCCCGAAGGCCGTCCTTCCTGAGCTCTTCCCAGGACCCAAAATCAGAGCCTGGAAAAGATTAGGGAGCCCCGGGACCTAACCTGGGGTCCTCCTTAGAGTCTGTCTGGTCCTGGTCCCCGTTTGCTCCCCCTCCCCCGCCTCCCCGCCTTCTTTCTAAGTCACGGGTGGGGAACCTTTTTTTCTGCCAAGGGCCATGTGGATACTTCCCACATCACTCGCGGGCCCTACAAAACGATCCACTTATACATTGTCCGGCCCCAGGGCTGGAGAAGACCCTGGAAATCCCGTGGCCTGGCCCTGCCAAGGCCTTCGGAGCGAGTTCATGAACGGTGTGACCCAACGGAGCAGGCCGGTTTCTAAGCGGGGCATTCTGTACGGCCCGGGAGTGGTATCAACACGCAGATGGCCCGTGGCAGGAGAAAAGGTCCCCCACCCCTGAAAACAACGGCCCGTTGGGTCAACTCTATCTGGTACAGAAGAGGGGGGGTGCACCACGGTTAGGCGACAGAATCGCCTCTGAACCCCGGTGCCCCCAGATAAACGGCGCTGTGCTGTTTATCCTCGGGCGGAAGCTGCTCAGGTGGGACGCTTCTTCAAGTTCAAGGATGAGCTTTTGTGGTCCTTACCGCGGGGCAGGTGCTCGAGGCGCTCCGCCAGGATCCGTATCTCTGGATGACTTTCTCCTTCCAGTAAGGCTCTGCAGAAATTAACAGTAATAATAACAACTCGTTAGGACGCAAGAGCTCAAGATGGTTCTCGGTGAGCCGCACTGTGGCGTCCTCGGCGGACGACCGCATTGCCACAGGCTCCGTGTCTGAGGACGCGTGTCTGAACGCAGACCCGGGGGCTAGAGCATCCATCCGACCGGAGGACGGACAAAACGAGGCTCTAGCCATAGCTGGTTTTCAACAGTGGTTAGAGCATCGGCCCGGGGGACTGAAGGGTCCTGGGTTCGATTTCGGTCAGGGTCACGTACCTCTCAGTGGCAGACTCGATCCCTGGTTCCGGTCGGGACACGTGCGGGGAGGCTATCCATCCATGTCTCTCTCTCACACATCGATGTTTCTCTCTCTCTGTTGCTCCCCCTCCCTCCCACTCTCTCTAAAACAAACACACGCAGCAACAACAACAAAACGAGGGTTTAGGGCTTTCAGCACCATTGGCGAGCCCAGCCCTTCTAGAAAGCTCTTCCGAGCCCAGGGCCCGAAGGAGGAGACAGAGAGATGTGGGCCCAGGAGGGGACGTCAGGGGACGTCTGGCTTCTCTGGGAAGTGAGGAGGGGCCCACGCATGGCACGTCACCCTGGGCTACGGACCCCTAAACAGTGATAACCCCCATGGAGGTCTCTCTGGAGTCGTGGGGTCAGGGGTTGCCCAGGAGCAGAGCAAGGCCTGACAAGTGCTTCTACATGGGCAGCCACTGTGCTTTTCAAACTGGATTCCATGGGGACATCTGAGAGAGAGAGAGAGAGAGGAGAGCCCGGCTGGGGTGGCTCAGTGGTTGAGCATCCATCTATGAACCAGGAGGTCACGCTTCGATTCCCAGTCAGGGCACACGCCCGGGCTGTGTGCTTGATCCCCAGTAGGAGGCGGGCAGGAGGCAGCCGATCCATGATTCTCATCATGGATGTTTCTCTCTCTACCTTTCCCTTCCTCTCTGAAATCAATAGAAATATATATACTAAAGGGAGAGAGAGAGAGGAGAGCGGGGAGGCAGGTAGGAGAAGAGAGGAAAAGAAGGAATTATGGGCCACTTCCCCCCCTTCACGGCCCACCCACAGAAGCATCCTCTGAGCGCCTTGAATAGAACTCGAAAAGCATTCGATCAGGTGACTTCTTTGGCCGCGTCTCGCTCCAAAAGCCTAAAGAACTGCAGCACCTTCATCAAGCTGCCATTCCCGTCGACAACAGAGAGCCCCGAGGACACAGTGGCCACGCCAGCTGTGGGCCCGCGGACCGGGCTGCTGGGGCTGGGTCGGCCGGGACGTCCCTTGCTCGAGGGGACCCTAGGAGGCTGGCTGCTGCGGGCACAACAATTGTCGCGTTGCCGGAGCAACGCGGGACGTCACCGACTTCCCTTCCAAGAAATAATACCCTGTGGATGGCCGCGGGCGGGCAGCAGCGGGCCCATGTGGAAACGCTGCCGATGACTGCTGAGAGCCGGGCACGGAAACGGAGGTGGCACGCCAGGGCCAGGCAGGGGCCTGGCGCTTCAGGCAAACGGGAACCGAGTTCCATGCCCACGGATTCTAAGGCTGGTGATTCCCACAGATACAGGAACCCCATGGGCGGCGGGGGGCGGGGGAAAGCAAGCCAAGGGGAACCCCTTCTTTTTTTTCCCCTTAATATATTTTTATTGATGTCAGAGAGGAAGGGAGAGGGAGAGGGAGAGAAACATCCATGATGAGAGAGAATCATGGATCGGCTGCCTCCTGCACATCCCACACGGGGGATCGAGCCCCCAACCCGGGCGTGCGCCCTGATCGGGAATCGAACCGCGACCTCCTGGTTCATAGGTCGACACTCCACCATGGAGCCACGCCAGCTGGGCTCAAAGGACTATTTTTAAGGAAGAGACTCATATGGCTTTAAGAAGTGGGTAGAGCTTCTCTGGTTATTTTGAGGCGAGGAAACCGGCCTTCGGGCCTTGCTAACTGTGAGATGCCAACCTCCTGACTCACTGGCTATTTGTGACCGGTTCATGTGGCTCCCCAGGTCAGCAGCGTCCGCAGCAGGAAAATAAGTGAACACGTGTGAGAAAACCAAGTCTCCAGCCTCATTAATGAGCCGGGACAAGCCCAGCCGGTGTGGCTCAGGGGTTGAGTGCTGACCTATGAACCAGGAGGTCACGGTTTGATTCCCAGTCAGGGCACATGCCCGGGTTGCAGGCTGGATCCCCAGTGTGGGGCGTGCAGGAGGCAGCCGATTCATGGTTCTCTCTCATCATGGATGTTTCTCTCTCTCCCCGTTTCCCTTCCTCTGTGAAATTAATACAAATATATGTTTAAAAAAAAGAAAAGTCCCAGAGACAAAGCACAAAATCAGAGTCTCCTTATTGCAGCCCAGAAAACTATTCCAGAGAGGAGACAGGAAGATCCCTGCAGGGAAGAGACTGGCCTGGCACGGAGGTGGGTTTTCTGGGCCGGCCCAGCATCCGCTCTAGAGTGGTGCCAGGTTCGGGGCACCTCCCACCGCAGCCTCAGTCCATGTGACTCATGAGGCACTTTGTCCCCTGGCCAGAGATGGACGCATGACTCAGGAGAGCCTGAGAGCTGGGCCCTGGAGTTCCACTGGGCTATGGCTGGGTAACAGCCCCTCCTCCGTTGCCAGGACAACGGCCCCTCCTCAGTTGCCAGGACAACAGCCTGGAGCTGCCTGGAGCCCATCCTTACCGATAGGTTGCCACCTCCAGGCTGAGGCTGGTCTTCACCTGCACCAGCTCCTGATGGTCCCGCAGGCGGTCGGCCATGGCCAAGGTGAGGGCAGCCTTCTCATCCTCCAGGCGGGCAATCACACTCTAGAAAGATGAGAGGGTGCTTAGATCAAGGCCCGGAGCTTCGCTGGGTCCAACTTGCGGTACCGACAGTCCAGGACACAGCGAGATGAAAGCCCTCCACTTTAAAGAGGCCGTCATGGCAAGGATGGTTTGAAGTGGTGCATTTGTTCCCCGTAGAAGTGTTTCTTATGACATACGGAAGTTTGTTTGTTTTTTATCCTCGCCCAAGGATATTTTTCCATTGATTTTTTTTTTTTTTTTTTTTTTTAGAGAGAGAATGGAAGGGAGGAGGGGGAGAGAGAGAACGGTGATGTTAAAGAGACACACCAATTGATTGTCTCCAGCCCGGCTGGGGATGGAGCCTGCAACTGAGGTATATGCCCCCTTTTTTAAATGAATGAATTTAAAAATGTTTTAAAGTATTTTTTTATTGATGTCAGAGAGGAAGGGAAACAGAGATAGAAACATCCATGATGAGAGAGAATCATGGATCGGCTGCCTCCTGCACGCCCCACACTGGAGATGGAGCCCACAAGCAGGGCATGTGCCGTGACCTGGAATCGAACCGTGACCTCCTGGTTCCTAGGCCGACGCTCAACCACAGAGCCACGCCGGCCGGGCTCCATCTTCCTTTTTGCCTGTCCTTGTAAGACATTATTAACAGGGCACGTGCCCACGTGACTCTTACAGCAATCTGCTTGTCCATCACATCTACCCATCTCTCCCCCTGTGCTTGTGTGTCCCCGCTTCTAGAAAAATGCCAGCCACGTGCCAGCCGCACAGCACCCCACTGATGACGACAGACGCAGCTACAAGGTTAGAGTACAGAACCTAAACACGTTACTTCACATAAAAAATTCAACCTAAAGAGTCAAACCTCAGACTTTGTTGTAGTTTATTATTTTCAAAGAAGTTCACGTATTGTCAAGCTGCTTAGAAAAAAAAAACAAAAACAAAAAAACCCCACCAGATGCACTCAATTCTCCAACCACAGATCTCCTATCTCCTAAGCAGGTTAAGGTCTCCTAGCCGTGCCAAAGGGGTGTGGGCGAAGAATCGCTCCTCCCAGAAGGCACCCCCAAAACACAAAGAGGAAAATCAAACCGAGTTGGAGTGAAAGGAAGTATTGTCCCAACCACATTTCCATGAGAGTCAACTCTTTCAGAAACTGCCAAAGGGAAGTTTGACTTTTTTTGGAAGCAGGGACATAAGACTCACTGGGCGCTCTAGCCTGTCTGGCTCAGTGGATAGAGCGTCGGCCTGCGGGCTGAAGGGTCCCAGGTTCGATTCCGGCCAAGGGCACATGCCCGGGTTGCGGACTTGATCCCATTGTGGGGCCCTGCGGGAGGCAGCCGATCCATGATTCCCTCTCAGCATTGATGATGTGTGTGTGTCTCTCTCTCTCCCTCTCCCTTCCTGTTCTGAAATCAATAAAAATATGTATTAAAAAAAAAAAAAAAACTCATTGGCTCCCAGCCCTCTCCAGGGAAATTGCCACCCATCCCACTGATGGAATAAAGCTTCAGACTTGGGCCTGGCCAGCGTGGCTCAGTGGCTGAGCGTGGACCTATGAACCAGTTCGATCCCGGGTCAGGGCACAGGCCCGGGTCGATCCCCATTAGGCAGCCGATCCATGATGTTTCTCAGCAATGTTTCTATCTCTCTATCTCCCTCTGTCTTCAACCAACTTTATAAAAAAGAAAAGAAAAAGATTTAATTAGGGGGAATGGGGTTCTTTCCACCCCTAAAAAAATAAGACTGAAGCCAGAGCTTCGAGGTCCGAGATGAGCCGAGTGAGCCGGGGCGAGGATTCAGCCCACACAACACGCCTCCGGGCAGCATCTTCCAAACACCGCAACATCACCCAATCGCGAATCTCTACGCGCGGGGCTACACGCTGTTCCCTTAAAAAAAAAAAATACTTCTGAATTTATGGGCGTGTTATTTTAAGCCGTCCTCCTGGGAACTACTGATAGGAGGATTTGGGAATATTTCCAGTTCTGTCCTAGGCTGGGCAGGGTGTACAGACAATAAATCACACACAGGTGTCACCCCGGGGGAGTGGTGTCCGAGGTCTGAGCCTGCGCTTCTCTGAAATAGCAACTGTTTACCTTACGCTGCACTTGTTTTAACAGCCTGCCACCGGCCGCGTCTCCACGGCTATTACACTCCCCAGAGACCTGGCTTCAGCTCCGACTGTGACACACACACACACACACACACATCTCTGTTCCCAGCTGGTCTGGCTCAGTGGATAGAGCATCCGCCTGCGGACTGAAGGGTCCCAGGTTCGATTCCAGTCAAAGGCACATGCCCAGGGTTGTGGGCTCCATCCCCAGGAGGGGGTGTTCAGGAGGCAGCTGATCCATGATTCTCTCTCATCATGGATGTTTCTCGCTCTCTCCCTTCCTCTCTGAAATCAATTTAAAAAAAACATTTTTTTAAGACGACAGGGACAGAGCTAGCCACCAGAACCTGGCACTTGGCACTGGCCCACGAGTCCATGGACCAAGGAGCCCATTTTCCTGGGCTGCAGAGATGTTGAGACCCTGAGGTCCTGAGGCAGAGCAAGCCCCCCCCCCCCCCCCCCGTCACTTCAGTGTCCTGGCCCCAGGCGGTTCTGGCACCCTCGGGGCCGACCCCACCCACGGGTGACGCCCGGTGAAGGCTGCGCCCCCACCCCCTGCAGGGCGCTCCGGGCCGGGGTGGGGGCCAGGATGGGGCCGGTCCCTGTGAACGGACCTGCCGCTCCTGGGCCTGCAGCTCGTAGGCCTCGCGCATCCGCAGCAGCTCCTCTTCCAACAGCGCGCGCAGCTGCTCCAGCTCCAGCGCCTGGCGCTGCAGGGCTTCGGCCTCCTGCGCGCACAGCCGGCTCTCCTCCTCGGCCTGGCGCCGGCTCTCCTGGCCGCACCTCAAGGCCGCCTCCAGCTCGCGCACTTGGTCCTCGTACATCTTCACAGTGTCCTGCCACGACTCGGCCACCAGCAGCGAGTAGCTGTCATGCACCTCCTGCAGGCGCGGCGGCGGGGGCGCGGCGGGGAGGAGGGCGCGGGCGCTGTAGCTCAGGGTCAGGCCGGCCGACAGCGCGCGCAGTTCCCGCAGGTCCCGCTCGTGGGCCGCGTCCAGGCCGCGGCGCTCGGCCTGCAGCCGGCCCAGCAGCGCCTCGAGGGCAGCGCGCGCGCCCAGGGCCTCCTGCAGCTCCCGCCGCTGCGCACCCAGCTCGGCGTCCAGGCGGCGGCGGGCGGCGCGCGCCTCCTCCGCCAGCAGCTGCACCTCCCGCAGCTCGCGCCGCAGGGCATCGCGCTCGCCCTCGGCCAGCGCCGTGGCCCAGCTCAGCTCGTCCAGCTGCTGCCGCAAGCCGCGCGCCTCCTCCGCCCAGCGGGCCTGGCCCTCGGCCTCCGGGCCCTGCAGCCCGTACCGGCCGCGCAGCTCCTCTTCCAGGAGCAGGTTTTCGCGCTCCAGCTCGCGCACCCGGCACACGTAGTCGTAGAGCCGGGCGTTGAGCTCCTGCAGCTCGGCCTTCTCGGGGCCCGTGTGCAGCCGCCAGGACAGCATCGTTGCGGGAGTGCGTGGCGCTGCCGGCCGGCCTGTCCCCTCCTGTCCTGGTCTTGTCCCCTCCGATGCGCCGCTCCCGCCCCGCTGCCGCCGCCCGGGAGGCCCGCAGACTGCGCCGGGAGCGGACGAGCAGCCGCACTTAGGTCCCTGGCAGGGGAGGGGGCGCGCAGGTGCCCAGCCAATCAGAGCGCAGCGCGGCGCGGCGCGCCCTAGGCGCAGCGGACGGACGCTGCGGGCTGTGCGGACGCACGGCGCCACCTGGTGCCCGAGTGGCCGCGGCGCCAAGCCGTTGCGCACCTCGGGGCCCGCGCGCCCGGGTCTTTGTCGCCCGCTGGCCGTCGGGTCCTGGTCGCCGGCTGAAGGGACGTGGGCAGGGCTCCCTGTGGCTGCCCTGCCGCGCGCACCGACGGCACCCAAGGGTCCGAGCCTTCGGGGACGGACCTAGAAGCCGCCATGAGGTGAGAGGCTGGGTTTGGCAGGGAGGCCTTGGAGTTTGGAGGAATTTCTCTCTTTAAAAAGTATACATATACACGCCTAATATACGTATGTAATTTATCGTATGCACTTACATGCACACCTCTATGCAGTAAACGTTCCATTTTCCCTTAAAACAGAAGTACGTACCCAGGTGCTGAAGTTTTGACGCACAAGCGGGTACGTCCCGTCTGAGACGCGGGTTGCTGGAATCCCACGTTGGTCTTCTTCCTTAGACGGTCGCAGGCTGTCCTGGCGACCTCGGTTGGAGTTAGAGCTTGTGGCGAGCTCTGGGCGCAGGGTTTTCGTGGGCATGTAACATTTCCCAAACTTTTTTTTTTCTTTTTTAGAGAAAATTATTTGCTTCCTTATATTGATTGCAGAGAGGAAGGGAGAGGGAGAGAGAAATAGAAACATCCATGATGAGAGGGCATCATGGACCGGCTGCCTCCTGCACGCCCCCTCCTGGGGAATGGAGCCTGCAACCTGGGCCTGTGCCCTTGACTGGGAATCCAACCGTGACCTCCTGGCTCCTAGGTGGACACTCAACCACTGAGCCACTGAGGCCGGGCCCATTGCAAGATTTTGGTAAAATTACCAGTAATTAGAGGCTCATGGCGTGAGTCTAATTGTCAGAATGATGCTATGGCTGACATGGAAGTAGTAAGTGTCAGAGGGATAACCAGGGAGGCAGGTGAAACACAGGTATTGTATGCTCACTCTTAGCCTGCCATGTCATACGTGTCACATTCCTCCTAAAAATAATAGGAAGACTCAGGCAAAATTGTTACCATGAGGTTTTAACATGTGTAAATTAGACGATCTTAATGGCTAAAGACTAGAACAAGTCGCTCCTTACACCAGCTTTTCGCCAAAAATGGTGTGCTTTTTGATGAGCAGAAGTTTTTTTTCCCCACGTGGCCCCGCCCCCTCGTTGACGGACCACTCCAAGGTGTTCGCGTGGCTCCCCCCTCTGGTTCACGTGACCACTCCCTCCCCCTTCATGTGGCCCCACCCCCTTGAGACCTGGGATGCTCTCTGTTTCGGTGCGCCACCTCCCTGGTTGGTTGGCTGTCTGCTCCTGCTCTCACGCCTGTCCACAGTCCCTTTACCAAAGTCCTTCCAGAAAATCGTTGGCCTGTGCCCTCTCTTTCCTGCTGGGACCGGGACCGCTGGGATTGAAAAGGAGTCAGGAGGGCCGTGGGCCCCTTCCATAGTTCATGCAAGAGGTCCAGCGGGGCCAGTGCTGTCCCTGGAAGGCTGGGGGAGGGGAGGGTGGTGAGGCGAGGGTGCTGATTAGGAAGCAGAAGGCCCTCGGGGCACCCTCCGCTGAGGAGCCGCTGTGGCCCATGGTACAGGTGAGGCTACTGCAGCCCAGAGAGGGCGAGTGACTTCCTGGAGGGCACCCAGCAGTCAAAGGGCGGAGCTAAACATGGAACCCTGGGCTGCCCACAAGCCTGTGTCTCCTTTCCCTGCAACCTCTGGGTAAGCGGCCCCTCACCCTGTGGCCATTTGCTCTGAGGGGCTTCACCCCCCACCCTTCCCCCAGCAGGCAGGGGCCCTGTCATCACACCTGTGCCTCTGGGCGGATGTGCCTCTGTCATGGATCGGCTGCCTCCTGCACGCCCCCTCCTGGGGATCAAGCCCGCAACCTGGGCATGTGCCCTGACTGGGACTCCAACTGTGATCTCCTGGTACCTAGGTGGTCGCTCAACCACGGAGCCACGTGATAAGGCCATGTGAAGATGTGAAGAGAGGCAGGACTGATGTGGCCGCCAGAAGCTACAGGGAGGGTGGGACCCTCCCCCCAGAGCCTGCAAGGGTGCCTAGCCCTGCTGGCGTCTGAATTTCAGACATCCGGCTCCAGCATTGTCCGACAGTGAATTTCTTGTTGTTCTGAGCCACTAGGTTTGTGGTAGTGCATGATGGCAGCTCTAGGGAACACCAGGAGGCTGCTGGTTCGATTCCCAGTCAGGGCGCATCCCCGGGTGTCAGGCTTGATCCCAGGTAGGGGGTGTACAGGAAGCAGCCGATCATTGGTTCCCTTTCCCATTGACGTTTCCCTCTCAGAGCGCCCTCCCTGCCTCTCGCTCTAAAAAAATCAACTTAAAAAGAGATTTCCTTAACGTTCCCAGCTAGGCACTATGAAGAATTCATTTATTCAGTGTTATCTTTTTTAAAAAAAATATTTTTAATTGACATTTACAGAGAAGAAGGGAAAGGGATAGAGAGTTAGAAACGGCGATAAGAGAGAGAAACATGGATCAGCTGCCTTCTGAACGCCCCTTCCTGGGGATCGAGCCTGCAACCGAGGTCATGCCCTTGACCAGAATTCGAACCCGGGACCCTTCAGTCTGTGGGCCAGCGCTCTGTCCGCTGAGCCACACCCATTAGGGTTCAACGTTATCTTTTGAGAACCGATGTGTAGACACTCGTTGCAGAGCATCTACAATAACCTATAATAATAAAAGCATACTATGCTGATTAGACCGGACAGCCGAACAACCTTCCGGATGAAGCCCAGGCTGCAAGGGCCGAGCCCCTTGCATGAATTGCGTGCACTAGGCCTCTGGTTTAGTACTGAACAGACAAAATCCCTGCCCCCTAGCGGTGGCAGAGGCGGTATGCGTGAAAATGAAGCAGAAGGTACAGTGTGTTAGAGGTGATAAGTGCTCAGGAGAAGCCCGGGGTGTGGAACATGACTGTTCGTGCTGACTCTTCCGCCCCCCCCGCCCCGTACACACGCTTCATAATAGTGACAGAGTCATCAGACATGTGCCTAAATCTTCTATGAACACTTCTCTTTTTTAAAAAAAAAATATATACATTTCTATTGATTTCAGAGAAGAAGGGAGAGGGAGAGAGAGAGACAGAAACATCAAGGATGAGTCCATGAGAGAGACTCACCGACCGGCTGCCTCCTTCACGTTCCCCTACTGGGGATGGAGCCTGCAGCCCGGGAATCAAACCGTGTTGACCTCCTGGTTCATAGGTCAACACTCAACCACAGAGCCGTGCCAGTGGGGCCCATGAGCACTTCTTGATGAAGTCCCTGCCAGCTTTTAGCAGTCTTGTCTTGATCTGCTGGCACTTGCTGTCCACCCAAGGAAGCTACCTTTTGCAGAACAAATTTCCTTTTAAATAGTGTTTGGTCTCACCTCCAAAATTCTGCACTCTTGGGACTCCTTTCTTTTTATATATATCTTTTAAGGATACGTTTTTATTGACTTCAGAGAGAGGAAGGGGGAGGGAGAGAGAGAGAGAAACATCAGTGAGAGAGAATCATGGTGGAGCTGCCTTCTGCACGCCGTTCCCCCTTCCGCCCCCCGCACTAGGGTCCAAGCCCCCAACCCAGGCATGTGTCCTGACTGGGAATCGAACCGCGACCTCCTGGTTCATGGGTCTATGCTCAACCACAAGCCAGGCTTTTAAAATTTTTTTTAATTCCTCTTTTTCTTGCTGCTCAGTCTACAGTCCTTGGATCATCGTGTCATTTCGTCTTGTGCGGCACAAATCACTTTTCCCAAATGCCTAAAAGCAGCCTCACTTTCTTCTTCCATCCCCTTACAATTAGCGTATGTCCCACTGAATGCAATAAAACCTCTCTGAACTACATTAACCCTCCATTTTGAAATCCAAATGACCGCTGAATCCCATGGCTACCGGCATCTTTTTTCTCTCTCTCTCTAAAGATGACTATTACTTGGCTATTTCGTCATAGAACCTCACCCCAAAGTCCCCAGTCAAGGGAATGCCCAGGCAGCCACTGGGATTCCCTATGCCCTGTAAATGCTGCTAAAATGCAATGCAGTCAGCCCACACGGTGTGGCTCAGTGGTTGAGCATCGACCTATGAACCAGGAGGTCACAGTTGGATTCCCAGTCAGGGCACATGCAGGGAGTTGGGGGGTGGGGCGGTGGGAATGAAGGGGAGTGGGAGAGAGAGGAGGGGGAGGTGAGGGAGGGGGGGTTGCAAGCTCGATCCCCAGTGTGGGGCATGCAGGAGGCAGCCAGTCAATGATTCTCTCTCATCATTGATGTTTCTCTCTCTCTCTCCCTCTCTCTCTCTCCCTCCCTCTCCCTTCTCTCCCTCCCTCTATGATCTCAATAAAAATATATTTTAAAAATGATCCAATTTTAAAGGGGTGGTGGGAGAAACTCCTTCTATACATAAAACTATTTTTATGAAATGTGTGACATGAAATATTTCCAGGAGGTTTTTCTAGCTTGTCATGCCTCGTTTTTGGTTGTGGAGGTCACCGGCTTCCTATTGGACTGTAAACAAATGCTGATGCCTGAGCCCCACTCTCAGAAGTTCTGACTTCATCGGTACGGGGTGCAGCCCGGGCATCAGATTCTTTGCACACCGCTCAGGGGATGGTAGCGGGTGGCAAAGTTTGGTAGTTGACCTGGGAGACTGTTTTTTGTTTTGTTTTGTTTTGGGGTTTTTTTTACCATTCTCCTGTGGGCCACTAGATGGCGCCCTGACCCCGTGACAAGGACCTAGCAACCAGGATTTGTGCAAACATTCTTTGTAGGCGAAGTAGGAGGCAGCCAGGGAGCACTGAGGGATTGAAGGGAGTAGCTGGGGACCAGGTATGTGTCCCGGTTTTGAGCCTCCCACCGTATTATGCGGTCAGCGCCCATCTCTTTCAGGTTCTAGGAAGAAAGCCACATCGTCTTGGAAGCCGGACTTTCCGTCAAGTCCGGGAGACACAGCTCTTGGGTTTCTCCCCCTCGCTGTGTCTTTTCCTTGGATGTGAAATGCAGAAAGCCACTCCGTGGAAAGGCCACACCCTCTGTTGTTTGGCCGCCAGGGTGAGATGGAATGAGGCCGTTTGGAAAGTCCATATGGGCCCGGCTGGCGTGGCTCCGTGCTTGAGCGTCGACCCAGGAACCCAGGAGGTCACGGTTCGATTCCCGGCCAGGGCGCATGCCCGGGTTGCAGGCTCGATCCCCAGTAGGGGGCGTGTAGGAGGCAGCCGGTCCATGATTCTCTCTCATCATGGATGTTTCTCTCTCTTCTTCTCCCTTCCTCTCTGAAATCAAATAAAAATATATTTTAAAAAAGGCACATAATGGACTGGGTAGTAAGCCAGGGGTGGGGGCAATTTTGAAACCCTCTGTATAGATTCAGATGAGCGAATGGGAGAAAACAGTTGCATTTTAAAAGATCGCCGTCTCCCTAACACACAGGCCTGTGATTTTCCCAGAAGACAAGTACCCCTGGGCTTCATTTCTCCCCCTTTGACTCCAAAGAAACACCAACCTCCACGTGACTGGGTCATGCACCGTTGGCTCCTTAAAGGGCCATAGGCTGACTGCCTCGTTGTGATTAGGGGCAAAGTCAAGACACACGATTCAAGGAAAACTGTGCGAGAAAACCAGCCTCACAAGCGGAGGTGTAACGACTGGGTCAGTGTCGACGCCATTTGGACTCTTCCCCCTCCCCCTCCCCCTCCCCCCCCAATGGCCTGTACACATCATGTTCTTTGCGAACGTTCAACTTACGTCCTTCCTAGAAGAAAGAGCAACAGCTCCTGCAGGAACGGGACGCTGGCTGTGTCCCAGAGCAGGGGGTTCAGGTGGGGGACCCGAGATTTCCGTCACAGCTCTTCACCCACCGAGCAGGCTCTGAACTCGGAGGTGCCGGGAACCACCCTATCCCACAAGTTGTACCAAGATCTGTGTGAGTCAGGGTTCCCCAGAGAAAGAGAACACACACACACACACACACACACACACACACACACAAGTGATGCACCATATAACGACATTTTGGTCAAGGATGGACCACATATATGACGATGGTCCCATACGATTATAACAGAACTAAAAACTCCTATTGCCTGGTGACATCATAGCCTCATGCTGTCATAGTCACCATGGCCACTATGACGCCGTAGCCACTGTGATGTCGCAGCCACTGTGATGTCGCAGCCCCTGTGATGTCATAGCCACTGTGATGTCGCAGCCACTGTGATGACGTAGCCACTGTGATGACGCAGCCACTGTGATGTCGTAGCCACTGTGATGACGTAGCCACTGTGATGACGTAGCCACTGTGATGACGTAGCCACTGTGATGTCGTAGCCACTGTGATGTCACGGCCACTGTGATGTCGTAGCCACTGTGATGTCGTAGCCCCTGTGATGACGTAGCCACTGTGATGTCGCGGCCCCTGTGATGTCACAGCCACTGTGATGTCATAGTATGACACACTGTTCACTTGCTTGTGGTGATGCTGGTGTAAACATACCTACTGCGCTACCAGTCGCATAAAGTAGGCACATGTACACTTAGGTGTAACAGCAGACAATACTTGATCGTGATGATGAATGACTGCTTCCTGGTTTATTGTTTCCTGTATAATACGCTTAAAATGTTTTATGTTTATTGATGTCAGAGAGGAAGGGAGAGGGAGAGAGAGAGAAACATCCATGATGAGAGAGAATCACGGATCGGCTGCCTCCTGCACGCCCCACACTGGGGATGGAGCCCGCAACCCGGGCCTGTGCCCTGAATTCCCCGGGTTCAGAGGTCGAAACTCAACCCCTGAGTCACGCCAGCCGGGGAACACACTGGGTTTTAATCGTGTGGCAGGGCTCGGGGGTACCAGGGGAGCCTCCACTGGGAAATGGGAGGATGCGAGAGTCTGACATTCTGGAAACACAGCAAACCTTTCCAGACACGTCCCCGCCCGAGTCATCCTCATTAGCATTAGAAGACATTCGCTGCCACTTTAAAAGATGAAGCTTTGTAACGCGCCTGTAACCAGCGCGGAACACATTCATTTATTTCGGGTGGGTGCGTAGCAGCCGCGGGGGGTGGGGGGTGGGGGAGAGCTTTGTGCAGACGTCGCGACCCACCCAGCGGGCGCAAGGGGGCCGTTCTTTCTTCCCTGGGGACTTCGGACAGGGTAGGTCCTTAAGGAAGGGCTCTGTGCCATCACCGAGGAGAGAGGAGCCGGCCCCTCTTACGTCTCTCCCAGGCACCTTCCCGAGCAAAAGACATGCATTGGCTTGAAGCACAACGAGGGGCTGGTTGTCTCTGTAGGGTTTTATTTTTTTTTTGGTGTGTTTCCCGCAGACGTGAACCAACAGCCCAGCCATTCTGCTCTGTGGCTCGTGCCGTCCTCACGGATTCATACTCGGGACCCACGGATACACGTTTGGCCCCGGCCAAGGGCAAGGCGACGTGCGAAGGCCTAGGGGACACACGAGTGGCAACAGCTCAACAGCGTGCCTCTCTGTCTTGGAGTCTGCGGGCGACACGGGTATGTATGCGGTCGTGTAGCCGATCGTCTGTCCAGACATAAGGAGCGTGGGGAGCCGTCCCTTTCCACGTTGGGGACCGGGGAAGGCTTTGTGGAGGAAGTGGGATTCGCGCGCAGGCTTGACGCCCCAGGGTGGCCGCGGTCGGCAGTGCCACGGCTGCGCATCTGTGGGTCTTGTCATGTGCGCCGTTGTGCAACCAGCTGCCTTCGCTCCACGTTACGTCATGGGCCGTTTTTCCGCGCCGGTCCTTGCCGGTCTGTCTCCCCATGGCAGAGGCGGGAGAGGGCTCCGTGACAAGGATTCGCTTACTCTGAAGCCGTGGTTTCGCGAGCCACATGCGGCTCTGTGGCCCCTGGAGGGTGGCTCTTCCACAAAAGACCACGGCCTGGGCGAGTCTGTTTTGAAGACGTGGCGTTAGAGGAAGTTGAAGTTTAAAACATGTGGCTCTCCAAAGACATTTCCATCGTTGTCCTGTTGATATTTGGCTCTGTGGACTCATGAGTTTGCCGACCACTGGTCTAAAGCAATCAAATCCCCGCTGGTAAGCATGTAGTGTTGAGGTCAAGGGCACACAGGCGGGAGCCCCCAAGTCCAGGCCTAAATCCTGCCTCTGCCATTCAGCAGCTGTGCCATCCTGAGTGGAAATCAAACTTCCGAGTCAGGTGCCTCCTCGGTGAGACAGGGGCGTGAATAATAAGATACTTTCTTAAAGATGCTTTTTGTTGCTCTCAGAGAGGAAGGGAGAGGGAGAGAGAAAGAGAGAAACATCCACGATGAGAGAGAATCATGGATGGGCTGCCTCCCGCACGCCCCCGACTGGGGATGGAGCCCGCAACCCGGGCACGTGCCCTTGACCTGGAATCGAACCCAGACCTCCTGGTTCCTAGGTCGACGCTCCACCACGGAGCCACGCCGGGTGGGTGTGAGTCGGTATTTGTCTAAAACATGGATGACACTGTAAGCCAACCGTTGCAGCCAAGAGCGCCCAGGGCGGCGACCGTCGTCTGAATACGAAGCTTAGATGTACAAGGAAGTGGCCAACGATGAACATATTGGAGATCCGGAGAAATATGGTCCCGTTGCTCATCCCACTGGGGAGCAGGAGGGTCTGTGTTTGGCGGAAGGCGGTGCGAGGGGGCTGGGACGGGGCGCTGGAGACCCTTACACGTCACCCGCCGCGGACCGGCCAGCCAGGTCTTCTGACGCGCCCCGCCCTGCGGCTGGCGCTCTGCAATCGAGCGGGCCAGGGCCAGGTCTGGACGGACGGACGCTGTCCTGTTGATTTCTAGAAGGAAAGAAACCCGGAGTTGAGGCCAGACTCGAAAATATAGGTCACATCTCGGTTTCTGTGGTTACCAGATCCTGTCAGCCACCAGGGACGCCCTCCCTTGGGGGCGATGCCAAGGTCCTGAGGCCTGGCAGCCTGAACTGGGGGTCCTTTAGCTGCGCCCCCCCCCCCCCCCAGCCCGCGGGCCTGCATGGGGAGCGGGGCCCTTTGCACTTCCACTCCTCCAGGGGTGAAGGGCTCCGTGGCACACTGCCCATGGGGCTCTGCGGACTCCAGAGTCCACGGCTGCAGGGAGCGCCCCCCTCCTGGGCTGGGGCCGTGCCCGCCCAGAGGAGGAGGGTGGAGGCCAGCAGGCAGCCTGGGGAACAATGTGGTCGGTTGTTTTGCGGACTGTCAGCCCCGTTCCCGGATCTTCCTTTCCACGCCCCTTGGCCTCCCCGCCGCAGGCCGGGCGCGCTGAGGAAAGAGCCCCCTTATTTGGTACTGGAGAGAAGGGGGGGAAGGTGATCCCAGATGCCTGCGGCATTGGGTCATCCGCCCGCAGGGGTTGGCCGGCACGCGGTGCAGCGCCGGCTCCTGCCGCCAGGTGGCGGCGCTGGGCAACCGTCTGGCGGGGAGGCCCCGAGTGGTAAACAAGTCCGCAGGTCTGGCACCTCCGACTGGTCTGGGGGACCCTCCTTTGTGTGCGCGCTGGAAGGGAGATGGGGGCGGCCGGAGGGGGAGATGCAGAGGACGCCAGAGGAGCAGGAAAAGAAAAAAACCCAAACCCAAACCAAAACAGAGCCTTTTGAATAAGATAGGCAAGGCTCAGGTTGGAGGGTGTGACTTCGATGCGTCAATTTCCCGGGACCCTTTTGTGAGTGCGCAAAGGGAGGCGGACGCGTCTCACGCGCAGTTGGGCTGCGTATTCTTCGGGGAACACAAGTAAGGTGCCATGAGAGGAGGGTCCCAGCTTCTTACGGGGGTTCCTTCCTTTCCTTTCCTCTCCTCTCCTCTCCTCTCCCCCATTCCTCCCCTCCCCCCCTCCCCCGTGCCAGACTCTCAGGTGAGCTGGACGCCAGCCGCCTACCTGCCTTCTTGTGGCCTGAACAGGGTGCAAAGGGAGGTCCCCACGCACCGAGCACGTGCAGGCCGGCCTTGCTCACCTTTGCCAGAGGGTCCTTACACGACACCAGCAGCACAGTAGCTCTCCTCTTCACTTTTTATTTTTAAAATACGTGTATTGATCTCAGAGAGCAAGGGAGAGGGAGAGGGAGAGGGAGGTAGAAACATCCATGAGGAGAGAGAATCATGGGTCGGCTGCCTCCTGCACGCCCCACACTGTGGATCGAGCCCCAACCCGGGCATGTGACCTCCTGGTTCATCGTTGGATGCTCCACCACGGAGCCACGCAGGCCCGCCTAGATTTCCTTTTCCTGTCCCATCAGGGGCCTGGCAGAGTCCATGTCTCTGCTTGTCCTCCGGGGCTGAGGGCTGCGGATTAGATTTGTAGGCATCTCTCCGAGAGTCAAAGTAAGTGACCACCCTGCCCGGCTTTCTCGGCTCATCCTCACATCCTCTGAGTTCGTTTCCACAACCTGAGCTTCCATTTGGGGCTCTGCTATTTTAAGGCAAGCATAAAAAAATAAAATAAAATAAAAGGAACGCTGCCCCAGCCTGTTTGGCTCAGTGGATAGAGCAGCGGCCTGTGGACTGAAGGGTCCCGGGTTTGATTCCGGTCAAGGGCACGTTACTGAGTTGCAGGTTCGATCCCCAGCCCCGGTCAGGGCACGTGCGGGAGGCAACCCATCCATGTGTCTGTCTCTCATCGATGTTTCTCTCGGTCTCTCCTCCCTCCCTTCCACTCTCTCTCAAAATCAGTGGGAAAATAACCTCCAGTGAGGAGTAACCAAAGGGGGGAGGGGGAAGGAATGCCTTCCTCTAGCTCATCTTCCGAACCTTTGGGGAAAGGAGTGTCCCCCGTGGACAGGCTTGGTTGGGGTGCTGTTTGAACCCACCTCAGAGAGAGCGAGAGCCCTGCCCTGCTCCCCAGCTCCTGGCAGGGGTGGGGTGGCGCTGGCGTCTCCATCACCCCGGCCCCTCCCACTCCAGGCATTTCTCTCTCCACCACAGTTTTGCATCCCCTCCCCAACCTTTTTTTTTTTTTTTCCCCCATCCCTCAGTGGGCAGACTGGTGGGGCTCTAGGATTCCTGAGGAAGGTGTCAGCCGCCATCTGTTCAGTCGCTTTTCAACCCGGGAACACGAGACGTCAGCTTGACATGGGTGCGAGATGCCGGCGGGACTCCCGCGCGGGGCGGGATGTTCGCCTCCTTTGCAGGGTCTGCCTTGGACCTCCGCGAAAGGCCCAACCCCCTTGCTGTGTGCCGGGACTGCCTGCGGGGAGTCACACCGCACAGGGATCTCCGATGATAACAAACACCAGGCCCGGGCCAGCGCGGCTCAGTGGTTGAGCGTCGACCTATGGACCAGGAGGTCACGGGTGGATTCCTGGTGAAGGGCACAGGCCCGGGTTGCAGGCTCGATCCCCAGTCGGGGGGCGTGCAGGAGGCAGCCGATCCATGATTCTCTCTCATCATGGATGTGTGTGTGTCTCTCTCTCCTCCCTTCCTCTCTGAAATGAATAAAAATATATTTAAAAAAGAAAAGAAAAGATCCCCAGCCCCAGAAAAATCTACACCAGAATCTGCTCTGCACGCCACTGGGCCACGGGATCCACACACAGGATCATAGAACAGGTAGGCGCTGGCCTCCTGTCCCGAACCCTGTAGGGCAGTAGGTCCCTCTGGCCTGGGAAGGACACTCCATATTTCTCTTCTCTCCCCGCGCAGGGGCTGGCGCCCATGGACAGTGAGCGGGCCCACCCACCGGCAGGAGGAAGATCAATCCTTCCCTCCTGTGTTTGAGCTTCCAAAGAGACGTGTCGCTCCCCCGTGCTTGCGAGTTTCTCATGGTTTAGGAGTGAGTCAGAGATCCCAGGAGCTGATAACGTGTTTCGTGCCTCTATAAAAACCTATGGGGCAATCGCAACTTCGCACCCAGGCATTTGTCCTCTGCTTATGAAGGAATGAAATTGCCGCCCACAGAACCTTCTCTCTCTCTCTCTCTCTCTCTCTCTCTCTTTCTCCCTCTCTCCCTGTCCCAAGGGGACCCACCTCCTAATTGAAAGGCCTCTGTTTCCCCTACAGCCTCTCTGTTTTCATCTCTTCCTCCCCAGGATCTGGGCACGTGGGACTTTTCCTCTCCCTGCCTCACTCTCTCTGAAAGGCCTGTTTGCATTAGATCAGGGGCCACCTGCAAATATTATAGGCTCTGCGAGATCTCCGTTGCTAACTGCTCCGCTCTGCTGAGTGTTAGCACGCAAGCCGTCACAGATAGTCCCCCTAATCAAATGCATGTCACTGTGTTTCCAAGTAAAACTTTATTTCTTTTTTCTTTTTTAAATATATATTTTTTATTGATTTCAGAGAGGAAGGGAGAGAGAGATGAGAGAGAATCATGGATCAGCTGCCTCCTGCACGCCCACTACTGGGTATGCCCCACACTGGGGATGTGCCCTGACCAGGAATGGAACAGTGACCTCCTGGCTCATAGTTCAACACTCAACCAATGAACCACACCGGCTGGGTCCTAATAAAACTTTATTTGCAAAAATACACAGGGGCCAGATTTTGGCCCATTGTCTGTTGTCTGTAGGACAATAAAAGCAAACATGCCCTAATCGGTGTGGCTCAGTGGATAGAGCGCCAGCCTGCAGACTGAAGGGTCCCAGGTTCGATTCCGGTCAAGGGCATGTATCTTGGTTGCGGGCACATCCCCAGTAGGGGGCGTGCAGGAGGCAGCTGATGGATGTTTCTCTCTCATCGATGTTTCTCACTCTTTATCCCTCTCCCTTCCTCTCTGTAAAAAAAAAAAAAAAAATCAATAAAATATATTAAAAAACAAAAAGCAAACAACACTGGTCACCCACCAGATCCACTCTACAGGGCATTAGAGAGTCGCCTTGCTTTTGAAAGTGATTTTTTTTTTTTTAATGGAACGCCGTGTCCACGGGAATTTCTATATTTACTTCTAACGCCACCTTTTCTGCACAGCCGCCGTTGTGCCTTCTCTACACGCACCCCGCTTTGTTAACCGAAAGCAATACTTCGAGCCCTCGTATTCTGTGTTCCTTTAAAAACAACAACAACCACAAAAAAAAAAAAAAAAAAAACCCCGCAGACCGGCCACCAAGGTTACACCGTGGGTCCATTCATCAGTGCTGCTTACTGCACTGTTTCTCTCCGCACGCATGTTGTCATTTCGTTCCCCACATTAGGCTCAAGTGTGGGCACACAATCGAGAGAAAAGGAGACTCCTGGCTCTGCTGACTTGGGCCAAAGACCTGGGTTTGAAACGTCCAGGACAGACATGCCATTTCTCTGCCCACGCCCGCCACGTGCCCGAGCTCAGCTGCACGTAGATTGTCATTGTGGCGTCACTCACGCCGGTTCATTAACATCACATCCTGATCTCTTTTTTAAAAAATATATATATATTTTCATCTGTTTCAGAGAGGAAGGGAGAAGGAGAGAGAGAACCATCCATGACAAGAGAGAATTATGGACCGGCTGCCTCCTGCACGCCCCCTGCTGGAGATCAAGCCCGCAGCCCGGGCATGTGCCCTGACCGGGAATCACACCGTGACCTCCTGGCTCCTAGGTTGACGCTCAACCACTGAGCTACGCGGGCCAGGCCACCATTCTGATCTTGGTAAACACGTTTATTTCCGCCTGAGCACAGCTGCAGAATGAAGCCGCAGAGACAAGTTCGCAGTCGGTGGCCCTGCGTTGTTGTCATCAAGGTGAACTCTGACCAAGTCCCGGGGCCTCAGTTAGATAAGCTGCCATTCAGCTCCAGGGTGAAGGAAAGTGTGTGTGTGTGGGGGGGGGGGGGGGCCTGTGAACAGAGGGACAGCACACTTGTAATCAGGGCCGGTCACATTTTTATCAAAGGACACGAGCCCTGGATGCATCTCCCATTTCCTCCTAACCCCGGGTGCGCTTCGAATCATCGATCGGCTGCCTCCCGCACGCCCCCTACTGGGGATGGAGCCCGCCACCCAGGCATGTGCCCTGGCCGGGAATCGAACCGTGACCTCCTGGGTCCTAGGTCGATGCTCAAACCACTGAGCCTGTGCATAGAACAAGGTGAATCCAGTCTCCTCGGTAACATTGGACGGTCATCTCTGAACACATAATAATCTGGCCACTCAGTGTAAATCCTATAGAATAAAAGGCTAATAGGCACATTGTCCCCTCAACCAGGAGTTGGACCAGCAGGCAGGCCGGCCAACCGCCCATGTCCCCTCCCCCTGGCCAGGCTGGCCAGACCCCACCCATGCACAAATTCATGCACTGGGCCTCTAATACACACAAACACACACACACACACACACACACACACACTGAGTGGCTAGATTATTATGCATTCAGAGATCATCATCACCTGGCCACTCCGTGTATATTTTAAAAGAAGGAGCCGGGAGGCCGCTGGGACAGATACTCCACAGCAGGCCTCACCCGCACGCTAATAGAGCCACCCGTCGGGTTGCTGTGGGCTTTGGCACGTCAAGGTGCCCAGCCCTGCGAGGCGGAAGGGCTGGTTTCCCCGAGGTCACCTGTGCTGCCGGCACCACCAGGCGCCCGTGGAGGCAGTGGCCTGTTGGAGGCGCCCAGGGTCAGAGCTGGCGAAACCGCAATTGTTGGAAAGCCTCGGAGATCCAAGCCAGACAGGCTCGGGAACCAAAGGAGGGCCGAGAGCAAGCGCAGGGAGGCGCCTGCCGGGACCCAGGGGGCGTCACCTTGCGCTCTTGTGAACAAAGAATTGCCGGCGTTGCAGAAGCCGCAGCAGGTGCTCCGGGTGGTCGGTTTCTTCTATAGACGTTCCAGGGCGGCCAGCCAGGGCTGACCAGTGTGCTCCACGGGGATCTTTTTTTTTTTTATATATATATTATATTGATTTTTAACAGAGAGGAAGGGAGAGGGAGAGAGAGGTAGAAACATCGATGAGAGAGAAACATCGATCTGCTGCCTCCTGCACACGCCCTGCTGGGGATGTGCCCACCCACAACCCAGGTCCATGCCCTTGACCAGAATCGAACCCGGGACCCTTCAGTCCGCAGGCCCACGCGCTATCCACTGAGCCAAACCAGTGAGGGCTCCACGGGGATCTTTTTTCAATGACTTTTTTAGCCCTGGCCCGTGTGGATCGAGCATCGGCCTGCAGACTGAAAGGTCCCGTGTTCCATTCCCGGTCAAGGGCACAGGCCCAGGTTGCAGGCTTGATCCCCAGTAGGGGGCGTGTCGGAGGCAGCCGATCCGCGATTCTCTCTCATCACTGATGTTTCTCTCTCTCTCCCTCTCCCTTCCTCTCCGAAATCAATAAAAATATACATTTGTTAAAAAGAGAGCGAGGGAGGAAGGCTTCCTCCCTGGGATAATGCCTGTACCTCCCTCTGCCCCCGGAGTCCCACAGATCCTGGTCTGGGACCCCCCCGTGGCCCCCTGGTGCCTGGGAGCCGTGCTTGCTGTTCAGACATCGCTCGCACGAGGGGACGAGAGGGAGCAGGCTTCCCTGGACCCAGGCCACCGTCGGGAAGTGGGACCCTGGTCTCATGCAAGAGAAGGGGTGAAGGGCAGGGGGGTTCGGGCTGTGCCGCACCCCGTTTTGTTTTCCTAATTTTCCGATGAGTAATTCAGTGGCTGTGCCAAGGTTGAAATACTGCTCTGTGTTCAGTGAGACGTGAGAGGAGAAATGAATCGTAATGAAAGGTTTTGGTTTACTCTATCAGAGGCTTCCCGTGCAGTGGGATTCCCACGCCCCACACAGACGTTGGCTGCTTCATCCTCTTGCCTGGGAAAGGCGAGAGGCAGTCCGCCACGTGGCTGCCCACCGCAGGCCCCTCCCGCCTCCCACTTCCCCGATGGATCGGAAGACCTACCTGTGAGCACCCAGCTGGTGGGAACTGGAATCCACACGAACTTCAGAAAACGAAAATTACGCGTGAGCCCGGCCGGTGTGGCTCAGTGGTTTAGCGTCGACCTATGAACCAAGAGGTCACGGTTCGATTCCCGGTCAGGGGCACACGTCCGGGTTGTGGGCTAGATCCCCAGTCAGGGGCGTGCAGGAGGCAGCCAGTCCGCGATTCTCTCTCATCGTGGATGTTTCTCTCTCTCCCTCTCCCTCTCCCTCTCCCTCTCTGAAATCAACAGCAATATAATTTTTTTAAAAAAGCAGTCCCAGCCATACGGGTTTCCCCCCCTTTCCCTCCTCAGTCATTACGAGAGACTGACACCTTGGTCTTTATCAAGAAATCGTTAAGTGGGAAGCAGAGTCATTAGCTCAGCATGCAATCAGCGCCACGATCTTCTTCAAAGCCGTTTGCACGGGAGACATGCATTTTTAAAGGTAGATTACATGCTCAAGAGGAGCCTCTGAAACCTGGGGGGAATGCATTTACAGCTCACCCGGGGCGTGGACACCTACCGGGGACCTGGGATTCTCTCTCTGTAGGCCTCGCTTCTTGGAGTCAAGCCAGGTCGTTTTGGGGTTGTCCCCAAACGAACCCCTTTTCTCTCAACGCAGGTGTGCCCCAACCAGGCGCTACAAGGTAAAGAAAGCCACGCCCCCAGAACTCAGGTTCTCCTTTCAAAAGCCGCCACCCAACTTCCTTTCTTTTCGTGGTGTTTTTTTTTAATGTGTTGTTTGATTTAAAAAATATATATATATATGTATTGCCTCCTCCTGTCAGTTTAGTGTAGTTTTAAGGAAAGAAGTTAAACATGTACAGTCAATGTGTCATTTCAATTGCAACCTCTCTTTTTTTTAAAAAAAAATAAGTTTTTATTTTATTTCAGAGAGAAAGAGAGAGAGAAACATCTGTGATAAGAGAGAATCATGGATCGGCTGCCTCCTGCACACACCCCCCCTACTGGGGATCCAGCCCACATGTGCCCTGACCAGGAATTGAACTGTGACCTGCTGGTTCATGGGGTCCAGGCTCAGCCACTGAGCCACGCCGGCCATGCTCTCCTGCTTTTTAAAACGATGTTTCTAAATTGTTGGGGGCCAGGGGAATGTTAGGTATTATCACTCCCACTGCTGCCCCTAAAGCCAGGAACCAATTCATAATTACAAGAGTTTCATCAAAAGGTTGATGGGACTCGGGCTCAACAAGGGCTGAATTATGTGTAATTATCTGTTGGAAAAAAGCATTTCCCCAAACCTGAATAGGATTGTTTACTGCCAGACAGCTCAGAACATCTTAAATCTGCATGTTATGGCCTCCTGTTGGCCAAACACCTAATAGCTGTAGGCTGTTCCCCAAACTGACAATGCTTCTGTAACCTACCCTTTGAAACCATACCCTTTGAAGTGTATGTCTCCACCTTGCCTTAGGACAAATTGTGTTAATAAATAGCATGGGGTCCTTAGACAAGGGGTAATCTTCAGTTCCTTTCTCCAGATTGCTGAACCCTTTGTGAGGCTGGGACAAGAACCCCGGCACCCCACCTTGGCTGCCCCAGGGCCAATTCCCTCAGGACGAATGAATCTTTGAAACTTAAGTCCGGAGCTTAATATTGGCCCCCAAATGGGAGATATTGGTGCCTAAATGGATTCCCCTGTATTTTCTGCAAACAGGGCTGACCTGCCCTACCAAACCTTCCCAGAGACCCTCCAACTGCTTGGAGAGTCACAGATGGGAAAGGGATTTGGGGGAGTGGGGGGAGAGGAGGAAGAGCAGTCAGTCAATCAGGGTGGGTAAGCTGGGAACACAGAACCCAGGATGGCACAGAGCGCCCTCGTGGGAACCCGGGGATGTGGCATTTGCTTTCCCACTGGAAACGAGGTGCTGGGTTGCTCATGGCCTCCCCGGGGCTCCGTTCCCTGCTGCTGACACCTCGCTCCATCCCATCCCATTGCATTGAAGCTTCAGTGAGAAATCACAGCTTGTGCTCACGTGTGAGGCAGCCTCTCAACCCATGCTCTTGGCATTGGCGCTGAAGTTCTGTAAGGAGGAAAAGCTTCTTTCCCACGCAACCCCACTGCAAGTCAGCATCAACAGGCATTTCCAAAGGAGACCACTGTTACTGTAACCACCATTGTGACCCCTGAGGCTGTTACATTGTAGCAACAGCCCTGCCCGTGTTGCTCAGTGGCTGAGCGTTGACCTATGAACAAGGAGGTCATGGGTTCGATTCCCAGTCAGGGCACAGACCCGGGTTGCAGGCTTGATCCCCAGTAGGGGGCGTGCAGGAGGCAGCTGATTCATGATTCTTTCTCATCCTTGATGCTTTTCTCTCTCTCTCCCTCTCCCTCTCCCCTCTCCCTTCCTCTCTGAAATCAATAAAAATAATTTTAAAAAGTAAATTGTAGCAATACACAGAACAAGTTTGGGGCTGGTGATTTTAATCCTGAGAATTTGTGTCTTTTCCATATTGTTTCTCTCTCCCCCTGCCCCCCCACCGCCATCTCCAACCCAACTTGGATTCAGCCTTCAGCTGTATTTCATCATTGCTCTGCTTTTTTAATCCCTCTCCCTATCTGAGACACACTTGGCCTTGAATTTCCACTTTGCTTCCCCTAGTTTGTTGGGTTACGAAACCACAACAACCTAGTTTTAAAATCCAGCCAGGCGCACTGAGATTTGTGTGCCTAATGTGTCCGCAGGTAGGTGGCATCTGTAACTAGATAGGAATCTCTTCTAATCAGCGTGCGAGTCCGAATATTTATTCGGAGTTTTCTCAAGTTATGGCCACAGCCGTCACTCTTTTTCATCTTGGTATTTTCCTCTCGAGTCAGTAACTCTTTTTTTTTTTAATTTATTTTTATTGATTTCAGAGAGAGAAAGCGCAGGGGGGAGAAACATCAGTGAGGAGATAGAATCCTGGATCGGCTGCCTCCTGCACGCCCCCTATTGGGGATGGAGCCCACCACCCGGGCATCTGCCCTGATGGGGGAATTGAACCGTGACCTTCCTGACCTCCTGGTTCATAGGTCAACGCTCAACCACTGAGCCACACCTGCCGGGCATAAGGTCAGTAACTCTTTTAACGTGTCCTTGGGTACGTGGATAGACAGATTTTTTTAAAATATATTTTTATTGACTTCAGAGAGGTAAGGAGAGGTAGAGAGAGAAACATCCATGATGAGAGAGAATCATGGATCGGCTGCCTCCCGCACACCCCCTCCTGGGGATCGAGCCCACATTCCCCGGATATGTGTCCTGACCGGGGAATCGAACCTTGTCCTCCTGGTTCATGGGTCGACACTCAACCACTGAGCCACGCTGGCTGGGCCTGGCGGAGTCAACCTAAAACTAAAATAACGCTCGCTTGGCTTCCTTTCCCAGTTTGCAGCATGACCGTCTCTCTTGGGTTAATCACTTGGGTGTTAAACACATTTTCTTATCCAGCACACATAACTGAGACCCTCTAGTGCCAGGCCTAGTGCTCCTTTGGGGAATTTTGTGGCGGTGGCAAAATGTGGACAAATTTGATCTGTCACCGTGCCAGGAGGGGAAGCGGTGCCAAGGGCTAGGGAAGCCGGAGAAGAGGCCTCTGCTCTGCCTGTGGGAAACCAGGAGGGCTTCCCCGAGGAGGTGGCAACTCAGGGCGGTCAGTTCCAACAGAGCTTGAAAGCACGCTTGACATCCGTTAACGTCTTGTCCATCCACAAATCACAGAGGTGCACAACGAGTGGCTAGCACCGGGAGAGGTTGGTTTCTTGCACGCACATCCCAAGCCCAGCTTCGGGGATACGGAAGCTCTGGAGGCAGCAGCAGCCTTCCGCCCTTCTGCCTTGGGGCCCTGCCATGCTCGACCTCTTGGTCCAGGGTGGCTGCAGGAGCTCCAGCCCCGACGGCTACGTTCCAGGCAGCATGAAGGTGGAAGCGAGGGAAGGCGGTTTTTCTCCTTGAGGAAGCCTTTTGACATGCCATTCTTTCCCCAGAATTGATCACTTTGGCCCTAGCGGGTGTGGCTCAGTGGATAGAGCGTCGGCCTGTGGACCGAAGGGTCCCAGGTTCGAATCCAATCAAGGGCACGTACGTTGGTTGCAGGCTCGATACCCGGCCCTGGTCGGGGTGTGCGGAGGGCAACCAATGAATGTGTCTCTCTCACATCGATGTTTCTCTCTTTCTGTCTCTCCCACTCTCTTCCACTCTCTCTAAAAACCGATGGAGAAATAGCCTCGGGTGAGGATCAGCATATAAATAAAATAAAAATAAATAAATAAAATAAATGAATAAAAATCTATTACGTTGGCCTGGCTACAGTGGCTTAGTGGTTGAGCGTTGACCTATGAACCAGGAGGTCACGGTTCTATTGCCAGTCATGGGACATGTCTGGGTTGCGGGCTCGATCCCCAGTAGGGGGCGTGCAGGAGGCAGCCCAATCCATGATTCTCTCTCATCATGGATGTTTCTATCTTTCCCTCTCCCTTCCTCTCTGACATCAATAAAAAGACCTATTTTTTTAATAAATCGATCACTCTGTCCCACATAGCTGCAAGGGAGCCGAGGGAATGAGGGCCTTAACTCCACGGCAACATGCCTCGGTAGAGTTGGGGTTGTTACTAAGGAAGAAGGGGAAGATTGGGAGGCAACCAGCTGTCTAGGTCGGAGTGGTGATGGTGGTTGGAGTGACAGCCCTGTGAGCAAAGGAGGGGAAGGGAAGCTTATCTCGTTTCGAGGAATAGATAAAGATAAGTAGGTCAGTTTGCCCTAGAGTTTGGTTTGCCAGGAGATAAGGCTGGAGAAACACCGCAGATGCTGGGTGATGGGAGGTCTTGAACGCCAGTGCCCTGTTGAGGAGCTGAATTTTAGCCTGAGGACCACGGGGAGCTATGGAAGGCATTTGGGTACTTGGGTAGACAGTACTCCTCTTGACGTAGAGGAGAGGTGAAGGCAGGGATCTCATTCGGAGGTGATCACAGCCTTTCAGGAAAAGCAACGAGGACAGCCGGTGACTTCAGGGACGAGGAGAAGTGAACAGATGGAAGAGATACTGGAGAGGTAGAACTGGTCGGATGTAGGTGGTGAGAGAGACGTGGCCAAAGGTGGCTGACACCCTGGCTTGTGGCAGATCTGACACCATTGGCAGAGATCACAGGGAAGGCTGGAGGAGGCAGGTGGAGAAGGTGAGCTTGGTGTGGATATTTGTCCCGAGCGTTCTATCTACACACACAGTTTGGGTTGATGCATTTTTGAAAATACATGTTTATTGATTTCAGAGAGGAAGCGGGGGAGAGAGAGAGAGAGAGCAATGATGAAGAGAATCATGGGTTGGCTGCCTCCTGCACACCCCCTACTGGGGATCGAGCCCACAACCGGGCATGTGCCCTGACTGGGAATCAAACCTGGTTCATAGGTCAATGCTAACCACTGAGCAATGCCAGCTTGGTGATCTCGCTTTGTTTTTTAGGGCGCAGGGTCACCCTCATCTGCCTGCACCCCTAGGTCAGGTGCCTCCGCCTCACACATAGACTCAGCCTGTTTGCTGGGGGGCCCTCCCTGGACTCAGTGACAATTACGTTTTCCTCCTACACACCTCCTGCCTCTGACGTGCTGAATACCAATGTGCATTATTAACCGGTACACCAAATGTGCATGTAACTATTAACCAGTACACCAACTGTGCATTATTAACTGGTACACCAAATGTACATATAACTATTAACCAGTACACCAACTGTGCATTATTAACCGGTACACCAACCGTGCATATAATTATTAACCAGTACACCAAATGTGCATGTAACTATTAACCAGTACACCAACTGTGCATTATTAACCGGTATACCAAATGTGCATGTAACTATTAATCAGTACACCAACTGCATTATTAACCGGTACACCAAATGTGCATAAAACTATTAACCAGTACACCAACTGTGCATTATTAACCGGTACACCAAATGTGCATATAACTATTAACCAGTACACCAACTGTGCATTATTAACCGGTACACCAAATGTACATATAACTATTAACCAGTACACCAACTGTGCATTATTAACCGGTACACCAAATGTGCATATAACTATTAACCAGTACACCAACTGTGCATTATTAACCGGTACACCAAATGTGCATATAACTATTAACCAGTACACCAACTGTGCATATAATTATTAACCGGTACACCAACTGTGCATTATTAGCCGGTACACCAAATCCGCATTAAAAACCGGTACATCAAATCCGCATTATTAAACAGTAAGCCCACTCTGCATTTTTAAACGGCACCCCAAATCCGCATTACTAAACGGTACATCACATCCGAATTAAAAACCGGTACCCCAAATGTGCATTGGCTGAAAAGCTCCGGGGAGACCGGGGCTCAGCGGTTAGGCCGAATGCTTCCTTTTAGTGGGGATGCGCCTTACTGAACCCGCGTGAGGACACCTGGGTGCAAAATCCCCAGTTTTATTCCTCGGAAGACGGTCCAATCCGGAACACCTTTTCTCAGGCCTCGGCCTCAGGCTTAGGAGGGATTCCGGAAGTCTCTCAGACTCCACTTCAATCAGATCTACCTTGAGGGATGTCAGGATTTCTTAATGAGTTGCTATCGCCATTCACTCTCCAAAGCCCAAGACCGCTGTTTCAGAGATGAGAATCTCGGGGGGGGGGGGGCGCTTTCTTCTCTGCCCCCCTCATTGTCTCAGAGCAGACAGGATTCAAAGGGGCTTTAGGCTGAGGCGTGGCTCTAACCCGTTTCCATCCCTCAAAGGGGCTTCTCTATGGTTTTGACCCCCCTGATCTTTCTGTCGCTTCCAAAGACAGGAAAAGGGACGTGAGCCACACCAGCTTGAACAGCCATTGCATCAGCCCGCCCGGCGTGGCTCCGTGGTCGAGCATCCACCTAGGAACCAGGAGGTCACAGTTCCATTCCCGGTCAGGGCCCATGCCCACGTTGTAGGCTCCATCCCCAGTAGGGGGCGTGCAGGAGGCAGCTGATCGATGAGTCACTCTCCTCATGGATGTTTCTCTCTCTCTCTCTCTCTCTCTCTCTCTCTCTCTCTCTCTCTCTCCCTCCCTCTCAATTCAACAATAACAACATTGTATCACATATTCTGATTCAGCTTTCTGCCCGTTGCAAGCTCATGGAAATCCCTGCACACTCTCTTGGGGCGGGGGGATGGAGGGAGGGACAGAGAGGGGTTACCCCCTGTTTCTTCACCCCCCTCCCCCAAATATGCCTTGAGCATCTACTACATGCCAGCCTCTGGGCTGGCCACAGGGAACCCAGCAGTGCCAAGATGGGAAAGGTCGGTCCGGCCAGCATGGCTCAGTGGCTGAGCGTCCACCTAGGAACCAGGAGTTCAGGGTTCGATTCCCGGTCAGGGCACAGGCCCGGGTTGTGGGCTCCATCCCCAGTTTGGGGCATGCAGGAGGCAGCCGATCCATGATGCTCTCTCATCATGGATGTTTCTCTCTCTCCCTCTCCCTTCCTCTCTGAAAAATAAAGGACAGGGAAGATGACTGCATTCTGGGGCTGGCATGCTGGCGGGACAGGAAACAGAATTTCGCGGGAGTGAGGGAAGGCAGTGACGGAGGCGGATGAGCTGATGAGTGCCTGGGGTAGGGGGACATCAGAGGGGTCATCACGGAGGCCTTTCGGAGGAGGAGGTGGAATTGACAAGGAGCCTCGAAGGGAGAGAAGGGGGCAGCTGAGGTCAGGAGGGGGACCATGCCAGAGACAGGGCCCAAGAGAGGACACAGGACACAGCTTGGCACGCTCCAGGCCCTGGAAGGGGGCCCGCGTGGGCGGCAGCGCGGTCTGGGGAGAGAGCGGTGTTGTGCAATGGGGTGACCGGCAGGCGGGATCCTGGGACCCGCTCACCTGTGGCCCCGGGCCGGACTTTCGGACTCTATCCTAGGAGCCACGAAGGGTCGCTGGAGGGCTCGAAGCAGGCGACAGATAGCACGGGTGATGCCCTCTGCGTTCCCTCAAGCTGCTGCACGGAGGCTGGAGGGGGGGGTGGGGGCGGGAGAGGCCTTTATTTTTTTATTTTTAATCTATTTGTATTGATTTCAAGAGAGAAAGGGAGAGGGATGGAGAAAGAGAGAGAAACATCCATGATGAGAGAGAATCATGGATCGGCTGCCTCCTGCACGCCCCCTCCTGGGGATGGAGCCCGCCACCTGGGCCTGTGCCCTGAGCGGGAATCGAACCGTGACCTCCTGGTTCCTAGGTCGATGCTCAACTGTTTGAGCCACGTCGGCCAGGCCCAAATGTACGATGATTTCCATGATTTTTCTACAAGACTGGCAGGCTGGGGAGAACAGGAGAAGGGAGAGGAAAAAGGGAAGCGGGCTAAGAGCCAGGCAGGACTGAGGACCACTTTGGCACGGTTAGGGTTGGGTAATACCCCCCCACACCCCTTCTCCTACCCCCGGCTCCACCCCCCCACCCCCCCACACCCCCGCCCCGCATCCACCTGCAAACAGCGTAGGCCGGCTCCCAGGGCTGGGCAGCCCATAAGCCTGCACGAAAGCACGCACCGCTCCCTCTGCCTGAAAAGGGACGGAATATGTCGATTCCAGTGCGCACAAGGCTTTCTGAGCTTCGAGTCCCGGCTGGTGGTGACCCACCGTGGCAAGGTGGGGCCCACGTGGAAGGCGTCAGAGGAGCCCCCATCCCACGTGGGGGTGCTCGCTGCAGCCAGAAGGCCGGGCAGGGCTGCTGCTGCTGAGTGAGGGCGCGGGTCTCACCCAGGGGTCCCGGGATTGCACGGCTCGGGGCCCTGCCCCTTGAGCGAAATGAAATGCTTTCCGTTCGGTCCTGCTCTGGATGACGTGAAGCGGTGGCATCCCTTCCCGGCACCACCGACAAGGCTAATAAAAATAGACGACGTATTTTTAAAAACCTACAGCAGATTGTCATGGCGATAAATAATTGTATCGCGGCGCTGTCATGGCAACGAAGTCTGTGTCACCGAGACCAATCAAGTCTATGTAAAATTCGTCTAAATTTAGGTGTTTGGAAAGAGTCGACATAGCCTATAGGCACGGAGAGGTACGCGAAACATGTTTGGAAATCTTGGTTGGAGAAAATATTTTTAGTCGTTGGAAAAACCTGAATTGCTCATTGTTATGGTTCTCCATTCTCTTCAAATTATAAGTCTCAACTTCCCTTTTTGTCATATATGTTCATGTTATGTGTTATATGTATTCTTCAAGGCTTTAATGAGCAGCAGAAGACTAGAGCGCTCTCTCTCTCTCTCTCTCTCTCTCATTCTTTCACTCTCTCTTCTTCCAACGTAACGTAGTCCTAGCCGGTTTGGCTCAGTGGGTAGAGCATCAGCCTGTGAACGGAAGGGTCCCGGGTTCGATTCCAGTGGCGGGGGGAGGGCGGATGCAGGAGGCAACCCATCGATGTGTTTCTCTCACATCCATCTTTCTCGCTGTCTCCCCCTCTCTCTTGGCACTCTCTCTCAAAATCAGTGGGAAAACATCCTCGGGTGAGGATTAAAAAAAAAAAAAGGCCAGAAGAAAGTGATGTACAAGGCCGAACACCGTCATTCTTGTACCTTTTCCCACTTGCCGCTAACGACACGGTATTAATGGAATAAGTTACATTAGCGACGCCACGCCACGCCACGCCACGCCACGCCAGAGTAATAGCTCGTTCCCATACTCTTGGCACCGTGTCCCCCCCACCCCCCGAAGCGTGTATGACTGCATCTCGGCCCGTGTGTGGCTGGGAACCCCGGACCCCCACTCCTCCCTGTGGTGGTTCTCCGACGCAGTCACAGTTCCCTCCTGACTTCCACTCCGTCCTACTGAAGTGACGAGGACGTGGCATTGTCCCCGGCGGGGACAAAGCTGTTTTGTTCCCAGATGGGTAAGTGTTGGGCCGTGAAAGGGACACCTCCAAGTCCAAGGTAATGACATGGAAACATGCTATAGATGACAAAACAAGACCTCTGTCACCCACCCCCTTTCTTTTGGTTTTGTTGAAATAAAAATGTCTTTAAAAATTTTTTTTTAAATATATTTTATTATTGATTTTTTACAGAGAAGAAGGGAGAGAGAGAGCTAGAAACATCGATGAGAGAGAAACATCAATCAGCTGCCTCCTGCACGCCCCCCACTGGGGATGTGCCCGCAACCCAGGTCCATGCCCTTGACCGGAATCGAACCTGGGACCTTTCAGTCCACAGGCTGACGCTCTATCCACTGAGCCAAACTGGTTTCGGCTTTTAAAATTTTTTTTAAATTGATGTCAGAGAGGAAGGGAGGTGGGGGAGAGAGAGAAACATCCATGAGGAGAGAGAATCATGCATCGGCTGCCTCCTGCACGCCCCCCACTGGGGATCGAGCCCACAACCTGGGCATGTGCCCTCGACCGGGAATCGAACCGTGACCTCCTGGTTCCTAGGTCGTCACTCAACCACGGACCCACGCCGGCTGGGCCCACCTTTGGATAATAAAACCTGGCATGCCTTGGAGAGTTATACACCTCCAGGAAGTTACTACACGCGGGAAAACCCCTCAGCAGACCAGAAAGAAGCACGGCTTGTCGGCTCTCTCAGTGCAACGCCTAATTTCATAAATTCACCATCTCCTGTGTTTAGGACATCCATTTCAATATACACTTCCAAAGAAGGAAGGGGGAAGAATAAAATGAATGGATGTCATTTCTCAGAGATGGCACTGTGATGAATGATTTTTATTTTCCCCATCTACGGGGTACCCCGTTCCTGCAACTGGTATTTTAACCTGAAAAATGACCCTTCGGTGGGGAAATCAAATTCTCCTTCGTGTGGCGCTGGGGCCCTGGCTGGAATGGAAATTTAAGTCAAAATGATGGCGATGGGCCGGATGGAGTCTGTGACCGCTTCAACTTTCAGATGCCAGCCACGAAGAGGAGGCAAAGAGAAAGTCATGCTGTTTATTACCTTATTTTAGCCCGGCCGGCCTGGCTCGGTGGTTGAGCGTCGACCTAGGAACCAGGAGGTCGCCGTTCGATTCCCGGTCAGGGCACATGCCCCGGTTGCAAGCTCGATCCCAGTAGGGGGCGTGCGGGAGGCAGCCGATCCATGATTCTCTCTCCTCATGGATGTTTCTCTCTCTCTCTCCCTCTCCCTTCGTCTGTGATATCAATAAAATATACACGGAGTGGCCAGATGGTGATGATCTCTGAACGCATAATAATCTGGCCACTCCGTGTCTATCCTATAGAATAAAAGGCTAATATGCAAATTGTCCCCTCGACCAGGAGGTAGACCAGCAGGCAGGCCGGCCAACCACCCATGTCCCCTCCCCCTGGCCAGGCTGGCCGGACCCCAGAACCCCACCCATGCACGAATTCATGCACCGGGCCTCTAATATATATGTACTGAGTGGCCAGATTATTATGCGTTCAGAGATCATCATAATCTGGCCCCTCAGTGTGTGTGTGTGTGTGTGTATAATTCCTAATCGTTCTCCCATTTGAGAGTTTTTTTCTAAGACTATATAATACGACTTCACCCATTTTACAGAAGGGACGACTGAGTCACCTCCTCGCCTCCCCCCGCCCCCGGCCCCCAATTCGGTCTTCAGAACCACTTCTCATACCGTGTCTCTCTAGGAAACCCAAAAGCCGTTGAGCGTTGACGTTGGTTGTTAAGTGGCATGTGATTCGTGTGTGTACGGTAGAGCTGGCAGCAAAGTGATCTTCCTAATTATGTTTTGCTTCGGCTGACGGAACAACCGCTCGCGTCCTCTGAGCCTCCACCAGCTGGGACGGAGAGAATGTTTGGCGATGGGGGGAAGGGAAGCTGCTTTGAGATTCCCAGCTTGGCCATGTTTTCAAACAAATAAATAAGCGGAGGAAAACGCCTGTAGCCCGTGACCAAGCAGAGCAGCAAGGGGTTAATATCGTTTTGTTCTAAAATATAGTTTCCTTGGATTTCCGAGAGGAAGGGAGAGGGAGAGAGAGGGGACCATCCATGATGAGAGTCATGGATCGGTGCCTCCGGCATACCACACACTGGGTCCTGAGCCCACAACCCGGGCCTGTGCCCTGACGGGGAACCAAATCGTGACCTCCTGGTTCAGAGATTGATGCTCAACCACCGAGCCACGCCGGCCAGGCCAGAGTTACTATCTTTAGTCTATAGGAGCTCAGGCACATTGCTAATAGCAACGCTACACCCCAACCGATAAAATGAGCAACACCTTCTCCTTGTGTATTTCCGATGGCTAAGAAAAGAAGTATTTCCAGCAGAAAAATATAGAAATGGCTGTTCAAACGTTGCATTTTTTGCTCAGCCTCCCCCTAGCCAAAGCAATTCCGTTTCGGCCAAATTGGGGCGAGACACTTGCCAAAACAAGCATTTAAAAAAATACGAACTCACTGTCTTCGATGGTGACAGTGATTTATTTTGAAAGTCAATATCTATCAATATCTATTTTTATAAAATGCATTAGAAGACATCAAAAGGTCCTGTCATGCTTCAGTGTTAAGGCAATGGTTACATATTTGGAAAACACTCGGGGACATTTGTCAAATGTAGAGGGACTCGCTAGTAGTGTGGGGAAATACTCCCCGCGAAATGTATACTGGGGGGAAATTGCTTGTACTCTCTGATTATTAATGACCTCAAAATAAATGTGGGCAGGTGATGGAAAGAGACACCTGGATATCAGTGATTGTGGGCTTTTTATTTATTTATCTTTATTATTCCTATCTCTATCTGTGTCTCTATCTCTATCTCTATCTCTAGATCTACTTACTTATTTTTTTAACATTCTTTCTTTTCCCCACATAGTAATTGTGGGAATTTTTCTGTTTTAATTTTTATTTAATTCTTTAAATTAAATAACGATTATTTATTTAATAATAAATACTATTATTTAAGGGGGGGGAAATTAGATCACAGTAGGGGGTGTGCAGGAGGCGGCCGATCGGGGAGTCTCTCTCATCATTGATTTTTTTCTCTCTCTCCTAATTTTCACGTATCATTTCATTGTTATCAGTTCTCCTTTTGCCTCTCCATGTTTTAATGCAAACACGTAGCCACAGACCGTCCTCACCTGGAACCCGGGGTGTGGGTCTGGCACACGACAAATGGGATGACACGCAAACCAGGCTCTCCCTCCAGGTTTAAAGACGTTTAGGCGCCACCGAATCGAACCCTGGCGACCTGCCGTAGTTTTCTGTGGAGCGTCGCCTTTTGAATGTGTTCCCGTCGTCTGGACCACACAGTCCGGAAATGCCTTTACGCCTTCACTGTTGAAAGATTTCTGTAGAGGGTGATTCCGAGAATTAGCTATTGGGACAGAATTCGCCTTTTACGCGGACCCGGGTGATCGATTCCTGCTTGAGTTTAGTTCCTTTAGAAAACGTTTTTACAGAAGTGGTTTAATTTGTAAGCTCTCTTTTATTTTTATTTTGTTTTTTAAAGATTTTTTTAATTAAATGGGGGGAGGGAGGGAAGAAGGGAGGGAGGGAGAGAGAAACATCGATGTGAGATTGAAACATAAATGGGCCCGGCCGGCGTGGCTCAGTGGTTGAGCGTCAACCTATGAACCAGGAGGTCACGGTTCAATTCCCCGTCAGGACACATGCCCGGGTTGTGGGCTCGATCCCCAGTGGCGGGGGGGTGGGGTGGGGGGGGACATGCAGGAGGCAGCTGATCCATGATTCTCATCATTGATGTTCTCTCTCTCTCTCTCTTCCTCTCTGAAATCAATAAAACATGTGTGTGTGTATATATATATATATATATATTTTTTTTTTAAAGAAACATAAATCGACTGCCTCCTGCATTGCCCCCCCGCCCCCCCACTCACCAGGGATGGAGCTAACAACCCAGGTATGTGCCCTGACCAGGTATCGAACCGGCAACCTTTCGGTGCATGGGATGATGCTCAACCAACGGAGCCACACCGGCCAGGGCTGTAAACTCTCTTCTTTAAAAAAAAAAAAAAAAAAGAGGCAACAAAACCGCCCCTTGCCCCTCCCCTCCAAAAAGCAAACAAAAAAACCCCAGCAACTCCGTAACTCCGTGTCCCGGACTAGAACTTTCTTTTCTCTTTCTTTTCATCTGTTATCCCCGAGCTTCTTCGGGCCAAAGCACTGCCTATCTGGTTGTAATCAGCCCGAACATCTCCGCCTTCTGTTTCCTTCAGGTTATCTGTGTCCTGTGGTTTCGCCGCTTTGATGTTTTGGTCTTGAAGTTCCCTCAGAAGCCGGTAGGTACAGGAATTGAAAATAAACACACGAAGAAAAGGGTTTTGTGACCGAAACAGAACAGACTCATTGTGTGTGTGTGTGGGGGGGGGGTTTTTTTTTTTTTTTATAATAAAGATGCAAATCTTTATAAAGTCTTCCCCAGGGGCAATCTAGATAGAGTATATGTTTTTGTATCTATGAATAGACAAGAGTTTAAAGTACTATTGAAATGTAAAAATATATATTTTTTATTTAACAAAAAACCACACACACAACAAAAAACAGAAGGTGAGGACCTAGCCGGTTTGGCTCAGCGCAGTGGCCGGCAAACTGCGGCTCGCGAGCCACACGCGGCTCTTCGGCCCCTTGAGTGTGGCTCTCCCACAAAATACCACGTGCGGGCATGCACGTACAGTGCAATTGAAACTTCGTGGCCCGTGCGCAGAAGTCGGTTTTCGGCATTCCAAAGAAATTTCCATCGTTGTCCTGTTGATATTTGGCTCTGCTGACTGACGAGTTTGCCGACCACTGGCTCAGTGGATAGAGAGCGTCAGCCTGAGGACTGAAGAGTCCCGGGGTCAGTCTCGGTCAAGGGCATGTATCTCAGTTGTAGGTTCAGTCCCCGGCCCTGGTTGGGACACCTGTGGGAAGCAACCAATTGATGTGTGTCTCTCACATCAATGTTTCTCTCTCTCTCTCCCTCCTTCTTTCCCTCCCTTCGACGTACATAGTATATAATTGCTCATAGTTCTACGCAGCTGGGGTACAAATAGTTCAGGCGTGTTTCACAGAAAAGGAATCACGTTCTGTGTGGCAGATGGGCTGATGTTTTACATAGAGATTAAGAAATGACCCATAAAAAAAGAAAAGAAAGAAATGACCCATATCCAAACATTGAATCAAGCGCATTTCGGAAGAAATCAGAGCTGCTTCGATCTGCAAATTCAGATGAAACCCTTTTGGGAAAAGAAGGGGGGAGCCCCCCCCCCCCCCACCGCCGTGGTGGTTTTCGTGTCTGGCTGTGGGTGTTTGTCACTGTGTGGGTGGAGCCTGTTTCTCTGGTGGATGGGCCTTTGGTGCCAAGCGAGCGTTCGGACACGTGATGAGAAGCAGTGCTTTCTGGAGGCTGCCCAGGGTAAGGTCTCCCCCGACTCCTTGTTCCCAAAAGGAAGCGCTCAGGGACCCCCGGGAAAGCGTGAGCCCAGCCTCTGAAACTCAACTCCCTGACCTTCTGCTTAAAAAGCAGCCAACGCTTTTTATAATAACAACGAAGTGAAAGAATTCCTTTGTAAAATATATATATATTGATTGGTTTCAGAGAGGACGGGAGAGGGAGAGAGAGAGAGAGGAAAAAACATCAATGAGAGAGAATCATGGATCGGATGCCTCCTGCACGCCCCCTACTGGGGGTCGAGCCCACAACCCGGACCTGTGCCCTGATCGGGAATGGAACCCTGACCTCCTGGTTCACAAGTCGATGCTCAACTACTGAGGCACGCTGGCCGGGCTCGTGTTCTTAATTTATTGATTTGGGAGAGAGAGAGGAAGGGGAGAGAGAGAAACAGCAGCATCGATGAGTTGTTCCACTTCCTGATGCGTTCACTGGTTGATCCATTCTTGGATGTGCCCTGCCCGGGGCTCGAACCGCCAACCTTGGTGTATCCGAAGGACACTCGAACCAACTGAGCCACCTGGCGGGGCCACAGAATTCTTAGGGATTTTAGTTGTCAGGGACAGAAATACAACTAGGAGATGCAACTAGGATAGGAACATGTTCAGACTCAACTTTGAAAAAAGCTTAAAGAAAAAAAATTTAAATTCATCTCACATGCATAATTAAAGAAAGTTACCGAAGGTTTCTCTAAATGTTTTATAGGAAATAACCTGAATTGAATACAGTTCTTCCCAGGAATATTAAGGGGAATGTTAAATCAGAATTATTTATTCCCGTGGCTTTCTTTTTGATGTAGTCTTTACAGGCAAGGAGTATGCTCGCAATTTGCCAAAAATGGATAATTGCGTTATTTCAAATCAATGAAAATAGAACAACTCGAGGTGGGGTTATGTTATTTAAATTACTACAGATGATTTTAAATTATTTTTAATGAAAACATAGGGTGTTATCCCTGTTAAAACAAGAAATTACTTAATCGTTAATTTCTTCCATCTGCAAGTGAGCTGAAAAAGTCGACAGCACGTACAAAAGAGGTGTTTCATTTATTTAAAAGGCTACAGTTTTTTTTTTTTTAGGGTAGTTATTAAACCTAATAATTTAAAATTCTGTTGGAACGCTAGCTGGACAAATTGCGCACGACGACTGAAGAGTGGGGTTAGGATTATCCTATTTGCCGACAGGAAACGCATCCAACATCAGGAGTATTTGTAAAATATGTGCAGAGGCGAACCAAAAAAAAAATGTTTATTCGAAGTCCTCATGTGAACACACAGTTTTCATGGGACACAAAGTCAATCTGTGTTTTTCTTTTTAATCCTTACTCAAGGGTATTTTATGGATTTGAGAGAGAAAGAGAGAGAGAGGGGGAGAGGGAGGGAGAGAGAGAAACATCGGTCGGTTGACTCCTGTACGCTCCCCTACAGGAGGTGGAACCCGAAACCTTTCTGGTGTACAGGACACCACTCGAACCCAGTGGGCCGCCCCGCCAGGGCTAAAGACAGCCTCTGTCTCATGATGTTTGTTTGAGACTCGTTTTAGGTTATAACCAGGGGCTGCCATGACTCGGAAAAGCTTCCTTCCAACCATCACGTCTGAACACACACACACACACACACACACACCCCACATCTTAGAAGCAAAGTTTCCTTTGACATTCGCGTTTTAAACTTTCGCATAAAGGAAGTTTCAAAAATACATTGGGGTTTCAAAACTCAGCAGATTTCCCTCTTAAAAGCTGTATTATTTTATTTTTTTAACTATATTTATTTTTTAAAATATATTTTTATTGATTTCAGAGAGGAAGGGAAGAGGGAGAGATAGAAACATCAATGATGACAGAGAAGCATGGATCGGCTGCCTCCTGCACGCCCCCTACTGGGGGGATGGAGCCCATAAACCAGGCCTGTGCCCCGACCGGGAATCGAACCGTGACCTCCTGGTTCCTAGGTCGATGCTCAACCACGGAGCCACGCTGGCCGGGCAGTCTCTTATCTTTTACTGCTCACACCCACGTGTGCGCGCGCACACACACACACACACACACACACACACACACATACTGTACTGTCCTGTCAAGAATTCCATCCTCGAGGCTGCTGGCTGGCCCCTGTGGGTGGACACTCCCCAAAGAATGTGGTCTTTGGGGCTCCCCTGGAGGAGGCCCACCGTCGTCTTCCCTGGCCCCCAGCCTGCTCCCTGTGGAATACTTTTACTCTCACTGTCTCTCCAGTGAAGCCCTTTCCCGGTTTATCCCGTCAGCCTGAACTCCGGCACATTTGAAGCGTCTACACTGTGTCCGCAGTAAACATCGAGCGCTCTGTTTAACTTCTCCGACTATAATAATACGGGAGATAAAGTGGCCCAGGAAAGCCTCCGTGGAAAAAACTCGGGGAGCGCATACAAAGGGGTTCTTTATGATAGAGACTTTTGTTTCCATGCAAAAACCTTTGCCCTCGTGACTTGCATATCCGGACGCCGAAAGCCAACAGCCAGGAATCATTCTGGGATAGCGCGTGAGCCGTCGGGAAGGACAGTCGGGTGTCCCTAACTGGAAATGTGTCCGTCTTCCTCTCCCTTCTGCTATGTTGGTAAGGAAGTTAAACGATGCCCCGCCAGGGTGGCTCCATGCTGGAGCGTCGATCTATGAACCAGGAGGTCGCGGTTCGCTTCCCAATCAGGGCACACGCCCAGGTTGTGGGTTCATCCCCGGTCTGGGGCCTGCAGGAGGCAGCCGATCAGTGATTCTCTCTCATCATCGATGTTTCTCTCTCTCTCTCTGAAGTCAATAAAAACACATTAAAAAAAAAGATATTGGATGGGAATGGATTTCTATTGACATAAAGATGATCAGCTCTAGAAGCAGGAGGCCTGAGGTTGAGTCCCAGACCTTTTTTTTTCTTTTTTTTGAGAGAGAGAGAGGAATGGATAGAGAGATGAAAATCTCGGTTAGAGAGAGGCATCGATTGGCTGCCTCCTGCATGCCCCCTACTGGGGATCCAGCCTGCAAACCCAGGCACGTGCCCTGACCAGGAATCCAACTGTGACCTCCTGGTTCATAGGTCGATGCTCAGTCACTGAGCCATGCTGGCTGAGCAAAAAAAAAAACAAAAAAAAAAAACAAGTCTTCATTTTAAAATCTTAATTATTAAAACGGTGATGTATTCCACTCTCTCCACTTTCCCATAGATTTGGGCACTTTAATCAAAACATTGAAAATTAAGTAATACAGCCTCGGGCCTTCTTCGCTTGTGTCTCCACTCCAGAAACCACCAGAGTGAGTCTACGCATGCGCGCCTGTAACCCCCCTCCTGGTTGGATCCCCACACGTCGATCCTGCAAAGCTGGGCCCCACCCCACTGCCGGTGACTGAGGTGCGGGGCCAGGGGAAGCACTTTCTCCCACCTGGAACGTGGCCGAGGCCCATGACCTGGCCCGAGGCTGAGCCGCCTGCGTGAGCACCTCCCTGCCGCATCGCGCAGTCCGGATGCAGAATCGCGGCCTCACTGAGCCCGTTTCTCACCTGAGGTATGTGCATGACGCCCTCTGCCTGGCGGGTTGGAACAGAGGCTTACAGGGTGTTGCCCTGTGTTTATATGCGGGAACAGGGTCCTACAGCTCCTGGACCCGTGACAGCAACCTCGCTGAAGCCGGGGGCCCTGGAGGTCCCAGCAGGCAGCCAGCTCCCAGGGCCCCGGGCGGAGCTTTGTGGAATGATGTCAATCAAATGGTGGGATGAGTCCATGTAGACGAAGATGTCAATCAAATGGTGGAATGAGTCCATGTAGACGGAGCTGTCAATCAAGTGGTGGAATGAGTCCATGTAGACGGAGATGTCAATCAAATGGTGGAATGAGTCCATGTAGACGGAGCTGTCAATCAAGTGGTGGAATGAGTCCATGTAGACAGAGCTGTCAATCAAATGGTGGAATGAGTCCATGTAGACGGAGATGTCAATCAAATGGTGGAATGAGTCCATGTAGAGGGAGCTGTCAATCAAGTGGTAGAATGAGTCCATGTAGAGGGAGCTGTCAATCAATGGTGGAATAAGTCCATGGAGAGGGAGCTGTCAATCAAGTGGTGGCATGAGTCCATGTAGAGGGAGCTGTCAATCAAGTAGTGGAATGAGTCCATGTAGACGGAGCTGTCAATCAATGGTGGAATGAGTCCATGGAGAGGGAGCTATCAGTCAATGGTGGCATGAGTCCATGGAGAGGGAGCTGTCAGTCAATGGTGGCATGAGTCCATGGAGAGGGAGCTGTCAATCAATGGTGGAATGAGTCCATGTAGACGGAGCTGTCAGTCAATGGTGGCATGAGTCCATGGAGAGGGAGCTGTCAGTCAATGGTGGCATGAGTCCATGGAGAGGGAGCTGTCAGTCAATGGTGGCATGAGTCCATGGAGAGGGAGCTGTCAGTCAATGGTGGCATGAGTCCATGGAGAGGGAGCTGTCAGTCAATGGTGGCATGAGTCCATGGAGAGGGAGCTGTCAGTCAATGGTGGCAGGCGGCCTGTTTTTGTCGTTGCCGTTGAGGGGGACATGGATGTCACAAGGTTGCATTTAGGACCCTGGGGCTTTGCAGGGCTCGTGGTTGGCGGTGGGTATGGGGGTGCCAGCCGGGTGCTGGCCATGCAGGGGTGTTCAGTGTGCTGTATGCTGATGGTTTACCCCAAGTGGTGTCCTCTGATAGAGGCAGTAGAAATTACACAGCCCAGCTGGTGGGGCTCAGGGGTTGAGCGTTGACCTATGAACCAGGAGGTCACGGTTCGATTCCCGGTCAGGGCACACGCTCGGGTTGCGGGGTCGATCCCCAGTGTGATGCGTACAAGGAGGCAGGCGATCCGTGATTCTCTCTCCTCATTGATGTTTCTCTCTCTCTCTCTCTCCCCCTCTCCCTTCCTCTCTGAAGTCAATAAAAAAATATTTAAAGAGAAAGAAATTTTACACACACACACACTCACAGATTGCTACAAACGGCTAACAGTTGTTACTTCTCAGATGGCTAGTCCTCATTGATGTTTCTCTCTCTCTCTCTCTCCCCCTCTCTCTTCCTCTCTGAAGTCAATAAAAAATATTTAAAGAGAAAGAAATTTTACACACACACACACTCACAGATTGCTACAAACGGCTAACAGTTGTTACTTCTCAGATGGCTAGTCCTCATTGATGTTTCTCTCTCTCTCTCTCTCCCCCTCTCTCTTCCTCTCTGAAGTCAATAAAAAAATATTTAAAGAGAAAGAAATTTTACACACACACACACTCACAGATTGCTACAAATGGCTAACAGTTGTTACTTCTCAGATGGCTAGTCCTCATTGATGTTTCTCTCTCTCTCTCTCTCCCTCTCCCTTCCTCTCTGAAGTCAATAAAAAAATATTTAAAGAGAAAGAAATTTTACACACACACACACTCACAGATTGCTGCAAATGGCTAACAGTTGTTACTTCTCAGATGGCTAGTCCTCATTGATGTTTCTCTCTCTCTCTCTCTCCCTCTCCCTTCCTCTCTGAAGTCAATAAAAAAATATTTAAAGAGAAAGAAATTTTACACACACACACACTCACAGATTGCTGCAAACGGCTAACAGTTGTTACCTCTCAGATGGCTAGGTTTTGAGCACTTTTTTCTCCCCCTTTGTACTTCACTGCATTGTTCAAATATTTTACTGTGAGCAGGTATCATTTTACAAAAATAATAGATTTTTTAAAAAAAGGGAAGTCCCGGAGGAGAAAGTTAGGGCAGAGGAAGACAGAGGAAGCGGAGAGAGACGTTTCCTTGTTTGTCAGGACCGCTGGTGTCCTGCAGTCATGAGAGAGCAAACGGCCATTATTCACTGTGTGTTTCGTCTTCTTTGTTGTGGTGAGTCCTGTCCCTCCTCTACCCATGGAGAAGGTATCTGTTTTCTCCCCTCCCTTGCCTGATGGGAGCGCCCAGGGGGCTGGGCTGTGCAGCCGCCTCGATCAGTGTGAGCAAGGCCTTGCCTTGCCTTTTAAAGTGATACCCAGGCTCGGCCGGTGTGGCTCCGTGGCTGAGCATCGACCTGGGAACCAGGAGGTCACGGTTTGGTTCCCCGTCAGGGCACGTGCCCCGGTTGGGGGGCTCGATCCCCAATAGGGGGCGTGCAGGAGGCAGCCGATCTATGAGTCTCTGTCATCATGGATGTGTCTCTCTCTCCCCCTCTCCCTTCCTCTCTGATATCAATAAAGATATATTGGTGAACAGGGGCTTTCGGTCATATGAGAGCCGGTGTCACAGGTGAGGCCGGCCCCTTCCCAAAGGCAGGGGACACGATCTCGGAGTTTCCTAAAAAGAAAAAAGGAAAGGAAGGAGGTTCCTTGAAAGTCATCTACCGGGTTCAGTAGCAGGAAATGCTGCACATGCTCCCTGACCCTGAGCCCCGCCTTCAGACAGCATTTCCAGCGTCATGGCAACCCACAGCCAGCATTGGGGACAGAAAAGTACGGGAAAAAAATGTTCTTAAACGATTTCTTTCAGCTATACGTGCTGTGAGGAATGGCAGAAGGAACGAGGCAAGGGGAGGCATAAAGTCAGGAGTGCAAAATTCAGCCCTAACTGGTGTGGCTCAGTGGATAGAGCGTCAGCCTGCAGACCGAAGGGTCCCGGGTTCGATTCCCGTCAAGGGCATGGGCCTTGGTTGCAGGCACATCCCCAGTGGGGGGTGTGCAGGAGGCAGCTGATGGATGTTTCTCTCTCATCGATGTTTCTAACTCTCTCTCCCTCTCCCTTCCTCTCCATAAAAAATCAATAAAATATAAAAAAAGAGAGTGCAAAATTCAAAGTATCCAATTTTTCCCGTTACTACTATGTATTTGTAAATGGACCCTTTTTTCCTATTTCTTTTTAGAATCATGTGAAGTAAAAGAAACCTAAATAGACTTTCCCAAGTGAAGAAACAAAGACTAAAAAAATAGAGAATAATAAAAATAAAAATACGTTGTGATTAAATATAACATTGTGAAAGTACATGCCAACGGATTAGATTTTCCTATATTAAAAAAATTTTTCAGGTTATATTTAAGAAAAATATACAAGTATGTTTTACTTGAAAATATAAGAATATTCTGCAAGATGCAGAAAGAGTGAAAATAATTGGTTGAAATAGCAAGCAAACATGATATCAAAGCAGAATGCAATCAAAAAGGGTGAAACAATAAAAGTTAATTATGTGACAGTAAAAGGTAAAAGAGTAAAAAACGAAAATGGTTAAATTTATAGGCACTAAAACACATTCGAATTGTAAGGTAAAATTGTAAGAAGCGAAGTTATAGCAGAAATCCTATTCCACCATAACAAGTAGATGAAGTAGGGGCGGAAAATAAGAATTTACACAACGACAACGAATAAGGTTGAATGAGCAGTTTTAAGGTGCAAAGTTGGAGGGAAAACACGGAGCATGGAAAACGTTTACAGAAAAACATTAACAAGAAATTTCAGTAAAGAAAAAGATACCAAAAACTCGATGGACACTACATTGTATAATATCACTGCAGAAAGTTAATATTTCATTTTTAAAAATTCAAAAATAACTAAATATCAGTGAAACAAATACCTGGTCAGAGAAGAAACTTGAAGTACAATAACAAGCCACTTTAAAATATGGGAGACAAAGGTAGTGCCCATCAAATCCCTGAACTTAAGGAAAAATATGTTTAGTGCTGACTGGTGTGGCTCAGTGGCTGGCTGTTTCCCCAGGCACTGAAAGCTTGCTGGTTTGATTCCCTGTCAGGGCACATGCCTGGGTAGCGGGCTCGATCCCCAGTAGGGTGTGCAGGAGGCAGCCATTCCATGTTTTACTCCCACAGGGATGTTTCTCTCTCACTCCCTCTCTTTCCTCTCTCTCTAAAAAGCAGTCAAAATATTTTTTTAAACTTAAAAAGGAAAAAAAAATGTGTTCAGAGAAAACTTACTGCTTTAAATGACTTTATTAAGAAGAAAAGCAAAATTTCAACAACTAGAACTATATTTCTAAAAAAAAAAAGAAGCAAGCAAAAACTTTCAGGGGAAAAAAATTCATGCAGAACGAAACAATTGGGACAAGAAATATTTTTCTGAACTCCTAAGCAGAGATCTCTTACTTACAAAAGACTGGAAATAAAATTAAAAACACTAGCAAATTCAATAAAAAAAAAGTTTTTAAAAACCAGTAAAAATTTAAAAATCGGTGAAAAAGAGACTAAAAATCATTAGGGAATTTGTTGCCCATTCACAATGGTGACGCATTTGGACATCCAAGTAAAAGAAACGATTTTACCAAAGTTACAGGATTTTAAATGATTCAGTAAGAGCCTGAGCAAGTGAACAGACCAAGAGCTGCGGAAGGAGTGAGTGTTAGCCACGTGGCTGCTTTCCTTGCTACGGTGTCACAAACGAGTTAACTGGAAATTTAAACTAAAGCCTAAATTATAGCTCGTAAGATATTTAATCGAAATATTTCCGTTTATTCTAGCAGACAAAAAACGGATTCTGTTCTTTTTAAAATATTTATTTTTTATTGATTTCAGAGAGGGAGAGAGAGAATCATGGATGGGCTGCCTCCTTCACGCCCCCTACTGGGGATGGAGCCCACAGCCCGGGCATGTGCCCTGACCGGGAATCGAACCGTGACCTCCTGGTTCCTAGGTCAATGCTTAACCCCTGAGCCACGCCCGGCTGGGCTGATTCTGTTCTTGAAGCGGATAACACTGTGAAGGAAATCTCTCTCTAGATGAAGCTCCGTATAAATGTGAAAATATCTGTAAATAGAATATGACACTATTTTGAAAGTATTTTTACCATGAGCAAGTAGGGTTTATCATAGCAATATGTCCAGGTTAATGTAAATAAAGTTATGAATAAAATCCCCAACTTAAATAACTTCAGGAACCAAGTTTATATGGCCTTAATAAAAGGCTAAAATATTTGATAAAGTTTAATGGTCTTTTCTCCTAAAAAATATTTTAAAACAGAAATAGAAAAACATTTTTTAACACGATAAAACCTACCCACTCTTTAATGAGAAACTTTTGAAGCATTCTGTTGAAAAACAAGTAAAACAAAGAATTTTTTTGGTTAAGTTTTGAAGCCTATCTTTGGAGGTTCTTATTATCCTAATAACGCGTCCAAAAGGCACTAAACATCGCCACTGTAAAAACTATGAAAAACTGTTATTTTAAGCTGCACCAGAAGGAACTAAGAATTCCAATGAAAAATATTAGAAATAAAAAGGGAGCTTTTGAAAGTGTCCAGTAAAGGCTAAATCCACGAAACGCCAAAGTTTTTCTGGTAAAAACCAGCACGCAATTGGGTTTGAGGCAATCCCACTCACAATACTTGAAAAAATATATAATATTTCAGAATTATGCTAATTCAAGTTGTGCAAAAACTCATAAATGCTGAACTTTAAAAAGAGATGTAAAGAAAAACCAAGTCAAGTGATGGGGGGAAAAAGAATATATTTTCTCACATGTTAAGTTTTAGATCTGATTTGATTTCAATTAAACCTATAAAAATACTTACAAAAATCTGAAAAAAATCTATCCCAATGTTAGGTCTCAAAAATAACTATGCCTAAATGGTAAATACTATTTTAAAGATGTTTCCTCATTATGAAATATCAAAATCAAATAAAAATAAAATGTATGGTTATGGAAAAAGTTTAGAATACACAGATTAGTGACAATAAGAAAGTAAAAATAGTTATGGTCTTGGTTAAAAAACAGAAACAGATTTAAACATGATAGAGAGTGGAGGAGTAGACTGTAATATATAAGAATTTGGTGAATGATAAATACTAACAAAGCAAGTGGAGAGGGAATGATTATTTAATGAAGGCTTTAGGGATAATGAGAAATCAAAATAAAGAAAAAAATTAACTTAGACCCCGACCTTAAATCCATAATAAACAGTGAGCAGATTAAATGGTCAAGTAATAAGAATAATAATTATTATAGGAAAAAGAGTAGAAGACAGAATAGTACTCTTTATGAGAATAGCTTCGGTTCGTCAAGCAATGGGAAGAGTGGATTGACAGAATTTTGTTTTTAAAAATAGCATAAGATAAAAAGAATCATAGAAGATAAAAACATGAGGTAGCGGCTAGGTAAATGCTTATTGCCTAAAATGGACTGCCAATGTAGCTCCATTCACGAGGACAGAACCCAACGCCAACGTGGAGGAGGCAAACGTGGAAAGAAAAGGAATCGTTGACACAACACGCAGCCCTCCTAGGAAGCCAACATCTGATGAACTCAGCACTGTTTCCGAAACGTGAAGACAGCCTTTGACCTGAACGGAGTCACCGTGTCATGTCACACCCCTTAAGTGAATTTCAGGGAAAGCCAATGACAAACCCCCTTGCTGGCTGGCGGGGAGGCACGGGAGCCCGGTCTGTTGGCGGCAATAAAAATTGGTTCGTCTCTTGTGACGGTGAACTTGACAGTGCACATCCCACACCAACCAAAGGACTTCCGCTCGGGAAAATCTGCCTTTCAGAGCTTATCCCGATGAAATTAATTTAATTTAAAAAGAGGCTAAGATGATTATAACAGCATTGTTAACAATTTCATCACGGAAAACAGTTCCATTCGATAGCAAAGGGATATTGGACATGTTGGCATGAGCTACCACAGCGGCTGGCGGGTAAACCAGCAAACCACATAGGGTTTTGTTCGAGGAAAGAATTATGTTACTAAAGGAAGGGGGAGAGCTACTCCTTTTCAGGGAAAAAAAAATTTTTTTTAAGGGGATTGTAGCTACATTGAAAAACGTGTAAAGAAAAAAACCAATGAAAAGTGGCGAGAGCAGAACATAAAGGTGTAGGGAAATGTATAAACCAGACAAAGGGCTGTGAAATTCATTGCCCTGTGGATAAAAGTCAGAAAAGGGCTTAAAAATAACATCAGTAGTTGAAGGGTGCCCTCAAGAACGTGAGGCTTGCTTTAAGATGGTTTTGTGAATGGGTGACACGAACACCTGAGGTTGAAAAGCAGGAAAGGAAGTGAACGTGGTCCTTAAACTCGACGTCGCTAGGCATCTCGCAGATCACGCCCTCGCAAGACCCCCTACGGAAGCCAGCGGGTACGTTACCCCAGGTGAAGGGGCCAAAGCAAAAGAACGCCACGTCTGACCCGGGTCTTTGCTACCTTCTGTCATTCTCATCCCACGGACATTTTTCCTGGAGCAGAAACCCTCAAAGGAGAAGCGCGGGTTAATCAAGCAACCTGAATGAAGAAGCCGTATCGGTTGGTACTCGTGTTTGTGTCAGTGTCTAGGTTGTTATTTCTGGTACCAGTTCATGGAATATTTAGTGACATAGCTTTATGATACTTTTGCTTAAAGGGTAAAACCAACATTTCAATCAGAGACACCTCCTTCCACTCTCTTATGGGTGTGTGTGTGTGTGTGTGTGTGTGTGTGTGTGTGTTTCACTCTAGGAGCACGCGGGAGAGAGGCAGCATCTTTTGGCGGGTAATTCTGGCTTGCTCCAAGGAGGTTTTTAAAAAATAATATGTTTTTATTGATGTCAGAGAGGAAGGGAGAGGGACAGAGAGATGGAAACATCCATGATGAGAGAGAATCATGGATGGGCTGCCTCCTCCTGCACGCCCCCTGCTGGGGGTGGAGCCCACAACCGGGCACGTGCCCTGACTGGAAATGGAACCGTGACCTCCTGGTTCCTAGGTTGATGCTCAACCCCTGAGGCACACTAGCCGGGCAGCATTCCTTCCTTTTTTTTTTTTTTTAAATATATTTTACAGAGAGGAAGGGAGAGGGATGGAGAGTCAGCAACATCGATGAGAGAGAAACATCCATCAGCTGCCTCCTGCACACCCCCTACTGGGGATGTGCCCGCAACCCAGGTCCATGCCCTTGACCGGAATCGAACCTGGGGCCCTTCAGTCCGCAGGCCGACGCTGTATCCACGGAGCCACACCGGTGAGGGCACATTCCTTCCTTTTAAAGGCGGAGTCATATTCTAGTATATGGATGTCCCACAATGTGTTCAGCCATCAGTTAAGAGACCCTGGGTGGTTGTGAATCATGGTGCCATGGATATGGGCGTACAAATACCTGTTCAAGTCTCTGCTTTCAATTCTTTTGGAGTATATTCCTAGGAGGGGAGTTGCTGGGTCAGATGGTGGTTCTGAGATTCATTTTTAAAGAATCTGCTGGGGGGGAGGTTCATCAGAAAAAAATGACATATTTTATTTTATTTTTTAAATTTTTTATTGACTTCAGAGAAGAAGAGAGAGAGTGAAACATCAATGATGAGAGAGAATCATCGATCGGCTGCCTCCTGCCCGCCCCCCACTGGGGACTGAGCCTGCAACCCAGGCATGTGCCCTGATCAGCATCGAACTGCGACCTCCTGGTTCCTAGGTTGATGCTCAACCACTGAGCCACACTGGCCGGGCAAAAATGACATCTAAAATCTCAAGGTGATTCACCTTTCAAGAATATCGAGTAGGAAGGGACACTTTGGTAGGGACAGTGCCATCTATGGGCTGGGAAATGGGATGCCTTAAGATGTTCGGTGTTGGACTCATGCTCACAAACAGCTAGAGAAACCTAGAGAATGTCAATAGAAGTTTAATTTATCCAAATATCCGTAAAAACTCTGCATATGCCCAGCATCTCAAGGCTAGCCGCTAAAAGAGGCGTGGTGATGCACAATTCTTTTGGAAATGTTTCATGCTGCTAACGCACCCATGAGAAAGCCATGTCATTTGCTTTATTGGAATCTTTGGCCAACACCAAGGTCTTTGCCTCCCATGTCCACAGAATCTCAGATGCAGGAAAATCTACGCATTTTCATTGAGGAGTCCGGTATCTCAGCTAACAAGATCAGCTCAGCTGGCGTGGCTCAGTGGTTGAGCGCCGACCTATGAGCCAGGAAGTCACGGTTCGATTCCCGGTCAGGGCACGTGCCGGGGTTGTGGGCTCCATCCCCAGTAGGGGGCGTGCAGGAGGCAGCGGATCCATGATTCTCTCCATTCATGGATGTTTCTCTCTCTCGCTCTCCCTTCCTCTCTGAAATCAATAAAAATATATTTTTAAAAGGAGAGAACTTAGAGTACAATGAGGAAAAAATCACCTCATATTCAAAAAAAAAAAAGATCGGAGTGTCACTTTCTAAAATTTATTCTGAAACTCGATTTCGTTTATTTTTAAGGAGATTTTCCTTAGGTAACTTGTTGGAAAAGCCTGATTGATTGCTTGTGACTTGACTGTTTTAAATATGAGGGTCCTGGAGTTTAATAAAGTGTGTTGTTTTCTCATGGGCTTAAGACATCGACAGAAGATCCCATTCCAATGCGATGTTTAACCTTTTCCATTTCCCCCATAAAAATCTTATTAAGCTGGCAACAGAAGTAAATTTGGCCAACAATTTTCAAGACAGGGGCTATCTCTTTGTCTGCTTCGAAAACTCTTGTACGCTCAGAGACATTTCCATAAATAGGAGAATGGATAAAGCGTGGATAGGAAAATCAGAAATTTGATAGACATCTGAGTTTCAAACCTTTCCAGTTGTACAACTTAATTGTATAATCTAAAGCCACAGCCTGGCCATGGTGGCTCAGTGGTTGAGTGTCAACCTTTGAGCAAGGAGGTCACAGTTCGATTCCCGGTCAGGGCACATGCTGGGGGTGAGGGCTCGATCCCCAGTAGGGGACGTGCAGGAGGCGGCCCATCTATGATTCTCTCTCATCATTGATGTTTCTCTCTCTCTCTCTCTCCCTCTCCCTTCCTTTCTGAAATCAGTAAAGATACATTTTTTTAAAAATAAATAAAATAAAACAAAACCACAGGTACCTAGGATCTATTCCGTAAAATATATGTGTTTTTTATAGTTGAGCAGAAACATAAAAAAAAAAAAAAATAGACTCAGAGAGAGAGTGAGGACTTTGAGAGGTAGAACGTAAAAGTAGACATTGAGGCAGCCGATCCATGATTCTCTCTCATCATTGATGTTTCTCTCTCTCTCTCCCCCTCTCCTTCCTCTCTGAAATCAATAAAAAAATATATATATTAAAAAAAGTAGAACTTGAACAGGCAAAGGATTCCTATTTAGAATGCCTAAAGAATTCCTCTAAATCAATAAGGAAGAGACCAAAGAATCCGTCTTAAAAATTGACAAGGCATTCAACTGGTAATAGCCAGAAGAGGAAGGCGGAATGGCCAGTAAGTACAGGAAAGTCCTCTCGGCTCTTCGAGCTACGGGGGAAATGCAACTGAAACCAGCCCCGAGGAGGCGTTTTATAGGCGTGAAATTCGTAAAAATGAGGTCTAACAGCATCGGGTCCAGGCAGGGAAGCAGAAAGCAAAGACTGTGCTCTCCCGGTAGGAGTGTGAATCTGGGAAGCCACGTTGACGAGTAATTTGGGAAAAATCTAGGGTAGTTGAAGAGGTACCTTTTACGCCAGAGAAAGGCTTACACACACGCTTCAGGAGAGAGGTGCAACTTCCTCCACTAAAAATTGCACGCCTGGCCCCGCCAGGGTGGCTCAGTGGCTGAGCGTCGACCTAGGCACCAGGAGGTCACAGGTTCGATTCCCGGTCAGGGCACAGGCCTGGGTTTCGGGCTCCATCCCCAGTAGGGGGCGTGCAGGAGGCAGCCGATCCATGATTCTCCCTCATCATTGATGCTTCTCTCTTTCTCTCTCCCTCTCCCTTCCCCATTTCTCTCTCTCTCTCTCCCTCCCCCTTCCTCTCTGAAATCAATAAAAATATCTTCTAAAAAAATTAGCAAGTCTTATGGGGCAAACACTCAACAACCGTGGAATTTTGTCATGCAGGAACTAACAAAAACAGAAGTATTAAAAAAAAAAAACCATAAGAAAAACATAGCACAGTTAACCCACTGATGTGATTTGCCCCTAGAGTTCCAGAGGCCAGTCCTTTGTGACCCCTTCCTTCTTGGACAGGGACGTGTGGGTGTCCCGTAGCAGAAACTACCTTCATAAAAGTGAAAAATACAGAGGCGGGCAAAGGAGGTTTACTCCGCCGCTGAGACATTCTGTGGAGTTAATAAAACTAACCTTAATAATCGTAACCTTCCTGCCTTTTTCCATATGAACCACTGTAAGCCTACTTAAATATATATATGGATTTCAGAGAGGAAGGGAGAGTTAGAATCATCAGTGATGAGAGAGAATCATTGATCGGCTGCCTCCCACACGCCCCCTACTGGGGATGGAGCCACAGTGCAACCCGGGCCTGTGCCCTGACGGGAAATTGAACTGTGACCTCCTGGTTCCTAGGTGGATGCTCAACCCCTGAGGCACACTGGCAGGGCTGTAAGCCTACTTTGCCCACCCCTGCAGGGCCCTAGTACTTAATAGCCTTTTTGGTGATTGCATTGCTTTAATACGGGGGCGGGGGGGGGGTATGCTTCCGATTTTTTGTTTTCTTCACCTGTACTCCTCGCATCCGCAGGTCATTGGATCATGGAAATCCCGGTGGCCCTCGAAGCCACCACACCTGTCCCTCTTGGCTCTGAAGATAGACACTTCCGTCAGTTTTCAGCTCAGGGCCCCCTCCATCCGTGGCCAAGACTTGCGCTTTCAAAACAGTAACACGTTGGGGAACATGACATATGAGCCAACATCACTGCCACGTTCTACCCACATCCTTCCCCCTCTTGACCAACGGTGCGTTAGACAATGTGCACACGGCGTAACCCGCGTTGTAACGAGGATGTGTATGACCGCCTTGCTGGTCAGAGTGAGGAGCGGGGCAAGGGGGCCGCTAAATGCCTCTCCCTCGGGAATGTCTGTGGGGGGTGACCTTCAGATGCTGGGCAGTTCAGAACGACCTTGTCCTTCCTCCTCCTGTTTGCCAGGTGCTTTGCTCATTTCAGCCTCTCCAAAGCCGGCAGAACAGCACCAAAGTCACCGGGGCTCTTGCTGAGATGAAGATGTGTAGGCTTGGCCCCCTAGGATTCTATCTGGCAAAGAAAGTCCTATGCTCAGCTGGTGTGGCTCAGTGGTTGAGCATTGACCTAGGAACCAGGAGGTCACGGTTCCATTCCCAGTCAGGGCACATGCATGGCTTGCAGGCTCGATCCCCAGTAGGGGGCGTGCAGGAGGCAGCGGATCCGTGATTCTCAGTCATCATTAATGTTTCTATCTCTCTCTCTCCCTCTTCCTTCCTCTCTAAAATCAATAAAAACATATTTTTAAAAAAATTGTAAGTGGAGCAATAGGTAAACGGATGGCAGGTGGGGACATGCAGGGGTCTAGGTTGGAGTGGAGGCCAGAGGCGGAGGTCCGAATGACACTGGCATGGATGGGGACTCAGAAGGAGACTCCAGCGTAACGTCATGTGTGATTTAATCTAGATACAGACACGCGCAGATGCACAGGTTATTCCACACACGTGTTTTCTTGCTCCGACAGCTAAGGGGGCCTAGGAGCCATGACACCCCAGTGACAACAAGCACACTCGTACCCAGATTTTGGTTTCTAAGAGAGGGAACCAGGGCTCTTGGAGAAATGACCGATGCTAGGACTGGGGCAGGAGATGTGAGATGAGGCGGGAGGGTCTTGTATTGCTGGAAAATAAGAAAGATCTCAAAAACAAAACAAAACGGAACGGCTCAGCTGCAGTGGCTCCGTGGTTGAGTGTCAACCTAGGAACCAGGAGGTCACGGTTCGATTCCCGGTCAGGGCACACGCCCAGGTTGCGGGCTTCGATTCCCAGTAGGGGGCGTGCAGGAGGCCGCTGATCCATGATTCTCTCTCATCATGGATGTTTCTCTCTCCCTCCCTCTCTGAAATCAATAAAAACATATTTTTTAAAAAAGCATTAGCCACGGTAGGATATTTATACAAGGGAAATTGCCAAGCTTGACAAATCAGCACCCCCTCCCCCAGCCTGTGTGGCACATTTGCCGCTAACCCACCAGCACCCATTGTCTTAGCCTCGACCTGTCTCCCACCTGCTTCAGCCATCTCCCACAGTGTGGTGGGTTGGAAAGCAACCCCCAGCCTCCTAACTGGACTGTCTGGCCTGTTGGAACCGGGCCTCGCACCGCTCCTGGGAGCAATTCCATCGGGGTTTCTGTAACGGAAGAAAACGTCAGTACTGTCTCATGACACACATGCATCTTCGTTGTTGACGGTGATCGCTGTTCAAGCCCCTTCCCTGGCCCCTAGACACAGCAAGCCCCGTAGAGAGAACGGAAACGCCTGGTGATCCCGGGATTGGAGGGGACCTCAGAGGCCACCCTGGCCTCCTCCCAGCCACCCCAGGGCTTTCTTGGGGCAGTTTCTCCAGAGGGTATGGACCTAGTCTCTGCCCGGACATCCGATGACTTCGAGCTCTTGCCCCACGAGGTGGAGAACCAAGCAAAGACTTGCAGGGTAACCTGGTTATTTGCTTCTATTGGAAAAGAAGAAACATGCTTCTTTTTTTAAAAAAAAATATATTTTATTGATTTTTTACAGAGAGGAAGGGAGAGGGAGAGAGAGTCAGAAACATTGATGAGAGAGAAACATCCATCAGCCGCCTCCTGCACGCCCCCTACTGGGGATGTGCCCGCAACCAAGGTGCATGCCCTTGACCGGAATTGAACCCGGGACCCTTCAGTCCGCAGGCTGATGCTCTATCCACTGAGCCAAACCGGCTAGGGCAAGAAACATTCTTTTATACATATATATACTAGACACCCGGTGCACGACATTCGTACACTCACAGATGGGGGCGGGGGGGTCTCTCAGCCAGGCCTGCGCCCTTTTGCATGCAGGAGCCCTGGGGGGGGGGGGGGATGTCCAAACTGATGGCTTGATGGGTCAGTCGGGCATCCTTAGCACTGCTGTGGAGGCGGGAGAAACGCCCGCCACCTCTGCTGCGCTTGCCAGACATCAGCCTGGCTTCTGGCTGAGCGGAGCGCCCCCCGTGGGAGCGCACTGACCACCACTAGCGTCTGCCCCCTGGTGGTCAGTGTCTGTCATAGCGACCAGTCGTTCTGCTGATCGGTCGATTTGCGTATTACCCTTTTATTATATAGGATATATGTATTTATTTATTGCGTTCAGAGAGGAAGGGAGAAGGGGAGAGAGAGAAACATCCCTGATGAAAGAGAATCATGGATCGGCTGCCCCTTGATGTCCCCCTCCTGGGGATGGAGCCTGCAACCTGGGCCTGTGCCCTGACCGGGAATCCAACGGCGACCTCCTGGCTCCTAGGTCAAAGCTCAACCACGGAGCCACACCGGCGGGGCCCACGTCGCTTTTCAAGTATGGTGGAGGAACGCAGCAGATACGGCCCTGCAGGTGGCTTACCTGTGCACATCTAAACTAGAAAGTTATCTCTAGCTGAGTGTGCGCAAATCTCAGGGAGACTGGGATTGCTGTGGCTGGGCAGGGCTGGGCCACCTGGAGTTCACTTAGTACCTTTCCAGCCTCCCCCCCCCCACACACACACATAGCTTTGGTGCCTCCCGCAACACAAGCCCTTTGCGGGGGACCTGGGGCAGACGGACCCCCCTCCCCCGCCCCGCCGGAAGCGCATTGATCCATAGAACAGCGGTGGGCGTAGAGGTTGGAGATGAGCATGGCGACTAACTCCCCTAATAGCAAAAGAGGGAGAGCATCGGGCTGACCTTTGTTAGAAAAGCCGCCAACCTTTCGAGATCCCATAACGCGCCCTCTATACCTTTCCCAGTTCAGATACGATTACACACGGGGCGGTGCAGCCGTCCTAAGCGTACATACAGTTCAATGTGGTTTTTAAAAAGATCTATATATACTTTTTATTCATTTCAAAGAGGAAGGGAGAGGGGAGAGAGAGAGACAGAAACATCCATGATGAGAGAGAATCAGGGGTCGGCTGCCTCCTGCACGCCCCCTCCTGGGGGTGGCGAGGCCAGCCACCCGGGCCTGTGCCCTTGACCAGGAATGGAACCGTGACCTCCTGGTTCCTCGGTGGGCGCTCCACCCCTGAGCCACAGTGACTGGGCGGTATTTTCATTTCTTTCGGTTCAATTGCAAGGCATGGAATTGCTGGGTTCGCTGTCTGTCTCACCTTACGGGAAACTGCCGGACGGTTTACCTAATGCGCCTTGTTTATTAGGGACTCCCAGGACCTGTGAGGTGAATTCGCGTACACCTGTCTTTTGCCGCGGGATTTGGTTCTGTCTGGAATCGCGTTGATCGGATGTGAGCGCACCGCTCTCTGAAGCGTCTCCGGAAGGAGGAGACCTTCCTGCTATCATTTTGCTGGTTCTTTGGAGTCGCGTACACGGAGAGCTTGGAATCTGGCAGCATCACATTGGAAAACTGGGATGGTCTCGTCTGTGGCTTTCCTCCGTATATACACGGAGTGGCCAGATGATGATGACCTCTGAACGCATAATAATCTGGCCGCTCAGTGAGTGTGTGTGTGTGTGTGTGTGTGCATTACAGTCCTGGTGCATGAATTCGTGCATGGGTGGGGTCCGGCCAGCCTAGCCAGGCGGAGGGGGCATGGGCAGTTGGCCGGCCTGCCTGCTGGTCGAACTCCTGGTCAAGGGGTCACTTTGCCTATTAGCCTTTTATTCTATAGGATAGACACTGAGTGGCCAGATGATTATGCATTCAGAGATCATCACCATCTGGCTACCCAGTGTATTTTTTATTCTCTTCTTTCAAAGATTGGATAGACAAAGATGTGTGTAACATGTGTGTTGGTTATGAAGCATAACTCGAGCATGGAAACTGGAAACGCACCACCCTGTCCGGGAACATGCGTATTTCTAAGAATATCCCCTTGCCTGTGGGCTTCTCCCCAGTCCCTCCCAGAGGGGCCCAGGGTCCCTTCTTTAGGACTCCTCTTGCTAAAACACAACACCCCAAATACATCTGACCGTGCCTTTCATTCTTTTGCTTGAAAACATTCCCCACCTGTGTTTGTTTTCCTTGCTTTAAAAAAAAAAATGTTTTTTGTTGTTGTTGTTGATTTCAGAGAGGAAGAGGAAGAGAGAGAGAGAAACATCCATGATGAGAGAGAATCATGGATCGGCGGCCTCCTGCACGCCCCACACTGGGGATGGAGCCACAACCCCGGGCGTGTGCCCTGACGGTGACCTCCTGATTCCTAGGTCGACGCTCAACCACTGAGCCTCGCCAACTGGGCTGTTGTCCTTGCTTTTAAGAGCTTTACCAAAATGCTGTCATTTGTGCAGTGTTTCAAAACTTGCATTTTTTTTTTAAAAAAAAAGAAAGTTGTTTTTGTGTTTTGTTTTCTTATCATTGTGTTTCAAAGATCTGCTACTTGTGGCTGTGGTTTGCTTCGTGTTGCTGCCGAATAGGATTGCCTTCTGGGAATAGGATACAATGTATTGTGTTTCTGCTAATACCTGTCAGTTGTCGGTTGTGCTGCGCCTCATCTTCTCCCTTCTTATAGATTGCATTTGGGGGCGGGAGGGGGAGGCGGGTGCGTTGAGCAGAATGATGTCCCTTAAAGCTGCTTTCAGCAAACAGTTTGTACCAAATGAGAAGGAGCAACCAAGTGCCTGCTGCCGAAGGAAGGCAGTGTGTGGGAAAGTCCCCGCAGCATATACGGGAGAATCGTGTGGGAACAACGCATTTCTTTCCTTTTTTCCTTTTTTAAAAAAAAAATATATATATATCTTTATTCATTTCAGAGAGGAAAGGAGAGGAAAAGAGAGACAGAAACATCCATGATGAGAGAGAATCACTGATTAGCTGCCTCCTGCACGCCCCCTACTGGGGATGGAGCCCGCATCCCAGGCATGTGCCCTTGACCGGACTCGAACCTGGGACCCTTCAGTCCGCAGGCCGATGCTCTACCCAGTGAGCCACACCGGCCAGGGCAAAACAACACGTTTCAATGCCTTGTCAATGGGGTGGCGAAGCAAAGACGCCACTCGCTGTTTGGCTCCAGGATTTCACTTCCAAGGTTGAAAAACTAAGTTTGACTTTGGTAGGAAGAGTGGAATCTTTGGGGGAAAAAAACCGCCTTCTTTGTCCATGTGATCCAGTTAAAGCTGAAAGACAAACTCCATTTTGAGACTTCCCCCACCCCACCCTCCCCGTCAACATTAAGCTATGTAATGAGTGTCTAACTTCACGGTCTACGATAGCTTAATCTTACTGATTTCCTACTACTTTAGGAAAACACAGACATTAAAGAAATATATACCAAGGGAAAGGTATTTTGGTTAAACAAACACACACACACACCCCCCACAATGGAAATAACTAAGCATTTCTCCTTACTTATGTATCTCCTGTCCTTAGGGACCCCTAAATGGGAGTTTTTATTACTAATGCTAAAACTATATTGTGTAGCATTTAAAGATTTTTGTATTAGCATTAGTCTTTTAAAAGTCAGCTCTAAACTTCTGCCTGGATTTACAAGTGCGTGCTTAAAAACTCTCAACGCCAAATGTAGCGAGAATATAGGAATATTGATTTTTCCTTTTCACTTAAGTGCCGGATGGCTCCGTACGCGTCCAGACCAGCCTCAAGCAGGGAATCCTCTGAAGAAATATTTAAAAATCCGTCGACTTGAATTTTAATCATTCCCACGTAGTCCCCACTTTTTAAACAACACAGGCTAACAATGTAAGTTTCTTTTTTAAAAAAAAAGATTCTAGTAGACTTGCTCCTGTGTGAATGTCCAGATCATTGAAAACTGGAACATTTTAGTGGAAGAAAAAAAAAATGAAGCTGAATTGCAGTCAGGCAAAAACAATCCCATATGCATAACTCTCTTCAGAAAAAAAAAGTTCGACTTTCCTTCTATGCAACTGACTCACGGAATTGAGCTAAAAATTTATCCAGAGGGTAAATAGTGCGGGTGGGGGTGGGTGGGGGGAGGCCAGGTCTCCATGATGACAGCTTTGGACTTGTGTTCAGGTCTTAATTAAAAATATATATATATATATATCACCAACGGTGGGCTGCATCAGGGAACTCGGATTCATTTCCCTTTTCTTTAGACCAGAGAAGCCTCTGGCCGGACAGCCTGGCTGTTGAGGAGACAAACACCTCGGTCTAGAAACTCCAGGGGTTGGATCGGCCACTTCTTTTTATTTGTTATGGACAGCCCTGAGCCCGGGTTCTGAAACCCCATCACACGGAAGGCGACGCGGGCTCCTCTCCCTTTTTATTTTTTTAACTAATTTTTTTTTTTTCAAGTCCACGTCTTTCGAACTCCCTTTCTCCAGCCATCGCTAGGCGGGTCCCCCCTTTCAGGACCTGGTCGGTCGGTCTCCGCCGCCGCCTTGATTCGTTAGGTGGCAGCCCTCGGACGCTCTGGCTTTGGGGAACCCTCTCCTTGGGGACGTGGGCTGGGTGCTGGTGTCTGGTCCCTTCCACAGCAAAGGAAGCCGGAGGGAGGTGCCCGCGGGGCCTAGGGCAGGTGCGGGAGGGTTTCCGCCCTGACCACTGATCACGCGCCTGTGCAGCGGCTTCCAAGGTTCCCCACTCCAACCCGGAGACAGGGCCCCGGGCGAGGCCCCCGACCTCTGCCTTTGGGGCCCCCTAGGACACACCCCCTATCCTCGGAGCCACCGCAGCCCGCACCGTGCACGCGCTTCGGCCGCTCCCTGCAGCCGTCCACGTGGTGGAGCGCCGAGCAGCGCGAGGAGCATTCGGGGAGGGCCGTGGGTGCTCGAGGCCCCGCCAGCGCGACCCAGCGCGCCGGGCCCCTCGTCCGGGCCCCCACATTTCCTCTCGGGGAGGGAGGCGACACTCCGAGGGCAAGCCTGCCAGGGCGCCCGCTGCGCCCCCTGGCGGTCGGCGCCGGCACGCGCCCTGGGCGCTCGGGGCAGCCTGTCTGAGCCCCCCCCACTTCCCCAGCTGCGGGTCGTCTCCCCTCGCATCCCCAGGCCGAGCCCCACGGGCCGCGCCCTTCCCCCGTCAGCTCTCCGCGAGCCCCGCAACTCTGGGCTTCCACGTCGCGACGCCGCGGCCGCCCCAGCCTTGCGGGAAAGCGCCCGCCTTGGGGGTCCCCTTTCGCCCAGGTGTGCCCTCCCGCCGCGTTCGGGCTTCCCAGCGGGCTGCGAAAAAATGCCGCCTGCACGCACTTCTTTATTTATTTTGCAACAGCTGCAAGAAACAATGAAGCTTTTCAAGAACGAGGGAAACGCGCTTCCCAACCGCGCTGTTGTTTTTCAATGAACCTCTCGGGCCCCGCACTCCCCGCCCACCCCGCTCCCTCCCTTTCGCCTCTCCCCGCTCGGCCCCCTCTACCGAGCCCGGACTGGCGCCTGGGACATTGTTTTTGGAGTCTTGCGGGAGGGGAGGGCGCGTGCAGAGTGGCCCGCGCAGTGCGGGTGGGGGCGAGAGCGGGGAGGGGGCGCGCGCGCGAGCGAGCGGGTGTCTGGGTGCGCGCGGGCGGGGGGCGGGGGCGGTGCCTCTCCGCCTTGCACCTCGCGCTCCGGCTCCGCTCCGCACGTCCCTGGGATCCAGGACTCCGGCTCTTGGCGCGCGCCGGGCTGGGCCGGGCCCTGGGCGCGCCGCGGCTGCGGCGGTGGCGGCTCCCGGGGGCGCGCGGGAGCGTGTGCGCGGACCTAGGCGCGAGCGCGCCAGCCCCCAGTGTGTGGCAGCGGCGGCGGCGGCAGCAGCAGCGCGGCGAGGCTGAGGCTCTTGTTTACCAGCATTAACTCCGCTCAGCGGAGGAAAAAAAAAAAGGAAAAAACCTGAGGACACGCGAGCGCACCGGGCGAGCTCGAGAGAGGCGGGCGAGCCAGGGGGACGCAGTCCGTGCGTCTGCCCCCGGCGCGCCCGTGCGGGTGCCTGCAGACCCTCGGCCCCGCTCCCCGGGCCCTCCACGCCCCTCCCGCGCCGGGGGAGCTCCACGGCGCGCCGCGCGCCTCGGCTTTGACCTTCAGCTTAGCCGGAGCCCCCACGCGCGGAGCCGGCGGCGGCGGCAGGCGGGGGCCGACGCGGGGCGGGCAGCGGGAGCGCTGAGCGCGGCGCGGGCGGCCCGCCGCTTTGTGTGCGTCCTGGATTTGGGCAGGAGCTCGCGGCGGCGGCGCTGAGGGAGGCGGCGGCGGCGAGCCCGCAGGACCAGCCGGAGCGGAGCCGCTCATTCATTTTTGACTCCGCATCTCGGCCTCGCCCGCGCCTGGCACTTCGGGCAAAGCTTGCGAACTGCATCGCGCCCTCCCGCCGCCAAGGCTCCGGCAGCGGACAGCCTCCCCCTGGGGTCGGGGTCGGGTTTGAGGAGCCGTAGCCGGGACGGATCTGGGCTTTGCCCCCTCTCGGTGCAGTTGCCCCCCCCCCCCCGCCTCTCTCTGCTTTGAAAATGGAGGCCGACGCCGCCAAGCGCCCGCCCCGGTGCGCCCCGGGTTCCCCAGTGCGCCCAGCCCTCGGCCGCCGCTGAGCGGCCCCCCGTGCCCGCGCCCGCCCCGTCCGCCCCGCCTCGGGAGTCCTGTTTCTTCGCCCTTGCCTTCGGAAAAGGGGGCGAAGACTGCGCTGGTGACTGTTCCTTGCCCTCCCCATCCCTTTTTTTATTTTTGAGAAAGGAGAGTTTTGTTCTAAGCCGCAGGGATGAAGTCCACCCTCGGAGGAGGGTCCCTGGCCTCGCTGTGGGCGCTCCTGTTTTTCACCGCCGCGCTCGCCTTCTGGCCGACGAGCGGAGAAAGTGAGTATCTGCCCGCCGCCCGCAGCCGCCGCGGGAACTTTTCCATCGACGGGCTGCGCCCTGTTTGCGAAATCGGAGGGGTCGTGGCTACTGCCCCCCCTCCCTCCTTCCCCCCCCCCCCAGCGCGGGAGCGGCGGGGTGGGGCGCAGAGGGGCTCGGCGCGGGGGCCCGGGCTGGTAACTTACACCCCCGCGCGCCCTGGCTCAGCGCATCCCCCCGCAAGAAGGACCGCGGGGGCTTTCTCTACCGATGTCCCGAGCGCGTCTCCGAAGCGCTCAGTGCCCCTCGAGGCGCTGGGACTCGATCGGGGAAGTTTGCGCTCGGCCGGACCCCGCCACCCGCACCTCGTCCCCCTCCGGGCGCGCGGGGAGAGTCGGCGGCCGCCCTGGCCCCAGCGCAGCGCACGGACGGCGGGGACTGCGCTCCCGCGGGCGCGCCGAGCCCTGGCAGCGGGGCAGACTCGGTGTCTGGTGGCGGGGAGCCCACTGGGCGGGCGGGGGGGGGGCGCGGTGCAAGTTATCCTCAGTGGAGAGTTGCCCGGCGGCGGAGAGGACCCGCACCCCAGCACACCTTCCCAAACATCTCAGCGCGGCCTCCTGTGTCGCGACGCGCTGCCCCCCCCCCCCACCCCCGACTCTTTAGCTTCTTGGCCTTTCCCGTCACTTTCGCTCGCTCCGCCGCGGGCGACCCGCCCCCGGCTTCCCAGGGCTGCGCGGTGTGGCTGTGAGGTGCGGGGAGCGGTCCAGCCGAATTCCGCATGCCGCCGTGCAGCCCCGTGGGGGGGCGGGGGGGAAGGTGCGAAGGCGGGGGTGCCCTGCGCCAACTACGCGCTTCTGGGGAGCGTGTCCCGCCCGAGTGCCCAGGGCCCTGGGACCTCCCACTTCGTAGCCATCCCGCGGCCGCTCGCCGCCTCCTGGCCCGGCTGGACAGGGGGTGGTTACGCGGCACCCGAGTGCGCGAGTGGGTGTGTGGTCGGAGCCGACGTGCAGTTCCACGCCGGTGCTTGCAACGTGGGGGTGTAGCCGCCGCCACACGGCCGCGCCAGGACCCCTAAATGCCGCGGCTCCGGCCAGAGAGCGAGGCTCCGCGGCGGCGGCGGCGGAGGAGGAGGCGAGAGGAGAGAGGAGCGTGTTTTGTTTTGCGAGCGCGCAGCCCTGGCCTTGGCTTTGAGGCCAGAACAGTGTGCCCCCCCCCTCAACCCCCGCCCCGCACTTCCTTTGTACATAGTTAATAAGCAATATCGCTCCACACGCGCTATCGCTTGCAATCTGATAGCTTTTGTTTGGGTAGCGTCGGGTAGGGGTAGGGAAGAGCAGGGAGGGAGGGAGGGAGGGAGAGAGGGAGGGGGGAAAAGAAGTTACGGCCCCCACACACACACACCATGGGCTGCGGAGGGAGGTGAGGAGGGGGTCCTGTAATTCTCAGGGAATTACCAAGGTGGCTGGCTGCTACATTGTTGAAGGTAAGGTAACTTGGTGGCGATGAAAAAGTTTCCATGCAGGCGCAGGACGCGGCTGGGAACGGCGAGGGCGTGCTGGTGAGAGCTAATGGTTGCCAAGGGTATGTATGCAGGTGGTGCCACTTAAAAATCACCCCTGAGTCCTGATGAGCGCAGGGGAGAATCCGGAGGCATCGGGCGCTGCCTGGTCCCCGTTCAGGGCGCAATTCCATTCGGAAAGGCTGGCTGTCTAAACACACCCTCCTTCCATGCCTGGTAAGCCGCGAGTGCCCGGCGGAGGGAGAGCAGGTTTTTGGTGTTTATTATTATTATTGTTATTATTATTATTTTATCGAATTCGCGTGTTGGCTGCGTGGAGTTCAGACGCGCCTCGAGGCCCGCCAGACCTTGGCCAAATCGGAGCCCAGTCCTGTTCTTTTGTTTTCTCAACTTTCAGCTCATTGGACGGGGCGAGAGGCTGGGGGTTCCCCGTCTGAGGCTCACCGACCCGCATTTTGGGGTGTGAGGAGGGAGGGGGAGGGGGGCTTCTAGCCTGTAAAAGCGACATAAAGTTTGGAAAACGCCGGAGACCGAATGCATGGAACGCTCGTTCCTGCCCTTGACCCCGGGCTGCGGCCGCGGCTCTGGTTTTGTGATTTCACGTGAGTAACTTCGGAAATTCACAAAAGGGGGGCTGGCCTGGCCGCCTCCCAGGAGGCCTGGAGGCAGGAGTGAGTCCTGGGGCTGGGAGCGGTCTTCAGGAAAATACATTCTTTCTGAGAGGCGGGTTTTTTTCTTTTCTTTTTTTTTTCTTGAGAAAACAGGCGGGAGGGGGAGGGGGGCATCATGGGCGCTTCCAATCCCACAGAGCCAGGCCTTGAAATGGTGGGCACCTGAGGCCGCCAGGCCCCGGAAATGCCCGCTTTTGTGGACCATCTAACCCAGCACCTGGCGCTCCCTGCAGCTCTGGCGTTTTCAGGGTACCCAGGATACCCCAGGGCCCGCATCCATTCTGTTTTTTTTTTATCCCAGAAAGTGCTAGAACACAACTCTGATGCAATACACACGGGACCGATCAGTGTGGCTGGGATTCTCTGGGCGGGCATTCGAGGGCAGTCATAGAGAGTGGGGTGCTGGTGGCCCCCCATTGTGTGGGCCTACTTTGGGTTAGTGGTTCCTCTTGGTGCCAGCCATAGGGTGAGCTTAGGGGGAATAAAACAAAACACCCCTCGAATTTAGACATCTGACAGGTGTTGGAAACAGAGGTTTCCCATCCATTGACGACGAACAGAGCGTCTTCAGGAGGAGGTTGGGAGCTAGGCGTGGTGGCCAGCTAATGGGATGATTCTAAAAAAAATTTTTAAAAAAATGAAGTGCACTTTTAAACATGTAGCCCTCTCCCTAAAAAGGATTCAGTCATTTTTCTGCCCCAGACACAGGCACGGCCTCTGGTCAGGGATGGGCCCGGGCGCCTGCAGGAGCTGGTGGTGTGTGTATCCCCAGCAGCAGGAGTTGGGGACGAGGCCACCTAGCAAAGGCCAGTGTGTGGGCGCCTCCGAGGGAGGTATCCCAGGTCATTCTTCCAAGTTGGATGTGTCAGGAGGATTGGGAAAGGCCGACCTTGGGGGAAATAGGGGCAGGTTGACGGGGAGAAGCTTAAAAACACGCAAAGCGAAAGAAGCCAGGTCCGGAGGATCACGTAGCGTGTGGTGTCGTGTGGTCCGAGTCCACGTATGCAAAGCTCAGAGGGAGCCAATCCACGGAGAGAGAGGAGACCAGGAGTTCGAAGGCTGAGAGAAGAGCGGATGGGTGTGTGTGTGTGTGTGTGTGTGTGTGTGTGTGTGTGAAGGGGGAGACGGGATACTGGGGAAGGGTACCCAGTTTCTTTGGGGGCGGGCGATGGGAATGTGCCACCGTTAGATCCTGGTGACCATGGCACAGCTCTCTGAATATACTGGACCTGAGCGACTTGTACGGTCTGTGACTCCTATTTCAACAAACCGGTTCTGTCTTTCTTTCCAAAGACATACGCGCGAAGGCAGGGAAGAACCCCCGCTTACCTAGGGGTTAGACCGAAATCCTTAAGTGCGTTGGGCCAACAGGTCGGTGCCTGGCCGTCCCTGTTTTACTTAAGGAGTTTTGCCATCCTCAACAATCACACCCCCAACTGACCACGGACGCTTGATGCTTGCGGGTGATAGCCCAGAAATGGGGAGACTTTGTTTTGTTTTGTTCAATCACATGCATTTCCACACTGTGGCCATTTCGTGAAAAGAATCCAGGGGGCACGGACAGCCAGGGGAACAGAGTCTTGGTTATACAGAGTGCAAATTCAAGATGGAGGGGCCGGATGGAAACACACACACACACACACGCACACACACACACACACGCACACACACGCACACACATGCTAGTCAGGTTTGTAGCAGGAAAATTCTTCACGGAACCCAACCCACACTTGGTCTTTCCAAGACGAGAGTTTAGAAGCTGAGTCCGGGTGGCTTTTTTTTTTTTTTTTTTTTTAATATTTCCAGCTCTTTCCATACGTTTTCCAACACAGAACTAATGGTGTGTTGTCGGAGGGGTCAGGAATGTTCCCTTTCTTTTCTGATATTCCACAGGAGCCACCCCGGATGGTAAAGACGGAATGAAGATGAACGTAGGGGGGTTGTTTTTTGTTTTTTATCCCTTTGTTACTTATTTTATATATTGCACAGCTCTAGCATGGGGGTGGGGGGGGCGCAGAAAGCATCTTTGTAACGTACAGTAGCTCTGCAGGCATACCGTCCTTAAAAATTGTTTTTTTTCTTAGGGAGCAAAAGATTTTTACAATCCAACAAAGGCATTTGTGTGTGTGTGTGTGTGTGTGTGTGTGTGTGTTGCCACACGGCTCTGCCCTTTCCAGATTTACCTTGGCCCTTTCATAGGAAGGGATGCAGCGAAGAGTGGCTGTTTACATTTGTTTTGGGTCTTTGTTTTGGCTGAGTTCACCGAAGAAGAATGTGTTTCCTCTCGTTACTGTTGCGAGAGAGCCGGGGCAGTAAATGCAAATGAAATGGATCATTTTCACTTGTTGCCTTCCCAGTGGTGCCAGGGGGGATCCCTGAGGGGTGGCCGCTTCCTTTTCAATCCGGGTTTTCACTGGTTTTTGTAAGAACGGGCCGTGCAGGGGCAGGTGAGAAGTAAGGAGAAGCAACAGGGACCGACACGGCCAGCGCTGAGTGGGCACCTGCTGTATGCAATGTTGCCGGGGGCCGTGCCTGAGCCCACTGAAGCAAGAGAGGACTTTGCTTGTGTCCTCGGGGGCATCTTAGCTACTCAGGCCTGACACAGAGTTGCCTGCAAACTGATACAGGATACATTGTTTTCAAGGAGACTGCAAACAGCATTTTTTTTTAACAGGCCCTTCAAGGACCTTGCTGTAGACTTAAGATAATGAAGCGAAACCCGTTGATCTCCAGAAGGCCAGTTCTGGATGGCCCCTCTGCCTCGGGGTGCAGTGTCACGCTGCAGGCCGTGACCTAAAGGGGACATTCGCCCGTCATGGTCGGCCACCCTGCCTTCTTTAGAACGTGGGTTGTTCTGACAGTTTTGATTTAAAATGCGCAGTGCCAGAGCTCCCTTGTGCCAAAACGCCAGGAGTCACAGGGGTGCGCGCGCGCGCATATCACGTGGCATGTTCTGAGTTGCAGGGGACCATGGGACTTCCGGCAAAAGGTCTCTGCATTTGGCCTGGCCGCTGTTGCTCAGTGGTTAGCGCCCCCCAAAAGGTTTGTGGGTTCCAGCCCCTGTCAAGGGCGTGCCAGGGTTGCAGGTTCGATCCCAGATCCCAGTCCAGGCTCCTGAAGGGAGGCAACCAATTGGTGGGTCTCTCTGACATCGATGTCTGTCTTTCCCCTCCTCTCCCTCCCTGCCTCCCTCCCTCTCATCTTCTCTCTCTTAAAAAAAAAAAAAAATCAATGGGAAAATATCCTCAGGTGAGGATTAACAGCAGCAGCAGCAGCAACAAAACCTTTTCGGCTTTTACGCATCGCTTAATTAGCCTTCTGGAAATCGGGACACTTTTCTCATTTGGAGACTTTGTCTAATTTCCACTAATTTGCTGCCTTGAAAGGCGTGCGGGGGTAAAAACTGAAATTGAGGAGGCAATTAGCGCCCGAAGCATTTCTTAAATCATAAAAAACGCACCAGCCATGTTCCTCCGGCTTGTGATTTTCTGCGATTTGTTTTCAAAACTAAATTGAAGAAGAAAAAAAAACAACACAGAAAAGCAGCCCAGGTTCACCGAGGAGGTATTTGTGCCCGCGGGCCAGCCCGCTCTGAGCTGCGCTCCTTCGCCAACGCCTGGCAGGTGCTTCCCGAGGCCGAGGGGTGCGCTGCTCCCAGTTCGCTGAATGCACGACCACGGTTTCTTGATTTTTCTGAGATGTCCCTCAGGGAGACGCGTCCAGTGCTCCGACCCTGCCTTCAAAATGGTGTTTGGCAACGAGAGGGAGTTTTCTAGATTGGTAAAAATAGGATTTGAATGGAACTAAGAAGGGGGAACCCGGGCAGTGTGGCCCAGTGGTTGATCATCGACCTAGGAACCAGGAGGTCAGGGTTCGATTCCCGGTCAGGGCACACGCCCCGGGTTGCAGGCTCGATCCCCAGTAGGGGGCGTGCAGGAGGCCGCCGGTCCATGATTCTCTCTCCTCATGGATGTTTCTCTCTCTCTCTCTCTCTCCCCCACTTCCTCTCTGACATCCATAAAAATATATTTAAAGCAAAAACACCAAACTGATTAGTTCTGAGGAAGGGACGCATGTTTGGTACAAACAGGGGAATCAACAAGCGAGGCTGTTAGCGCAACAGATGCCTCGCCCTCCGCGCCACGGAGCTGCTCTTGTTAAATTGCTTGGTCTTCTCGGACCCCAAATACCAACAGTAGCTTTGATTTCAAACTTTAGAAGGGTACATTGTTGCCTGATTTTAAACCATCAGATTGTGGAGAGCCAGCTACCAGTTTTGAAGAATTTCCTACCCCTCTCCCCCCCCACACACACATATTCCCATTACGCTTAAGGCTTAGGAAATCAATCATTTTCACTCTCTCAAGGGAATATTGATATTTCTGTACTTGAGCTGAGAACTTTTTTTTTTTTTCTCCTTGTCTCACTGGAATGAGTCCTCCTCCTCCTCTCCCTCCTCCTCCTCTTTTTTTTTTTTTTTGTTGTTGTCCTCACCTGACGGTATTTTCCCCACTGATTTCTTAGAGAGAGCGGAAGGGAGAGGGAAAATGAGAGAGAAACATCGACGTGAGAGAAACACATCGACGGGTTGCCTCCTGCACACGTCCCCACCAGGGCCCGGACCAAGGAGGAGTGGGCAACCGAGGTACCTCCCCTTAACCGGAATCGAACCCGGGACCCTTCAGTCCGCAGGCTGATGCTCTATCCACTGAGCCAAACTGGCTAGGGCTGGACTGAATGCTTAAGTTAAAAAAAAAAAAATTCATTCTCATACCATAAAATGCCTTACATGTGTCTTTTTTTTTAACCTTACATAAGTTTTGAGGGCTCTGAGTCAAACCGTAGAGATTATTTGCTGTGCTTACATAAAGCACCAGAGAAACATATGCCAGAGGGCTCCATTTTCTCCTTCCTCCTCCTGCCCCGACGGGGGGGGGGGGGGGGGGGGGGGGGGGGAGGGGGGGGCGGGCGGGGATTCAGATTGCACTGGAACACAGCGGAAAGTCACTTCTTTTACGATGCCTATGGCCGTCACTTTTACAGTTATGTGACCCGAATTTTTAAAAATCTTCTAAAAATTTTTTTTATTTCAGAGAGAGGAAGGGAGAGGGAGAGAGAGATCAAAACGTCCATGATGAGAGAGAATCACTGATCGGCTGCCTCCTGCACGCCCCCTACTGGGGGTCGAGTCCACAACCTGGGCACGTGCCCTTGACTGGAATGGAACCCGGGACCCTTCAGTCTGCAGGCCGACGCTCTAACCACTGAGCACACCAGCTAGGCTGAAACTGTAATTTTAATAGAACCTACTTAAAAATTAAATGGGTTGCTCTATACACCAAGTGTTTAGGATAGAGGCTGGCATATACTAAGCCTCTCCAACCTAAACTTGCTACTGCTCTTTTTTAAAAATATATATAATTTTTTATTGATTTCAGAGCAGAAGGGAGAGAGAGAGAGAAAAAAAACATCCATGATGAGAGAGAACCATGGATCGGCCGCCTCCTGCACCCCCCTACTAGGGATCGAGCCCACACCCCGGGCATGTGCCCTCACTGGGAATCGAACCTGTGACCTCCTGGTTCCTAGGTTGAAGCTCAACCACTGAGCCACGCCAGCCAGGCATTAGGGATGTGACATGCTCTTTGCATAGTGCCAGGAAGACAGGACACACTTGGCCATGTCCCTGTGATAGCTTGGCACATAGTAGGTGCTCAGTCGAATACAACTTACTTTTCTTAAGGTTCTTGAACGAGATTGCATTTTGCTTGTGAAACACAGCTGTGTGATTTTACTCCCCCTCCTTCCCTCCCCCCCCCACCCCCCAGTAAACAGTGACCAGGAGTTCGCCTTCCATTTGGGAGATCGGTTTATTATGCTTCCCCCCTCAATCCTTCCATTTGTCCGTTTCTGCCCGCCTCTGAGAAATGTCCAGTGGACACACTTTGCCCACCTCACCAATGCGGACACGCCACCTAGCGGCCAGCAGAGAAATGCAGCCTCTTGGGTGACAGTTAACCGTTCCCCAAGGATGAAGAGAGCTGGCCCCCCCCCCCCCCCATTCTTCCCCCCTCCCATAGATTTTGCTTTCCGGCTCCGCTCCTGGGGATCCAGTTGCAGGAAGCTGTGCAGGCTGCAGGCTTCTGTAGCAGCTCCTGGGATGTGGCCCGGGATTAAGATTATCGGACTGTGTTGAGCACGAGGGACTTAAGTTCTCGCTAAGCGATGTAAACAGTTTGGGGAGAGTTACGCCGTGGAGTGTGCTTTTTACAACGGGGGATTTAAGATGTCATTACGGCACTTTAATACGTGAGAAGTCCCACACTATTGCTTCTGAGATGAGAGATTTAAAGAAGAAAATACAGCAACCCCCTCCCCCCACACACACCCCCTCCTGATTCACGCTGAGAAAAAGAAACGGAGATATTTACTTGCCATCGCTCCGTTTAAACACGCGGTTCCCCGTTAATTACCGTTCTCCCAGGGGTCCTCTTGGGCCAGCAGATGTCGTTAGGATGCTCACCAGTGAGAAATCCGAATGGAGACCCGCAGCCCTTCCTGGTGGGCTCGCCTTGGCTGCACAGTGTGAGAGAGCTTTGTGTCTGTGTGTGTTTTTGTATTTGGTCTCATACCTTCTCAGTATTTTCAGAATCCACTTTCTCACTTTTTTTCGCTGAGGCTACGCTTCATGTTCAGGTCGTTCTTCGGGCTCACATTTAGAAAGTTTTATTTATTTATCTTAATTGGTTTTTTTATTATTATTGATTTCAGAGGGGAAGGGCGAGGGAGGGAGAGAGAGAGAAACATCCACGATGAGAGAGAATCATGGATCAGCTGCCTCCTGCACACCCCACACCGGGATCCAGGCCCCCCCTCCCCCCCCCCGCCCAGGTTCTATTCAGGTCAAGGCCTTTGTCACCCTCATTGAAGGTAAAGCCTGCCCCCCCCCCCCCCCGGAAGTGTGCTTGTCTGGGATGGTGTGAGGAGGAGTCCTAAACATAGCTAACACCTCCGAAATTATCATTCTAAGCAGAGTGCTCCGGGGAGACTTGGGAGGTGGGATATTTCTTCCCGAAAATGTAAACACAATCATTTGAACTTGGCATGTTCCTTTCGAGCTTCGCTTGTAAAAGAGAACCTTGTAAAAAAAAAAAAACACACACACACCGTGTGCATGTGGAACGGGGTGGATGGGAACTCACCGGGACAAGCCTGGACAGCGCCTGCCTTTCATCCGCCAGGGTCAGGGGGGTTCGCTTGCGTGCGGCGCTGCCTTTGAAGGCTCGCCCTCTCCAACACCTCGCTGCCTCCCTGTCTCAGGGGCAGGGAGGCACGTGGGAAAGGGAGCTACAGGCCTCAGTGTTCCCATCTGTAGTTTGGGACAATACCACTGTATCAGGGCCGCTGTTAGGGCCGGCAGCAGTGTGTCTGGGGTCGGCAACAATGCACCTGAGGCACCAAGGAAGGGATGCTTTTACCTATGTCCTCTCCACATGCCCCAGTGGCCCTGCTGGCCTCTCCCTCTGGGGGTCCAGGCCCCGCCCCCCCAGCTCTGAGCACTGTCATCTGCAAGGATAGATCTTCCGGAAGTACAGGGAAGATTTGAACTCGGGAAGCCTGAGCTCACGTCAGTTGCCCTGGACCCTCCCAGGAGGGTCCATCATGTCCCCACCTGAGGACAAGGTGGGGAGGTGAGTGATGGGGAGGATACAGGTCCTGCTTTTGGTTCCAAGGAGAGCATATGAAAACCAGGCAAGATTTTTTTTAAAGTATTTTTTTTTATTGATTTCAGAGAGGGAGGGAGAAGTAGAGAGAGAGAAACATCCATGATGAGAGAGAATCACTGATTGGCTGCCTCCTGCACGCCCCCTACTGGGGATCGAGCCCACAACTGGGGCATGTGCCCTGACCGGGAATCGAACCCAGGATCCTTCAGTGTTCAGGCCAACGCTCTATCCACTGAGCCACACCAGCTAGGGCCAAGCAGGGTGGTTTTCCTTTCTCCTCAAGGAGCTTGCTGTCCTGTTGGGAAAAGTTAAGTGAATGGTGAGCGGTCCTAGGAAATAGGGGTTCAGTGTTGAATTATGGGAGTCTAAGGGTTTGGGGAAAGGCGGGGGAGGGGCGGGCGGAAGCCCTGGCATCCTCCAGCTGCTGGAGGGAGGACATCTGACCTTAGTCCGTGCACCTGCGATGCTGGGCCCGAGGGCACAGCACCTGGGAGCAGGGGCCTGAGCACTGGAGTGCCCCGATGGAGGTAAGCTGGGGGCTGATGTGGTGTCTTGAGGGGGTGAGTGTTGAGGGGAGCAGAGGTAGAGACACCAGTGGGAATCTGGCCACTCGGGACCTTAGAAAGGTTCCACGCAGGAGTGCTCACCCTTTTTATCTTTTTTAATATTGCTTTTATTGATGTCAGAGAGGAAGGGGGGGGGAGAGAGAGAGAGAGAGAAACATCCATGATGAGAGAGAATCATGGGTCGCCCCCTCCTGCACACCCCCTACCGGGGGTCAAGCCCACAACCCGGGCCAGGAATTGGGCAGTGACCTCCTGGTTCATAGGTCGATGCTCAACTGCGGAGCCACACCGGCTGGGCGAGAGCGCTCCCCTGGGTCAGCGCCCTTGGGGCTCCCTGGTGAGTCCAGGACTCGGGTCAGACCTGCGGGCGTGATGTGGTTGCGCCTCTGAACGTGCTCCTCTGATAATCCCACGGAAACCTTTTCCGCGGATCCTGCCTTCATTCCTCGCTCTTTCCGAGTGCCCAGTATGGCCATCACCCTGGTTGGCATCCTGGCTGGGCCGGGGAGCCCGGGGCATCGCCCTGTGGTTGGCTGGCGCGAGGGGCCCGTGCCCCCGGCAGTGCTGGCAAGCCCCGCAGGGCTAAGTCCAGCCTCGCCACCACGCTCAGGCCCAGGGGGACGAGGCGCGAAGCTGCGACTTTGCTGCCACCGCCGCTGAACGTGGGCTGGTGTACGGCCTGGGCTGGGGGCTCGTAGGTTCGCGACACCCGCTCAGCCATGGACATGTGCCACTGGACAAATTCCACAGAGAAGCACGGCAAGCCCGGGCCGGGGTGGCTCAGTGGATAGCGCATCCGCCTACGGACTGAAGGGTCCCAGGGGTTCGAGTCCAGTCAAGGGCACGCCCCTGGGTTGCAGGCTCCCGTCCCCACTCTGGGCAGGGATGGTGAGGGAGGCACCCAGTCAGTGTGTCTCTCTCACATCCATGTTTCTCTCCCTCCCTCCCCCCCTTCCATTCTCTCTAAAAATCAATGGAAAAATATCCTCTGATGAGGATTAACCAAAAAACAAACGAAAGTGGGCGAAGCAAGAGGCTCCCTGGCAGGGGCATAGCATTTGGCCGCGGGGGCTTGTGGGTGGCGAATTCTGAACCTGAAACCATTTTCCGCCTTTTTGAGTTAGAGCCCAGGGCCTCTCACACAGAGAACTGAGCCCGGCCGGCCTGGCTCCGTGGTTGAGCGTCGACCTAGGAACCAGGAGGTCACGGTTCGATTCCCGGTCAGGGCCCATGCCCAGAGTGCGGGCTCGATCCCCAGTGGGGGTATATTTTTATTGATGTCAGAGAGGAAGGGGGAGAGAGAATCATGGATCGGCTGCCTCCTGCACGCCCCCCACTGAGGATGGAGGCTGCAAACCAGGCCTGTGCCCTGACTGGGAATCGAACCCTGACCTCCTGGTTCCTAGGTCGACACTCAGCCATGGAGCCACACCCGGGCCTGATTAGTAAACGTTTTTGTGGGTGAGCCTTCCTCTCGGAAGATGCTGCTCCGAGGGGGATTCAGGTTCTCAGCATCAGGACTCGGGCTTGGTCCTGCGGACTCAGCAGGTATTGGCCGCGGGAGATGTGTTTTGACTCCAAACCACTTACTCATCCACCGACTGAATGAAATGGCTCGTGGGAAGGGATGGTACTTTAAAAAAAAAAAAAAAGAGGCAAGAAACTCTCTCAGGAGGAGGCGTTCCTTTGGTTTAAGTCGTCTTCCCGGAGGCCAAGCACATGTGGAGATGCTCAGCCTCCCTCGTCCTCAGGGAAGCCCCCATCAGACCACAAGGAGCTACCGCTTCACGCCCATCCCGGTGGCGGCGGTCAGCACTGGACACTCACAAGTGTTGGCAAGGAGGGAGGGAGCGGGAGGCCTCGCGCGTTGCTGATGGGGAAGTAATGCGGTCCCTGTGTGGTAGTTCCTCAAAAAAAAAAAGTAAAGCTAAAATGGCCGCCGGATCCCGCAGTCCTGCTTCGAGCACGCACCCTCCTGGGGTCAGGCCCCAGGTCCGTGTCGGCGAATAGGGGTTTGCCAAAGCCAGAAGGTGGGGGCCGCCCACGTGTCCGTCAGTGGATGGGTGACTGAGCAGAACGGGGTGCAGAGCCGTGGAGAAGCCAGGGGAGTGCCACATGCGCTACGCCACGGGTGAACCCGGAGGACATTGTGCCAAGAGAGATCAGCTGGTCTCTCTCTCACACACACACACACACACACACACACAGATGCATACACACACACACACATACACAGACACATGTACATGCACACACATACATAGACACACAGAGACACAGGCACCCATACATGCACACACAGGCACACACACACACATACAGACACACACACACATGCATGCACACACGTACTGTGTGATTCTAGTTATATGAGCTTTGATCCTGGAGGAGTCGAATTCATGGAGAAGAATGGTGGTTGCCGGGGCCTGGGGCCGGGGGACACAGTGAATGAATGCAACGCCACTGAACTGTACACATAAGAATGGTTACAGCGGGGCCCTGGCCGGCGTGGCTCCAATGGTCAGGCAGCGTCCCATGCACCGAAAGGCCGCCAGTTCGATTCCCGGTCCGGACACCTGCTTCAGTTGTGGGCTCCATCCCGGGTAGGGGGCATGCAGGAGGCAGCCGATCCATGATTCTCATCATTGATGTTTCTCTCTCTTCCTCTCCCTTCCTCTCTGAAATCAATATAGAAAATATATATGTATTTTTAAAATATATTGATTTTTTTTTACAGAGAGGAAGGGAGAGGGATAGAGAGTTAGAAACATCGATGAGAGAGAAACATCCATCAGCTGCCTCCTGCACACCTCCTACTGGGGATGTGCCCGCAACCAAGGTCCATGCCCTTGACCGGAATCAAACGTGGGACCTTTCAGTCCGCAGGCTGACGCTCTATCCACTGAGCCAAACCGGTTAGGGCTAAAAAAAAATATTTAAAAAAAATGGTTACAATGGGAAATCCTAACCTGTGTTTATTGCACCACAATGAAAAAAACGAAACATTTCTTGATTCCTTCTGCGGTGAGTGTATACCGTGTGAGGTGGGGAGGGAGACGGGTTTTAGACGAACCCCTGCCTGAGGGGGCAGGTGTCCCGGGAGCCCAGGGGCGGTCGCGTGAGGTCGGGGCGGCCGCACCAGGAAGCTAGCCGGCGATGAGTCACCAGGGACGGGTTTGTTTTCCATAGCGATGCCTGGCCGGTCACATTCCCCTTTCAGGGAAAACGAGTCGGGATCCGGGCCCTGCGTGCCATTCCATCCCAAAGGAAATTGATTGCCATTCAGCCCTGGGACGGGCCGTTGCGTTTTCACTGTCTTATTTCCAGAGGAGGGGTGTGTTGGGCTGTTGACTTCTCTCGCTGATGAGAAAAAAAAGTTTTTATTGATCTCAGAGAGGAAGGGAGAGGGGGAGAGAGAGAGAAACATCAGTGATGAGAGAGAATCATGGATCGGTTGCCTCCTTGCACGCCCCCTTACTGAGGATCAAGCCCAAAACCCGGGCATGTGCCCTTGACGGGCATCGAACCCGGGACCCTTCAGTCCGCAGGCCGGCGCTCTATCCACTGAGCTAGGGCGCAGCTCCATTTTTTTTTTTTCTTACTTATTGGGGACGGACTCCCCAGTCCCAGAGGGAGCCTTGGAGGAGAAGGATTGGCCCCCGGAGGCAAGAAGTGGTTTCAGGCAAGAGAGGAAACTGAGGCTGAGAGGACCCAGGAAGCGTGCTGCCTGTGTGTGTGCCTGTCTGCCTGTGCACTGAGGTTCCCGCCAGGAGTCGGGGCTCAGGCCTGGACCTGCTGGATTCCGACGGGGCTGGGAGGTAGCGGAGCCTGTCTGGCCAAGCCAGGCTTTCTCCCCGCCCCCCCTGGGGGACCCTGGGGGAGGAAGCTGGCTGCCAACAGCTCACCTGGGTCTGGAAGTTGGGATTGGCGTTTTCCCCGAGTCTCGGAAGTCAGCCCCGGACCATGCTTGTCTCTCCCCGGGCAGGAAGCATGGCCGCGTGACAAGAGGGAGGCGGGCCCGTGCCCCAGGCGGCGATGCCCTCTCGCAGAGCCATAGAAAGAGCAGACATTGCTTCCAGGTATGAGTCTGGACGGCCAAGGTCAAGGTGCTCCACATCAGGTTTGCAGATGGCCATCGTCTGCGAGGAAGATCTGATCTCTCTTTTTTTTGTTTTAAACATCTGACTTTTTATTGATTTTTTTAAAAATTGATTTTAGAGAGAGGAAGGGAGCAAGAGAGAAACATTGATGTGAGAGAGAAACATTCGTTGATCAGTTGCCTCCCGCATGTGCCCCGACCAGGGATCGAACCCACAACCCGGGCACGTGCCCTGACGGGGAATCGAACCGCGACCTCCTGGTTCATGGGTTGACGCTCAACCACTGAGCCACACCGGCCGGGCCAGCCGGAAGCCTAGTTTCTCAGTGAGGGCACACCTACTGGATGGATGGATAGAATTCAGTTTTGTAAGCCTGATGCCACCATTGGTGGGGCGGGGGATTGGGACCGCTGGTTTAGACCTGCCTGTGCAGCTCCTCCCAGAATGCTTAGTGGGACTGTCTCCACAAACCCAGAAGGCTGGGAATCCCAGTGGTTATTGCGTGGCAGCATTCACCGCGTACAAGTCTTAGTTGCTCTTTTAAATCTGACCCTGCTATTATGCTTCCTTGTCTCTGTCCCCGGCTGCGTTGTAAGCCGGGTAGGATTTGCCGGTGAGTCACTCCCCTGACGGTAAAAGTGGTATTGATCAAGCCTTCCCGTTAATCCCGTGAGCAGTTGAGACACGGATGAGCCCGCCTTAGGGTTCCTGCGACCCAGCGTGGCCCTGAAACCCCCACAGGGTGTTGATGGCGCCTGAGCGCGGGGCGCATTGTCATGCAGGGGGTGCCTGCCGCCCGGTGGGGCGTGCTCCCTGCGCCCCGCGTGTGGATGTTACAAGTCACGGTCCTTTTACAGAAGGCCAGTGCACCACCACCTTCTGGTCTCGGGCAGACTGTCACGCTGCAGGTCCCTGGCGGGCCTGCTGTGCGTTCTTCCCCACTGAGCGGGGGGAGGAGGTTGAGGGCCAGGTATCTGGGCAGCAAGTCGGGCACAATACATGAGCAAGGACCCCGGAAACCTCCTCTTACTACTTTTTGTTGTTGTTAGCCCTCACCTGGGGGTATTTTTTCTTTTTTTAAAAAAATGTATTTTTATTGATCTCAGAGAGAGAGGGAGAGAAACATCCATGATGAGAGAGAATCATGGACCGGCTGCCTCCTGCACACCCCACACTGGGGATGGAGCCCGCAACCCGGGCATGTGCCCTGCCCGGGAATCGAACTGCGACCTCCTGGTTCCTAGGTTGATGCTCAACTGCAGAGCAACACCAGCCGGGCAGAAGATACTTTTTCCATTGATTTTTGGAGACAGTGGGAGGCAGACAGACAGAGAGACAGAGAGAAACATCGATGAGAGAGAGAGACACATCGATTGGTTGCTTCCTGCCTGTGTCCCAAGAGGTGTCTTGAAATGTGAAGTGTTTAGGGTCCCACGCCCATTGGGGGTTCAACCTTAGAGGAAGGGCAGAGGAGGCTAAGATGGGGGGTGGGGGCAGGCTCTGGGGACGCCGTGAGGGATCTCAGCCCCTTCTCAGCTGCATCTGAAAGCAAAACCCATTTGCCAAGCCTTTCGTTACGGGGCCAGGTAGGCCTGGGAGTGGGGGTCACAGCGCGAGGGGCTTACGTACCGGTTCCTGTTCCCTGGTCTTTCCGTCGCTCACGTCTCAGCTCTCGTAAGATTCAGAAAATAATGCGACATGCCTGAGATTTCTCAAATTCCTGGCCTGGGAGGCCTGACTCCATGGACGAGTCGGCCATTTTGGCTTCAGCCATTTTCCCAGCGCCCAAGATTTGTAATGCCTGAAGGTATCCCTCCCTCCCTCCCTCCCTCCCTCCCTCCTTCTCTGTTTCTCCTTGAAAAGCAGCCATTGAAAGAAAAAAGAAAGAGCAAAATCCCCATCTCGGGAGTCCCACTTCCTGTGGTCCTCCTTGAGCTCTGAAAAATAGCTTTTTGCAAGTCAGGGCTCTTGCTTGGCCTCTTTCAAAGGCTTTCTTCCCACCTCTTTGTTGGGCCAGGCTGGGTGAAGGCGACGAGTTAGAAGAACACACTTTTCATCAGCCCGGACGCGCACAGGCCTACATTTTAAGTTCCTTCCTAGCTCGGCGGTGCGTGTGGGAATCCCATCCAAGCCATCTCGTCCAAGACACTTCCCGCAGTGCCGATGGCTTCCTTCTTTGTGTTAAGGTTGATTTTTAAAAGATTCGTTCAGGTACAAATGGTACTTTGTAGGTGTCGGAAAAGTGGGAACGGCCCAGGCGGTGTGACTCAGTGGTTGAGCATTGACCTAGGAACCTAGGTTATAGTTCGATTCCCAGTCGGGACACATGCCTGGAATGCAGGCTCCATCCTCAGTGTGGGGTGTGCAGGAGGCAGCTGGCCATGATTCTCTCTCATCATTGATGTTTCTATCTCTCTCCCTCTCTGAAATCAGTTAAAAAAACAACACATACGTATATATGTATATGTATCTACACTAATAAAAGAGTAAGATGCAAATTGACCATACCTTCGCGACGCCCATCAGCCAATCAGGAGTGACGATGCAAATGAACCCAACAAAGATGGCGGGTTAATTTGCACATGCAGGCGCCGAGTGGCGGGGGGCATTCCGCACCGCCCCAGCCACTCCAGGCCTCTGGGCAGTGTGGGAAGGTGGAAAGGCAGCTCCAGGCCGGAGCGAAAAGGCGGCTCCTTGCCGGAGCAAAGGCGGTGCCGGCAACCAGGGGAAGGAAGGCCCATTCTTACACGAATCTTCGTGCATCGGGTCTCTAGTACGTGTGTGTGTGTGTGTGTGTGTGTGTGTGTATGTGTGTATCTCAAAGAAAGTCCCTTTTCAAGGATACGTGCCCCCGTGAACCCACAAGTGACCTTCTTTATTTTGGGATTTGAATGGTAAAAGAGTTCTGTGTAGCAAATCAAGTCTCTCACTATCTGGGCTTACCCAGTTCTGTTGACTCTCCTCCACGGTTCCCCATTTGGGGGCTCTTCCTGCTCGGAAGGCAGAGAGGTGGATCCTGGCCTTTGCAGGGAGACGTGTGTCGCTGCGTCCCGACTTGCCCACTGCCTCTGGTGGATCAGGGACGAGGTCACCCGAGCTCAGCTCCATTGAATGCGCCGCCGATCTGTTGGTGGGGGCACTCGCTGTCTGTTGGGATTTTTGAAGATGGGGGGCATGTCGTGCCCTGCAACCAAGGGGGTGCCCTCTCCTCTGAGTGCATCTGACGAGCCGACTCCACACGCACGTCTCATTAGTCACAGTCGGGTGGCAAGATTTATTGTTTAGTTTTCCAGTGTTTTTTGTTTGTTTGTTTGTTTGTTTTTAAGGAGTGGAAAGGAAGCCTCTATGTAGAAACCAAATGGGTTCGGAGACCAGGGGCAGCATGGAAGGCGTGGCTATTTGGGACCCTGGACGTGATTCCCAGTCCCTCTTCCGCTTACTGCCTGGTCCCGGGGACACGGAGGCAACTGTTAACGGAACAACTTGTTCAAAATACCCAGAGGGCCCAGCCGGCATGGCTTAGGGGTTCAGCGTTGACCTATGAACCAGGAGGTCACAGTTCGATTCCCGGTCGGGGCACACGCCCGGGTTGCGGGCTCCATCCCCAGTAGGAGGCTTGCAGGAGGCAGCCGATCCATGGGTCTCTCGCATCATGGATGTTTCTCTCTCTCTCTCCCCCTCTCCCTTCCTCTCTGACATCAATAAAATCTATTTAAAAAATATAGATAGGGCCTGGCTGGCGTTGCTCAGTGGTTGAGCATTGACCTATGAGCGAGGAGGCCACGGTTTGATTCCAGGTCAGGGCACATGCCCGGCTTGCGGGTTCGATCCCCAGAAGGGGGCGTGCAGGAGGCAGCCGGTCCGTGATCCTCCTGCACCCGTTGATGTTTCTCTCTCTCTCTCCCTCTCCCTTCTGCGCTGAAATCAATCAATCAATAAAAAATACGGAGACGCAATGAAAAGTGTGCCCGTTGTGCCCGCCTGGCCGGTATGGGTCCCCGGGATCATCCAGGAAGCCGCCAAGGCCACTCTGAGCGGCATCTCGGCCCACCTGGCCTCCCGCGCCGGGCCACACACTTGGTTCGCTCTCAGATGGCCGTGCCCGTCCCGCTAGCCAGTTCTTGACTCTACCTGGAATGTGTGCACAGCCAGGAAGTTCCCGTCTGGAAAACACGGTTAGGAGCTGAGGTCCTGACGAGACAGCCTCTGCCCCCAAAACAAGAGCATCGAGGACGCTCGGCCACGCTTGTCGACAGCGTTGATCGATTTCCCTGGCAACTCCAGCGGCCTCCCCGGTAGATCTCACAGAGGCGCGTCACAGCTGTCTCCTTGTTTATCCCAAGATGCCCCCGACGCTGCTTGTGTCTTGCTATATAGCTCATGTTTTTTTTTTTAATTTCTCACCCAAGGAGTAAGGATATGTTTTCTACTGACTTTTTAGATAATGTGGGAGGGAAGGAGAGGGAAAGAAAGGAGGAGAGGACAAGAGAGAGAGGAACATTGCTCTCTTCACTGAGCCAAACCATCTAGGGCATTGTATGTATTTTTTTTTTTTTAAATATACTTCTTTTGATTTCAGAGAGGAAGGGAAAGGGAGAGAGAGAGAGAGAAACATCCATGATGAGAGAGAATCATGGATCAGCTGTCTCCTGTACGTCCCCTACTGGGGATCGAGCCTGCAAACCCGGGCATGTGCCCTTGACTGGAATCGAACCCGGGACCCTCCAGTCTGCAGGCCGGCGCTCTATCCCCAGAGCCAAACCGGGTGGGGCCACTGGTTTTATTTTTTTGTGTTTTTTTTTTAGGGAAGTAGCCCAGCTTTATCAGATTGTCTGAGAGACCCAGGACCTAGGGAAGAAGCCAGGCTCAACCACTGAGCCACTCCTGAGCTCCCCTTCACATGTATCTCGGCAGCCCCTCCCCGCCTCCCCCCCCACCCCCCAAGCTTCCTCCCTCTCTCTGCGCTGTGCGTGGTGACTGTGGCCGGCCCAGATGTCACCACTGAGTAGCATCAGAAACTCAGGCGGTGTTGGCGGAATTAAATTGCCCTGGGGAAAAAATCGATGTTAGTGAAATTAAGTCACTTGCTCTTAAAAGCAAAACAGAATAGCCGTTTTTCATATTTACTGGGCTGTTTCCTCTCTCTAGATCGCTTACTGTTTTTTCTTCTGCCTAGTGTGTGTGTGTGTGTGTGTGTGTGTGTGTGTGTGTGTGTTTAATTCTCCCCTGAGGATATTTTCCCATTGATTTTTAGAGAGAGTGGAAGAGAGGGGGAGAGAGAGAAACATCGATGTGAGAGAGAGACATCGGTTGATTGCCTCCTGCACACGCCCCAACCAGAACCAGTGAGGAGCCTGCAACCGAGGCACGTGCCCTTGACCGAAGTCAAACCCGGGGACTTTCGGTTCACAGGCTGATGCTCTAGCCACTGAGCAACACCAGCCAGGACTGTGTGTGTGTGTGTGTGTGTGTGTGTGTGTATGTGTGATGTCCCTTTCAAGGAGAAGCAGTGATGGACACATGACCCGGGGGACCGGGGGTTAGATCTTGGGGATTCGGGGCTAGGTCACAGGTGGATGAATCAGAAAGGATTCATGCAAAGTTGTAGCACTGATTAGCTGCAGGAAGAGGCCAGGTGTCATCGAAAGATGACTCAGCAGGGATGTTAGGGCCTCGCCACACGCCCCTGCCATCGGTGTCACTTACATCATTCCCGTCACTCGGCCGGAATAGCCCGGCGCAGAGCAGCGAGGGTATGCAGCAGACCCTGTTTGATAGATTATATAGTTACTGATTTCAGAGAGGAAGGGAGAGGGGGAGAGAGAGAGAGAAACATCAGTGCTGACAGAGAATCATGGATCGGCTGCCTCCTGCACGCCCCACACTGGGGATCGAGCCCACAACCCGGGCCTGTGCCCTGACCGGGAATCGAACCGTGACCTCCTGGTTCCTAGGTGGACACTCAACTGCTGAGCCATGCCAGCTGGGCTCCACTGGCCACATTTCCGAGTCATTCGCTATTCGTTATATTTAGATGGCACAGTCCTCATCACTGTGGTCCTGTATGTAGTCTCCACACGGAGCCGAGCCAAGCCAGCCAGGCCCTCGTGTGTTCTTACTGGGGCCCCAATTCCCTCGTCCTGGGTTGGTCTGAGTGCTGGGTTCCCCGCCCCCATCCAGATCCCATAGAAACCCCACCAGCCCCCCTCCTCCCAGGGACCCTCGTAGGCTTGCTGTCTGCAGCCCTTCCCCGCTGCATCGTGGGGACCCAGGGCTAGGTCATCAAGGGTTGATGCATCCCTGCTCCATCTTGCCTGTCCCTTGGATGTGGTCCCATTCATGCTCTTCTCTTGTAAAGTGTGAACACAGCCCGGCTGGCATGGCTCAGCAGTTGACTGTCGACCTAGGGACCAGGAGGTCACGGTTCGATTCCCACTCAGGGCACATGCCCGGGTTGTGGGCTCGATCCCTAGGAGGGGGCGTGCAGGAGGCAGCCAATCAGTGATTCTCATCATTGATGTTCCTCTCTCTCTCCCCCTCTCCCTTCCTCTCTGAAATTAATTAAAAAATATATATATTTTAAAAAATAAAAAATAAAATGTGGACACAAACCCCATTTGGGGGACTCACCTCTGGCCCCTTATGCTAGGAAGCCTCCCTGAGCATGGTCCAAGACTACCTGGAGGTTTTATTTTTTACTTCTGGCAGTCACAACACCCCTTATCACATCCAGAAATTATTTCCAATTGAATCTCTGAAGTCTTGTTTGCACCTCCTACACGCTTGCTTTTTTTTTGCACCCAAGTGTCCAAACACATAACTTCCTCTCAATTGCAACCCCAATCTGTTGATCTCTTCAGCTCTCGCCTCTGCCATGCAGTGCCTCTGCCGTCTCTCCTGGGAGCTTGCCATCCTGGAATTAGATAAACGTTCCCCTTCCGCCTTCGTTCAAATGATTGACCAAAAATGACGAGAGGTCAGGGCGTGGAGGGAGCCCCGTGTGACCTTCCTTGGGTGGGCTGTTCAGGGTCCGCCTGCACCTCTCCCCCGGCCCTGGGGCCCCGCAGCGCCGTCTGCTGGCTGCACGAATTCACCTGGTGGAAGCTGGGGTGCTGCCCACCTGTCTGGTGGTATGGGAGGCTGTCCCCCCCCCCCCCCCGGAAGGTGTGGTCGGGCGGCTCCCTAGGGAGGGCATAAGCAAGGGATTCTAGCTTCTGGGTGCTTACTCATCCAAAAGGTCACCAGAGCCTGGCCGGCGTGACTCAGTGGTTGAGCATCAACCCATGAACCAGGAGGTCGCGGTTCGATTCCCGGTCAGGGCACATGCCCGGGTTGTGGGTTTGATCCCTGGTCGGGGCACATGCGGGAGGCAACTGATCAATGAATGTTTCTCTCTCACATCAATGTTTCTCTCTTGCTCCCTTCCTCTCTCTAAAATCAGTTTTAAAAAACCAATCAATAAAAAGTCAGATGTTTACAACAAAAAAAGAGAGATCAGATCTTCCTCGCAGACGATGGCCATGAGGTCACGGTTTGATTCCTGGTCAGGGCACATTCCTCGCGGGTTGCGGCCTTGAACCCCAGTGTGGGGCGTGCAGGAGGCAGCCAGATCATGATTTTGTCTCATCATTGATGTTTCTCTCTCTCTCTCTCTCTCTCTCTCTCTCTCTCTCTCTCTGAAATCAATAAAAAAAAAATAGTATTTTTTTAAAGTCACCAGCCATCAGAACTGGGAATAACAAGAAAGCATCCGAGGGTGCTTTTAAAACAGAGAGACTGACAGAATGTTGCACTTGGGGCATTTTAAGAGCAGAACAGAATTAGTAATAACGGTCAGAGCAGGCCAAGTTTTCTGGGGGTTTTGGGGAGACCCAGGAAGACAGCTGGTGCCCCTCAGTTGCAGCAAACGCCAGCTTGCTTCTGCACCCGTTGGCCTGGCTCCGGATCCTGCAGACGGTGGGGACACGGGGGCGTTGTGCTCCCTCCCATCGTGGAGAGAATTCTGGGTAGAGTTTCCGCTTCTCCAAGGAGGAGGGGGCATGTGAACAGCTGCCCCACCTTTGTAACTTCTTCGACACCTGGTAGCACTGGGTGTTCCCGTCCCAGCCCTAGGGCTGTGTCTTCTCTAGGCATTTAAAAAAACTGATTTTGAGAGGGGGAGGGGGAGGAGAGAGAGAGGGGGGTTCTACTTATTTGTGCACTCACTGGTTGATTCTTTTTCGTGGTGGTGTTATTTTGTTAGTTTGTTAATTCTCACCGGAGGATATTTTTCCATTGATGTTTTCTTTTTAGAATAGAAGGGAGGGGAGAGGAGGTGAAACAGAGAGAGGAGAGCGAGGGAAGCATTGATGTGAGAGAGGCACATCCATGGGTTGCCTCCTGCCTGTGCCCCAGTCAGGGCAGGGAATCGAACCCAAAATCCAGGCATGAGCCCTTGATGGGGAATCAAACCCATGACCCTCCGGTGCGCGGCCTGACGTTCTAACCACTGAGCCATGCTGGCTAGGACCACTGGTTGATTCTTGTGCCTGTGATCGGGGATGGAACTCCCCACCTTGGGGTGTCGGGATGAGGCTCTAACTCACCGAGCCACCCGCCCAGGGCCAGGACTCCCTACCTCTTCTGCACACAGGAGCTGTTCGGTTCTGGTTACCTGAAGGGTAGTGATGGCTGTCTCGCGGGGCGCCCGGAGGACAGTTTTGCCTGTTGACAGTGACGTTGACAGGGACGCTTCGTGTTTAATTTTCTGTTCCCAGCGTCCCCCTCCCCCCCCCCGCCCCCCCGTGCAATGCAATCCCTTGCTTCCATCCTCACGATTGCCTCCCGTTACTGAACGTGCCGGGCGGCGGGGGACGGTTGTCTGGGGAGACACGCATGTATATATACAATGTAAACACGTTCCCATTGACACGTGGAGATAAAAGGCTTAACATGAACCGCGTCTGTTTACACTTAACACAGAAAATCCCACTCGAACAAATTTCGACGATAGCAGTATCAGTGTTTGTTATCATAACAGCATCTCCAGCCCCATCTTGTGTGTGTGTGTGTGTGTGTGTGTGTGTGTGTGTGTGTGTGGCGGGTTGCAGTGTACTGAGTAGGCGTGGGTGGAATGAACGCTCAGATCTCAGGCGGCCGCCGACTCAGCAGCCGCGGAGGCCCGAGGGGTATAGGGACACACTCTCTCCACCCTTTTTCCTTCTTCTTCTTCTTTTTTTTCTTAAATCCATTAAGCACAGTGGAAATACGACTTTAAAAAAAAATTTTTTTTTTAATTGATTTCAGAGAGGGAGAGGGAGAGAGAGAGAGAGACACCCATGACGAGAGAGAATTATGGATCGGCTGCCTCCTGCACGCCCCCTACTGGGGATCGAGCTCGCAAACCTGGCATGTGCCCCGACCGGGAATCGAACCGTGACCTCCTGGTTTATAGGTCGATGCTCAACCACTGAGCCACACGGGCAGGGTTTGTCTTATTTCGTAATGACAATCTAGGTTTCCTGAAAGCAGGCCGCCTTGTGGGTTGGAAAATCATTTTCAAAATGACTTCCTTTTGCCCTGGCCGGTTCGGCTCAGTGGATAGAGCATCGGCCCGCAGACTGAAGGGTCCCAGGTCCGATTCTGGCCGAGGGCACCTACCTCCATTGCAGGCTCCATCCTGGCCCTGGTCGATGTGTGTCTCTCCCATCGATGTTTTTCTCTCTCTCTCTCTGTCTCTCCTCTTCCCTTCCACTCTCTCTAAAATTCAATGGGAAGCCCTCGCCGGTGCGGCTCAGTGGCTAGAGCATCGGCCTGCGGACTGAAGGGTTCCATTCCTGGCCAGGGCACAGGCCAGGGTTGCGGGCTCGAGCGTGCAGGAGGCAGCCGATCCATGATTCTCATCATGGATGTTTCTCTCTCTCTCCCTCTCCCTTCCTCTCTCTGAAATGAATGAAAATATATATTTTTTTAAAAAAAACCAGTGGGGAAATATCCTCGGGTGAGAAGGAACAACAACAGAAAGTGAGAAATAAGGACTTCCTGTCACTCACGCGTGTCCCGCCCTCTTGTGTCCCCTGCAGTCTGCGGCCCCGGCATCGACATCCGCAATGACTTCCAGCAGCTGAAGCGCCTGGAGAACTGCACGGTGATCGAGGGCTACCTGCACATCCTGCTCATCTCCAAGGGCGACGACTACCGCAGCTACCGCTTCCCCAAGCTCACGGTCATCACCGAGTACCTGCTGCTGTTCCGCGTGGCCGGCCTGGAGAGCATCGGCGACCTGTTCCCCAACCTCACGGTCATCCGCGGCTGGAAGCTCTTCTACAACTACGCCCTGGTCATCTTCGAGATGACCAACCTCAAGGACATCGGCCTGCGCAACCTGCGCAACATCACGCGCGGCGCCATCCGCATCGAGAAGAACGCCGACCTCTGCTACCTGTCCACCGTCGACTGGTCCCTCATCCTCGACGCCGTGTCCAACAACTACGTGGTGGGGAACAAGTCCCCCAAGGAGTGCGGAGACGTGTGCCCAGGGGCCCTGGAGGGGAAGCCCACCTGCGAGAGGACCACCATCAACAACGAGTACAACTACCGCTGCTGGACCCAGGACCACTGCCAGAAAAGTAAGGCCGCGCCCGCTTCCTTTCTGCTCCCCGCCCCACCCCACCCCACCCCCGCCCCGCCCCCTCGCTCCTCGCCCTCCCTCCCTCCTCTTCCACTTGCACGGCTTGCGCTGGGCAGGGTGGGGGGGCAGGGGGGTGGTCTTGCATGTAGGACCCGCCGTGGGAGGGGTTTTGGGGGGAAGCGGGGAGGGTCTTGGTTGGCTTTCTGCAGCTTCCGGGGACTTGAAGGATGCAGGGCGTGGCGTGGTTCCCATGGAGACCACGTCCATCGCACGCTAGAAACGATGCACCGTGTCCTAGCCTGTTGGACCACGTCCATCACACGCTAGAAATAATGCCCCGTGTCCTAGCCTGTTTGGCTCAGTGGGTAGAGCGTGGGCGTGTGGGCCCAAGGGTCCCAGGGTCGATTCGGGTCCAGGGCACGTACCTCAGTTGCAGGCTCCTCCTCGGCCCCGGGCCGTGGGCGGGAGGCAACCGATCGATGTGTCTCTCTCACGTTGATGTTTCTCTCTGTCTTTCCCTCTCTCTTCCACTCTCTCTCAAAGATCAGTGGGAAAATATTCTCGGGCGAGGATTTAAAAAATAAGATAAAATAAAAATAGAAGGGAAAGGCGGCGCGAAGGGAGGCATACGCCGGGCCCGAAAGCCACGGGGATGCTGACTGTGCGCGCACGAGGCCGGCTTGGCGGCCCGGCCTTCTGCACCCAGCGGCCTCCAGGAGTTGCCCACGGCCGGGCCGCTGGCACCGCCGAGTCCATCCTGGGCGCGTCCTCGGGCTCTTGGCCGTCACCCCGGGGGCCGGCGCGGCACCTACTTTGTGGGAGATTTATTGTCGCGAAGAGAAGACATGTTCCCCCTTGAGCAGAGAACAGTGTGTAATCCCAGCGCCGAGCCAGCCAAACGGCCCCGGGATTGTGAAAGACGGGGTTCCCGGGGTCATTCCCACGGCCGCTGCTACCCAGGGCCTGTCACCACCGCCGTGTCCGGCTCCCAGCTGGCAGCGAGGGTGCGCCCTGGGTGGTAGCTCCCCTCGCTCCTTGTCCAAGGATGCGAGGCCCAGGGTGGGGGAGGAGGAGGGAAACCGACTTCAAAGTAGAGGCTTGGCCCGTGGCCGCCGTTCATTACTCAGCGCAGGTTACTCGCCCGAGGCCAGCCATGCGCCGGGAGGGCCCAGGCGGCTCCTGTTGGAAGACCTGGTTCTCTCTCTTTTTTTAAAGAAAACAGTTTTATTGATTTCAGAGAGGAAGGGAGAGGGAGAGAGAGAGAGAGAGAGAAACATCAATGAGGAGAGAGGATCATGGATCTGCTGCCTCCTGCACGCCCCCTCCTGGGGATGGAGCCTGCAACCCGGGCCTGCGCCCTGGACCGGGAATCAAACCGTGACCTCCTGGTTCCTAGGTCATCGCTCAACCACTGAGCCACACCGGCCAGGCAGCATCTGGTTCTCTTGCTTTCTGGGGGATTCGCCTCAGCGCTGCCTGCTGTTTGCTTGCTTTTTGGCCCTTGAGTTCTAGAATGGGCCCTGACTCCTCCATTTTCTCTCAGATAATCCGACGACTTGCTGCGGAAGTGAGTCCTGTCATGTTTTTTTGGTTTTGTTTGTTTGTTTTTTATATTGACATCAGAGAGGAAGGGAGAGGGGGAGAGAGAAACATCCATGATGAGAGAGAATCATGGATCGGCTGCCTCCTGCACGCCCCCTATTTGGGATCGAGCCCACAACCCGGGCGCGTGCCCTGGACCGGAATCGAACCCGGGACCCTTCATTCCTTGGGCCAACGCTCTATCCACTGAGCAAACCCGGCCAGGGCCATTATTCCATCTTAACATTGCTCTTCCTCCTCTTTTTTTTTTTTAATTTTAAGCACCTCGGGACGGGTGTTTCTTTTTATGAAATGTAACCAGCTCCCGTAGGCCGGGGCCCTGCCGACGCCTCGGGTCAGGGTGGGGACCTGCAGGTGTGCGGGCGGGAGCCAGAGAGGCCTGCGGCTCCGGGAAGCCGAGAGGGTCAGCGGGGCGGGCCCCGGCTTCGTGTGATCCGTAAGGGCTTGTCTCTGTCTTCCCCGGGACGCGACGGACGGCCCCTGCTCCGGTCAGCTGTCCCTGAGTGGGGGCGCTTTATTTAGAAAGGGGGTCACGTGCCCCGGGCCGCATCCCTCTGCCTTTTATAGTCAGGCGTGGAGATCACACGGTGCCCTCCGGGCCGGCCCCCGCCTGCCACCAGGATGGTGGGGCAGCAAGTCCCTGGGTCTCTGGGCCACCCCCGGCTCCTTCCCCCCCTCCTCCCCCCCCCCCCCCCCCCCCCCGAGAGAGAGCCTTGTCCTGGGCTGCTTGTCACCTAGCGGCAGCGTCCCTCTCCGGGGCTCCCCGACATCAGGCGTTGGTTTTTAAACACGGATCTCACCCTTGGGGACTCGAGACGCGGTGGAATGACTCCCCCGGGCTGATGGCTGCAATCCTAGGAATTTGGAAGCCAGCTGGGGTGCCTTCCAGTGTCCCCTGTGAGACCGGCTCGTCAGATCCTTCCCAGTTTCTTCTTCTTCTTCTTTTTAATAATCTTTATTGTTGAAAGGATTACATATGCCCACCCTCTGCCCCCTCCCATTGGCCTCTTTTAGCCCATGCCCGCCCCCCCTAATCCCCCCCCCACCCCAGGCCTTCAGGCGTCTCTTTTGTTGCATGCATATTTCTCTCTCTCTTTTTTAAAAAATCTATTCATGTTTTCATATGCGGAGAGAGAGAAACCTCCGCTTGTGTCCCTCGTGTGGATGCGTTCAGCGGGTGTTGCTTGTACGTGCCCTGACCCTGACCCGGGACTGACCCCGCAGCCTTGGCGTACGGGGCCGATGCTCTACCCCCAGTGGTCGGCAAACTCCTTCATCCACAGAGCCAAACAGCAACAGGACAACAATGGAGATTTCTTTGGAGAGCCACGTTTTTTTAAACGTAAACTTCTTCTAACGCTGCTTCTTCCAAATAGACTCGCCCAGGCCGTGGTCTTTTGTGGAAGAGCCACCCTCAAGGGGCCAAAGAGCCGCGTGTGGCTTGCGAGCCGCAGTTTGCCGACCACTGCGAGTCTAACCCACTGAGCCACTAGGCAGGGCCTCCTGTCTCTCTCTCGCTTCTCTCGCGTGTACACTGGTGGGCAGGGATGACGTGGGCCGTGGGGGCCCGTGGGGACCCGTGAGGGCCCATGGCTAAGCTTGCCCCGGGGCTGCCTTGCTCCATTTGGGGGCAGAGGGCGGTTCAAAGGCTTGGTTTGGGCTGGAGGGGTGGCGGGCGGGGGTGTGGGGCTGGGAGCAGGATTAGGACCCACGCCGCCTCCTACTCAGCCTCCAGGAGGCGGGGCCGCTGAGTGCCACCCTAGGGTGGGGGGCGCCCTGGTTTGGAGGAAACGGGAGACCCATCACCAAGGTAGTTGGGAAGCACCCGTGGCAGGAGATGCGGTCTGTCTGTCTGCCAACATGGACGTTTTGGAAAACATACGCTTTTGTACAAAACGGGATTGAAAAGAGTAAACGCCATTCCGGTATGGGCAAGTGGCATCCCGCGGCGAAGGTTGGAGAACGGCGGGGACACCGTGTCCCCCACGCGGGGTCGAAGCTTCCAGGCCTCATCCTCCATCTGTGACACAGGGACAGGCAGAGAAGGCACCGGACAGGCTGGCCGGCACACAGTAGGTTCTCAGGAAACGGTGGCAGCTGCTACTCTTTTAAAAAAATTTAAGCGAACCCTGGCCGGTGTGGGTCAGTGGGATAGAGCGTTTGGTCTGTGGACTGAACGGCCTCAGGTTCGATTCTGATCAAGGGCACGTAGATCCTGGTCGCATCTCGTACGGGAGGCCAACCAATCGATGTCTCTCTCACATCAATGTTCCTCTCTCTGTGTCTCTCCCCCTCCCTTCCACTCTCTCTAAAAATTAATGGGGAAATATTCTCCATTGAGAGTGAACAACAACAAAAAACAAAACAAAACAAAACAAAAAATTTAAGCAAAACTCCAGGATCTAAGACCTAAAATCCCAAACACGAAGCTGGGCAGGTCGTGTCTGTCTCTTGCTGTAGCTTCCATAGTTTCTCTCTGTTGCTTCTTCTAAATTGCAAAGAAACGTCGTTATTATAAATAGCGTGGCGCCGTGGAGGCACGGCTCTTGCGAATTTAAATTGTTCAAATTCTTGTTTCGGTCCAGATAAGCCATATCTTTAAAGAACATTCGGTGGGGTGAATACGTCTCTATCGGAAGCTGGTGGGGCCTGGACGGTTACACGTAAACTCTCTTCGTGTGGTTATCCCATCCTGTGAGTGCGTGCATTCCGCTTCCAAACTTGGTGTTGGGAAGAACTGAAGAAATAGCAACAAGATTCTCGTCCGAGTCTGGCAGCGAATAGTGCCTTCTTACAATGTGGTTTCACATTTTTTACTTTACTTACTTTTTGTGGGGACAGCAGGCAGGCGGTGACAGAGTGGGCACAGTTTGGGGTGAAGACAGCAGGGACGTACATCTTCATTTGTGACGAGGGCAGCCCTCACGTGGTCGGGGAGCCAGCCCTCGGAGGCAGGCTGGACACGTGCCTGCTGGGTCTGTCCCTTGGGTAATTCCTGCTTCTGTGTGTGTGTGTGTGTGTGTCTATGTGTCATGCTAGCTCTGTGTGTGTCTATGTGTCATACTAGCGCTGTGTGTGTATGTATGTGGGTGTCTATGTGTCATACTAGCTCTGTGTATGTGTGTCTGTGTCATGCTAGCTCTGTGTGTGTCTATGTGTCATACTAGCGCTGTGTGTGTATGCATGTGGGTATCTATGTGTCATACTAGCTCTGTGTGTATGTATGTGTGTGTCTATGTGTCATACTGGCTCTGTAGATGAATATGTGTGCATGTGTGTTTATGTCTGTGTAATACTAGCTCTGTGTATAGTACACACATGCATATAAATGTATGTGTATATGCCCATACGTGTGTGTGCAGGTGTGTGCGCGTGTGGTTGTGTGTATACGTGTGTATGTACATGTGTTTATGTGTATGTTTGTTTGTGTGTGTGACTGTGTGATTGCGTGCAGTTGCACACACACCCCACTTTATCCCCCAGTCTCTGCTCCTGTTGGGCCGGTTCGTTGTCTCACTCCCCTCGCCACCTCCCCCCTCTCCCCTCCCCCTCCCCCCCCCAGCAGGCTGGGAAACAAACCCCAGCGCTGTGCGTCCTCCTCTGACAAACCACAGCCCTGTCCCCTCCCCTTCCTCTGGGCTGTTTTTTATGAAATCCACGCTGGAGGGGAACGCCGGCGGCGTCTGGGGGCTCTGGGCTGCCTGGTGCTCGTGCCGGGGAGACTGACCCGGCGTGGAGCTGCCCCGCGTGTGTGTGTGCCATTTGTGAGGCTGTAGCTGGGGAGCCCCTGGAGGAAGGCCCAGGGCGGTGGAGCCTGGCTGCCCTGCGCCCTCTGTGCCCGGGGCCCCTGGGGAGGGGGTGCAGCTACATCTGCTCTGGGCAGCGGACCTGGAAGTCGAGGCTGCCCCTCTGGGTGTGTGGAGAGATGCAGAGAGGAGCTGGCATGGACTGAGCAGCTGCAGAGACCAGCGCGTCGGGCTTTAGTATAAAAAGGGGCAAAGAACGTAGAAGATGGGGAGGTGTCTGGCCGGCGTGGCTCTGTGGCTGAGCGTTGACCTATGAGCCAGGAGGTCACAGTTGGATTCCCGGTCAGGGCACAGGCCCGGGTTGCGAGCTCCATCCCCAGTGTGGGGCGTGCAGGAGGCAGCCGATCCATGGTTCTCTCTCATCATGGATGTTTCTCTCTCTCTCCCTCTCCCTTCCTCTCTGACATCAATAATAAAAATAATAATAATAATAATAAATAAAAAAGAGATTGGGAAGCAAATAGCCTCCCACGCACAAAGACACGATGAAAGCTGACAGCATAAGAAACACTTCCCGGGCGGGCATAGTGCTCCAATTGGGATTTCCCTTCACCCCCAAAGGTGACTGACCAGTGGCGAGACGGAGGCAGGAACGCGGTCGGGTCCCCAGGCCTCGGGAAGGCCAGCTCTCTCCCCGGGGCTGTAACCCAGCACGCTGTTTTTTTGTTCCGACTTCTTGACCCCCAAGCGGCCCCGGACGCGTTGCTAAGCAGATGATATTATTAGGTTCTGAGGCTAGTCCTCAGCTGCGCGCCAGGGTTATGGTTTCGGTCGCTTTCCTCGGCGAACTCGAAATGACCGGGGGAGGTGGGGACGCCTCGTTCCTGCCGGCGGCCGCTTCTGAGTGACCGTCCCGGGAGGCGGAGCGCACGTGGTGAGCCGGTGGCGGGGAATATTCCTCGTGCTTTTTTCCGCTCACGAGGAACGGGCAGGGAGGCCTGCCTTCAGAAGCGTGTACCCCGTATTCAGTCTCTCTAGCTTTTTTTTTTAATCCTCACTCGAGGATATTTTTCCCATTGCTTTTTAGGGAGAGTGAAAGGGAGAGGGAGAGGCAGAGAGAAACATTGATGTGAGAGAGAGAGAGAGAGAGAGAGAGAGAGAGACATCGATTGGTTGCCTCCTACAGGCCCTGGCTCGGGCCGGGGAACCTGTAACCAAGGTACGTGCCCTTGACCGGAATCGAACCCAGGACCCTTCCGTCCGCGGGCCGACACCCTATCCACTGAGCCACACCGGCCAAGGCTGATCTTTCTAGTTTTGTGACGTGGTGTCATCTTGTGGACCCGCTGGGTTTCTCGCCCCTCCCTCCTGACACCACCTCCCCGCGGGCTCTGGTGTTGGGTGCCGCCCGGGAGTCCAGGCTGGGAGCGTCTTGGCATCATACTTGTCGTGAGTAGGGGCCTGAGCGTGTGTCACTGTCACAGGAGAACGCTTCTTTCGCTCCACAGAGCCCAGCACATAGTTCTTATAGGTTGAGGGGGAAAATCGCATCTCGGGGAAGTCGCCGGAAGCCAGAGACGGCTGACTAGGCGGACGGTGAATTTCGGGGGGGGGGCGGGGGTTAAGTAAAGCAATTTCTAGCGACAGGCAATGGATAGAACAGCCAAAGCCATCTTAGCAAGCAGGCTTTCCTTTTCAGAGACACGTGTTGTGCAGGATTAATTCGATTTTATTTTTTAAATATTTTTATTGATGTCAGAGAGGAAGGGCGAGGGGGAGAGAGAGAAACATCAGTGAGGAGAGCGAATCATCGATTTGGCTGCCTCCTGCACACCCCCTACTGGGGATGGAGCTCACAACCCCGAGCCTGTGCCCTGACCGGGAATCGAACCGTGACCTCCCGGTTCCTAGGTCAATGCTCAACCACTGAGCCACCCCAGCCGGGCTCCAGAAGAAGGTCTTCATCGGTTGGTAGAAACAGAGCCCCAGCACCTTATGAGGTGGGCATCTTTGTCTCCTTGTTCGCTGTCTCTGTTTCCTTGTGGTCTCAGTGCTTTCTGAACAGGGAAGAAAAAAAAAAAAATCCATGTCTAAATCCCAGGCATTAGCAAATGTTGATAAAAAGGCACTTTTGCTAATCTGTGGTTAAAGCTCTTCAGAATCTGTTAGAAGGTTCTGCTACATTTCAAGGTTTTGTCGTCCCCCCGTTCTGGCGCCCACCCCCCCTTTCCCGCCACACACAGAGCTTCTGGAAGCCCAGCTGTGAGCCAGACTTCTAAGGAGCCTGCGGATCTAACCCAGCCATGCACACCCCATCTCAGACACCAGGGTGTGGATCCTGGGGTGCAGAGAGACCCGGCAGGAGGTGGCTTCTCAGGCAGGAGGCCTCGGTGTCGGGGAATGACCCCAGTCCTCCTCTCGATCCCTGTGGCCGTTAATGTCTCAGAAAGGACTGTGTTCCTCATTGCAAGTGGCATTCGTGGAGAGGACACAGGCACCTCTTGAGGTTTCTCCTCCAGGCTGTGTCAAAGCCTGTGAGGTGGGTGCTGCCGTGCCCTTTAAAATCTACACGGAGTGGCCAGATGATGATGATCTCTGAACGCATAATAATCTGGCCGGCCACTCAGTGTCTATCCTATAGAATAAAAGGCTAATATGCAAACTGTCCCCTCGACCAGGAGTTCGACCAACAGGCAGGCCAGCCAACCGTCCATGTCCCCTCCCCCTGGCCAGGCTGGCCAGACTCCACCCATGCACGAATTCATGCACCGGGCCTCTAATACACACTCACACACACACACACACACACACACACACACAGAGGTCAGATTATGATGATCTCTGAGCACATAATCATCTGGCCACTCAGTGTATAGCCTATATAATAAAAGGCTAATGTGCAAATTGTCCCCTTGACCAGGAGTTCGACCAGCAGGCAGGCCAGCCAACTGCCCATGTCCCCTCCCCCTGGCCAGGCTGGCCTGATCCCACCCATGCATGAATTCATGCACTAGGCCTCTACTATACACACACACACACACACACACACACACACACACACACACACACCCCGAGTGGCCAGATTATTATGTGTTCAGAGATCATCATAATCTGGCCACTCAGTATATGTGTCTCCTATGAAGGTCCCATGGCTGTTGTAAAAAAAAGTTGGTTCTTCATGTAAATCAAGCGGAAAAGGTGTAGACTGTTGGTATGTAGTGTGACCCTGCAGCCCTGCCTTTAAAAAGAGCATGGATGCTGCTGAGTGCTGGTGTAATCGTTACATTGTCTCTCCCGGGGACTCTCCGAAAGTGGTAAGCATCCACTTTGCACGGGAAGGGGCTGGAGCTGCTGGGTGACCCTCACCACTACCCTCGCACTGTTTTTGCTCAGTTGGGTTTCTTGCTTTTATTCTTTCCCAAGGTCATCAGGTACCATCTGGACCAATAGGGTGATTGTCCATTTAAAAATAATTCTTTTTGGTTTTGTTGTACTTCTTGGCATTTAAAGGACAACAACCGTGTGTGTGTGTGTGTGTGTGTGTGTGTGTTTAAGGTAGATTTTCCTACATCTGATGGCCCTGCCCTGAGGCTCTGTGTGAGGTCTTAGCAAACGCCCCAGCTCCCCAGGGACATGGGCTGGGGACCTCCTTGCCTTTTCCACCCAGGAATAGAGGCACGGATTCACCTTCAACCTCTGGAAGAGTCCAGCTGTAGGCCTGGGCAGGGGCTTCGATCTAGAATGGCCTTGGGAGGATGAGAGAGAGAGAGAGAGAGAGAGAGAGAGAGAGAGAGAGGGAACATGCACGAGTGCATGCGCGTGCGCGCGGCAAGCTTGGCTAAGGTTTTCCCTGGGTGACCCTTGGAAGGAACTCCAGTTTCTACAGGTCCCTGATTTTGTAATGGAGAATTTATGGGACCACAAGAGCCCATGTCTTAACAGCCCAGTTCAAAGCAGAATTTGTGCCAACGGTTCCCCTACATTTCTCAAACGTGGTGCCTTGCCACTCGAGCCCACTGGGTGCTGGTGCTGAATGCTTGTACTGGTGAAAGAGGCAAGGTGACGTAACAGAAAGGGTGTTTTTAAAAACTCAGAGTCTGCCCCTGCTTCATAGGCATTGCCCCGGCCCGATCGCCTCACCTATCTGGGAAATGAAGGTGCTGGACCACATCAGTGGTTTTAAAAAAAAAAGAAAGAAAAAAAAATTTTTTTTAACCAACCCCCCCAGGAAGACATAGATTTACATCATGACCACAGGACAAAGTTAAGTATAGAATTAAAATAATTCTACAGCACATCTTATAGGACACAGGGCTCACTCTTCATACTGAGGTAGTCCCACCTGTTTCTTATTCTATTCTTTAAAAAAAAAAAAAATATATATATATATATATATATATATATATATATTTGTATTGATTTCAGAGAGGAAGGCAGAGGGAGAGCAAGATAGAAACATCCATGATGAGAGAGCGTCATGGATCAGCTGCCTCTTACACGTCCCCTACTTGGGATCGAGCCTATAACCTGGGCACGTGCCCTGGCTGGGAATCTAACCGTGACCTCCTGGTTCGTAGGTCAACGTTCAACCACTGAGCCACACTGGCCGGGCTCTTTTGTGATTCTTACTGGCTGTTCCCAGAGGAATGGGAGGATTTTTAAGAATTTGAGGCTGTGTTCCCAGTGGTATGCCATTGTCCACCTACAAGCATTTTTGAGTATCTGAGATCTTCTGTCTCTTGGATAATTTATAGCAATTTTCGTTTTCTAAAAGAATGTCAAGTCAGTTATTGAACGAGGAAAACAGAAATCATGGCCAACTCGATACTTTGTTTTCCCCTCATACTTTCTTTTTTATACAAACAAACAAACAAAAAGAAAGAATGTTACCACCTCACTGTAACTGAATTATCTTATACTGCACGCCCCCTACTGGGGATCGAGTCCGCAACCCGGGCACGTGCCCTTGACCGGAATCAAACCCGGGACCCTTCAGTCCGCAGGCCGACGCTCTATCCACTGAGCCAAACGGGCTAGGGCAAGTGTCACTTCTTTTATTTTATTTTTTTAAATGAAACCAGTGTTCTTTATTATTATTATTCTATTGGTTTTTTACAGAGAGGAAGGGAGAGGGACAGAGAGTTAGAAACATCAATTAGAGAGAAACATCGATCAGCTGCCTCCTGCACACCTCCCACTGGGGATGTGCCCGCAACCAAGGTACATGCCCTTGACCGGAATCGAACCCGGGACCCTTCAGTCTGCAGGTTGACGCTCCATCCACTGAGCCAAACCAGCCAGGGCCAGTGTCACTTCTTTAGGTGGCTCACACTGCGGTGTCTGGCTTTGGAAAAGAAATGCCCATCAGCCGGCTGTCCCCAGAACGGAGGAAAGTGGAGGGGTGTCTGTGCGACTTGCCGTGGATAACATGCAGGCACACAGACCCACGGAGCCATCGAGGCGGCCGTGAAGTAGCTGACCCCAGACCCGGGTCACGGCGGACTTGGTCAGGCGCTCACAGAGCGACTGAAGCCTCCGGGCCCAGGTGTGAGCTTGGTGACTCGGTGCGTGTTTTGGACTAACCGGTGACCGCCGCTGTGACCATTAACGGCGCTTTCGCGGCGCCAGCAGGCTCCCTGGGTGACCTTCGCATGTCTCCTTGGCTTCAAATGAGAACTGAGTTAATGTGCTGTGTGCAGGTGGCAGCCGATCAGCGATTCTCTCTCATCATTGATGTTTCTCTCTCTCTCTTGCTCTCTCTCCTTTCTTCTCTGACATCAATAAAAATGTATTTAAAAAAAAAAAAAACAACTCAAAAGAAATAGCAAAGAATGGCATTTCGTAGCGCTTACATCTCTGTGTTGTTGCTTTTAAAGTCATACACGCTGTAAATAATGACGGGGCCCTGGAGGCGCTGTATGTTAGAGCAGCGGCCGCCAGCCTCCAGTCCTCACAGGCCGCCAGTGGGCCAAACAGGGAGCACTGTTTTAGAGTAACTGTGAGTTCTTAGCAGAAACTTTGGGGTGGACCTGTCCGTTTTCCTTTCCAGTAGAGCCGTCTTCATGGTGGGGCTTCTTTTTTCATTTTAATTTTTTTAAATTGATTTCAGAGAGGGAGGGAGAGGGGGAGAGAGAGAGAAACATCAGTGATGAGACAGAACCATGCCTCCTGCACGCCCCCTACTGGGGACCGAGCCCAGAACCCGGGCGTGTGCCCTGACCAGGAATCGAACCGTGACCTCCTGGTTCACAGGTCGATGCTCAACCACTGAGCCCTTCTGGCCTGGCTCTAATCTGTTCTTCACACTGTAGCCAGGCTTATTTTCTTCCCTTTTTAAAAAAAATATATTTTATTTTATTGATTTGCGAGAAGGAAGAAGGAGAGAGAGAGAGAGAGAAATATCAACGACGAGAATCATTGACTGGCTGCCTCCTGCACGCCCCCACTGGGGACCAAGCCCACAACTCAGGCCTGTGCCCTTGGCTGGAATCGAACCTGGGACCCTCCAGTCCGCAGGCTGATGCTCTACCCATTGAGCCACACCAAGGAGGCTAGGGCGTCCTTTTTTTTTTTTTAAATGCAAACATGATCCTCTCTCTCTCTCTCTCTCTCTCTCTCTCTCACACACACACACACACACACACACACACCCACCCCACATCTGTTTAATATCTGACACTGATTTCCCGTTGCTCAGATGGTAAACGTGCAACTCTCAACATGAAGCCCTCAGCCCTGTGGTGGGCTGGCCCCCGCCCCGCCCCGCCCCATCCCCACCACCGGCGCTTTCCACATGATTTCCTCCCCGCCGGGCCTCTCAGCACCGCCCGGCCTCTGCAGCCCCCGGCACAGCTGCGATGTTCAGTTTGCTTGTGGCTGCCGTGATGAATGGGCCTCCCCTCGCCAGTGCGCGTGGGGCGTCGCCAGCGTATGCAAATGCCTCCTGGGCGCCCGGGGAGCGTTTCCGGCGTGTTGATGTAGTGAGTGAGCCGAGGGAAGAGATGAGTGAGTCATCAGCCTGCTCCCAGGGGCTGGAGTCTCCCAGTTGACCTGGAAGGGGCGTCGTGAGAACTTGACCGTGGATGCATCCGTGTGTGTCGCGGAAACCCCGCTTCCGGGCGTCTGTGCGCCTGCATCTTACCAACGGCGAGGCGCACAGACACGCTCCCACCCTCCTCCGTGACGTGGACAGCCGGCTGGTTGGTATTTCTTTTCGGAAGGCAGACACGCAAGTGCGAGTCCCTTAACGAAGTGGCACGGCCCTGGCTGGTGTGGTTCAGTGGATAGAGCGTCGGCCTGAGGACTGAAAGGGTCCCGGGTTTGATTCCGGTCAAGGGCACGGACCTTGGTTGCGGGCACATCCCTAGTCGGAGGTGTGCAGGAGGCAGCTGATGGATGTTTCTCTCTCATCGATGTTTCTGACTCTCTAGGCTTCTCCCTTCCTCTCTGTAAAAATCAAAAAAGTATATATTTTTTTAAAAAAGAAGTGGCACTAAAAGGAAACTATAAAAGGAACCTACGTCCCGTGAAATGGGGATTCTCTTACCCGGTTAAAGGGACTCCTTTGTGAGGGCACATGTTAGGCGAATGTTTGTGACAAGTGCAAATAGCACGTTTTAGAAACAATCCCAAATGACCACTACCTCTTTAAAAAAAAATTCCTCTTCCCCCGGCCGTGGCTCCGTGCTTGAGCGTCGACCTATGAACCAGGAGGTCACGGTTCAATTCCCGGTCAGGATGGGTCAGCAAAAGAAGAGGGGAAAGCCCCAACCCTAGCTGGTTTGGCTCAGTGGATAGAGCATCAGGCCGGGGACTCAAGGGTTGTGGGTTCGATTCCGATCAAGGGGGCACGTACCTCGGTTGCAGGCTCGATCCATCCCCGGCCCTGATCGGGAGGCTGTGCGGGAGGCAACCCATCGATGTGTCTTTCTCACATCGATGTTTCTCTCTCTCCTCCCACCTCCTCCCTTCCTCTTCCACTCTCTCTCTCTAAAAATCAATGGAAAAATAACCTCAGGTAAAGATTAACCCAAAGAAAAAGAAAAGGGAAAAGCTCTAATAAGATCCAGAGACCCCAGGACGACCCACAGCACAGATAGATGACAGGTGGACGGACTCACTTGGGTTACGCGCCAGGACAGATGAGGGTCACGCAGCCTGCTCCCCACTTTTTACGCCTCATGACATGGCATTGACTGTGGACTGGGAGTCTGTTTCCTCATTTGACCCGGGGACACTGAACTCGAGAGAAATTTAGGAACTGTGCCCAGAGTCCCCCAGACACCCCCCACCCTCACCCCCTGCGCCTGGTGGAATGCTGGCCTTGGACTCTGACCCCGAGGCCTGGGCAGAGCTGTCTTAATAACTCCCCCCTTCCCCCCCCCCCAAGTCCATCCAGTTGCACATGAACTTGATGCTTTAGGGCACGGTTGCATCTATTTTAATGACGCGTTCCTTCTTCACGAATGTTAACGAGTGGAGAGAGGGGGCAAGCTGAGCGCTTTTCCAGTAAAAAAAACAAAACAACACAAAAAACAGCAATGGCTGTGTATCGATTTACTCAACTGAGCTGTCTCCTGAACGAGGGGCGTGAATTTAGACTTTGTTACACTCTTGCAGTTACAAAGCCATGGCCATGCATTTGTTACAAAAATGGGGCTAGCACCCTAGCCGGTTCGGCTCCGTGGATAGAGCGTCTGCCATGGACTAAGGGGCCCCAGGTTCGATTCCGGTCAAGGGCACGTACCTCAGTTGCTGGCTCAATCCCCGGCCTCGGTCAGGGCGGGCACAGGAGGCAACCAGTGGATGTGTCTCTCTCACATCGATGTTCCTCTCTCTCTCTGTCTCTCCCCCTCCCTTCCGCTCTCTCCGCCTCACGATACCTTTCTAAAGGAATCCCCCTGCCCCCAGCAACCACGGCAGCAGCTGCCCTTCAATTCCCCCGGGACCTCTTGCATTGGCCTCCTTTGTACAACCTGGGTGTGTCTTGTTGTGCGTGACCAGTGGGGAACGCCTTCTCCCCGCGTGCGGAAGTGAAAGTTTAAACCGTCTCTTAAATGTTTGTGTTTCTGTGTGTTCTCCGTGACATAAGAGTCGTTTGGGTCACGGTGACATTGAATCAGGCTAAACAGCGCGGCTCTCAGAAAAATAAATAAATAAATAAAACCTCCAGCAGGTGAATCGGAGGGCTCGATGCCTGGTAACCACCGCGGGGGGCCAGGGGGGGGGAGAGAGAGAGATTTCATCGCGATGCGTGTATTCATTTCTGAAGCCCCCGCGTGTCCACTTCGCCTTTCCTTTGCAGAGTTTCCCGACAGCGGCCGGGGCCTGGCTTGTTACTTAATAATGAATGGTTACAAATTGTTTGTGTATGTTTGTAATTAGCATGTGATAGCAATCACCCACCGGGCGAGCGACATTGTAGCGACGTAAAGTCACTTGCAATTATGCCTAACAGGGAAATTAATTATGTAACCCTCTCCTACCGGGCTTGGCCCTAGCAATTAGATTTGGCTGTTACGAGGCCGGGCCGGGCGGGGGACAGCGTGGCGTAACCTTTCTCATTTTCCTGGAGAGACTAGTTCATTTTCACCGTAATGTTCCCTGTATCACCTGGGAGAATCTCGGGCTTACTGTCGATGGAAAACATAAGCAGTTTCAGGTTTTTGATTCCTGCTTTTAAAAAGAGGGAGAGAGAGAGAGCCTCACCCGTGTGGCTCAGTGGTTGAGCGCCGACCTGTGAACCAGGAGGTCAGGGCCCAGGCCCCGGGGTGCGGGCTCGATCCCCAGTGTGGGACGTGCAGGAGGCAGGCGATATGTGATTCTCTCTCCTCATGGATGTTTCTCTCTCTCCCTCCCTCTCTGAAATCAATAAAAATATTTAAAAGAAAAAGAATTTAAGCTGATTACATAGTTACACATAATATTGTTATAAATTTTTGATATCCATGGTAATGCCCCCTTTCTCATTACTAATGCATATTTTCGCTTTTGTTCTTTTTCCCCCCCTTTACTCTATTCAAAGAACTAGGTATATTGTACATTCATCTTACTTTTTAATTCAATTCAGCATGTAATCTTCATGAGCTCACTTCTACTCTGCCTTTTGTTTGACTTTATGGAATCCAATGCCTGTCTCATTTTTGCTTTTAGTCTTCTTTAAAAATGTCATCTGCAGCGGTAAGTTTTCTTCGGGAAAAGCTTCTGGAGATTCAATCTCCTATTGGTTATCTTCTGAATGGTTTGTCATGAAAACATTTACCTGTCCTTCAAATCTGACATCCTGTAGAAGCATGCCATTAAATTTCCTTTGGGGTATTATTTACTATTTTATCTTATTATTTATTTATTTATTTGAAACATATTCTTATTGATGTCAGAGAGGAAGGGAGAGGGAGAGAGAGAGAAACACCAATGATGAGAGAGAAGCAAGGACCGGCTGCCTCCTGCACGCCCCCTACTGGGGATCAAGTCCGCAACCCGGGCGTGTGCTCTGACCGGGAATCGACCGTGACCTCCTGGTTCCTAGGCCGATGCTCAACCACGGAGCCACACCGGCCAGGCATGTTCGAGATTTTATTATCTGTGAATGTGGCTGTGAAATCTCTAAAGGGCCTCATTACGGTTTCTTTGTGTGAAGGACATGACCAACCTTTCATTGTCTCATGGGCATTACACATGATATTTTTTGTAAAATACAAAGCTTTCATTTTCTATGCTTAGTAAATCACGCTTATTGATTAGGTTATATTCATAGTCTCCAAATTCATGTTTACTTTAACTGTCCATTAAGTATGTTACAGTATCTTTTTTAAAAAAAAGCTAAACGAGGAACCTTTTAATATGGTTTTCTTAATTGATTTTGGAGAGAGAGAGGAAGGGAGAGAAGGGATAGAAAGATAGAAACAGTAATGAGAGAGAAACATCAATTGGCTGCCCGCCTCATGTCCCCCACTGGGGATCGAGCCTGTGACCCCGGCCTGTGCCCTGACCGGGAATCGAACCGTGACCTCCCGGTTCCTGGGTCGACGCTCAACCCCTGAGCCACGCCGGCCGGGCCTTCCTCTTCATCTCAATCACCCTCTTGTCTCGGGAATTTTCAAGTGCGTTTTCCCGTCGGCCGTACCTTCGGCTGTCAGGGCCGAAAAGCGTGTGGGTGGATCACTCCCACGTGGCAGGTCCCTTCCCTGGCGCCCCAGAAGGGCCCCCCGCGTGGCCTGTGTGACGAGCACACGCGTTCCGGCAGCGAGGTGCTATCGAAATAGCTTCATGTCCTTGCAAAATTGCCAACACAAGTAAGAACCTGGAAATTGTTGCTATGCCTGCGAGGCAGAAGATTGCTTAACCGCTTGCATCCCAAATTTGAAAAGACTTTAAAAATTTTTTTTTCAAGTTGTGTAGGAGTCGGACAAAGTCGGATCTTCTCACGGCGTTTCGGGTCGCTTGAGTGCGTGTGCCGTTGCAAAGACCTCTGTGGCCCGGCCGGCGTGGCTCCGTGGCTGAGCATCATCCTCGGAACCAGGAGGTCACGGTTCCGTTCCCGGTCAGGGCACACGCTGGGTGGCGGGCTCCATCCCCAGCAGGGGGCGTGCAGGAGGCCGCCGATCTGTGATTCTCTCCCCTCACTGGTGTTTCTATGTCTCTCCCCCTCACGCTTCCTGTCTGAAATCCATAAAAAGCATATTAAAAAAAAAAAAAAGAAGGAAGAACATCTCTGCGTGTCAGGTCTGGGAGTTCAGGTGCCCGTAAGCTGGCCACTTAAGGTGCAGCCGCAGCCGGACCTGCACGGCGACTGCGGCTCTTCATTCCGCCAGTGGTTTGGCGGCGGGTGCCCCAGCCCCTGGCTGCTTACCTACGCTGACCGGTCTCTGCAGCCGGGGCCGCGGCCTGGGCCGCCACCCTCGCTTGCCCATTGCAAGAGGGCACCCTCATTTCTCTCCTTCCGAATGAGGCATTAAGGGCCATTTACATTACCGCAGCCATGGTTTGCTGCCTGAATCCTCTGGGAAGCAGAGGGCGAGCAAAATCTGCCGGATAGCCGGCCCTGGCGTCTTGAAATGCCGCCGCTCTTCGTCACCATCGCTCCAATACGAGGGCCACTGTGTAGTTATTTTAAATATTTGTACCGATGTCAGAGAGGAAGGGAGAGGGAGAGGGAGAGAAACATCCATGATGAGAGAGAATCCTGGATCGGCTGCCTCCTGCACGCCCCCTACTGGGGATCCAGCCTGCAACCCGGGCCAGTTCCCTGACCGGGACTCGAACCCTGACCTCCTGGTTCCTAGGTGGACGCTCAAGCATTGATGCACACTGGCCTGGCTCTTTCTTTTTTTTTTTTGACAACATGGAGATTCCTAGTGGGAACCCCAATCCACTGCCCGGGTCGGAGTATTGTTACGTAAGACGCCACACGCCTTCTGTTTTCTGTATCGTTTGTAACAGACCAAGCAAAGGCGGGAGTGCTGAAAACGTGCGGGTGGGGTGGGGACGGGGGAGCGGTCGCTCAACTCCTCTCTTGGCCGCCACCCTCTGCTTGCGGATGGCTCCTTTGTTAAAACGTTCTCGGAGTGACAGACTCCGAAAAGCCGCCTCGTGCCAAACGTCAAACAGACCGGCGGGCGGGCGGGCGCAGCAGCGCAGGGAGTGTGCGGAGCGCTACCTCCTGGGCGAGCCCGGGCCGGGGCGCCACATGGCCGCACATGGCAGCAGCCCTGTCGTGCGCGCGCGGGTCCGGGTGCTGGCTTCCCCGTGCGTTTCATGGGTAGACGTAGAGGAAGAACACGACCCAGAGCCACGAGGAGAGAGAGGAAGGCGCTGGAGAATCTTGCATGGGAGGCTGGCCAAGGCGTGGCTCAGTGGTTGAGCGTGGACCTATGAAGCAGGAGGTCACGGTTCAATTCCCGGTCAGGGCACATGCCCGGGTTGCGGGCTCCATCCCCAGGAGGGGTCGTGCAGAGGCAACCGTTCCATGATTGTCTCACATCGTGGATGTTTCTATCTCTCTCTTCCTCTCCGAAATCAATAATATATATACACATATATACATATCTATACTAATAAAAGGGTAATATGCTAATTAGACCGGGAGACCTTCTGGATGTCCTTCCGGACAAAGCCATGGTGACAGGGCCAAGGCAGAGGCAGTTAGGGGTGATCAGGCTGGCAGGGGGGGCTGTTAAGGGCAATCAGGCCGGCAGGGGGGGCTGTTGGGAGCAAGCAGGCTGGCAGGGGGGGCAGTTGGGGGTGATTAGGCCAGCAAGGGCCGCAGTTGGGGGCGAGAAGGCCAGCGGGGGGGGGGGGGCGGTATTTGGGAGCGAGCAGGCTGGTAGGCAGAGTGGTTAGGGGTGATCAGGCAGGCAGGCAGGCAGGTGAGTAGTTAGGAGCCAGTGGTCCCAGATTGCCAGTGGGATGTCCGAGGGGTCCCAGTTTGGAGAGGGTGCAGGCCGGGCTGAGGGACATGCCTCCCTCTCCCCTCCCACCCCCCAACCCCCCGCACAAATTTCGTGCACCAGGCCACTGGTATATAATAATAAAGTATGTGACTCTTCGTTAAAATAGGATGAAAAGGGACAGTGAGCTTGACCCCTTTGTTTTATCTGGGCCGCCAGCATCCCGGGTTGGTTAGGGCGCCACCTCCCGCCAGCGCTGTTAGGACAGGGAAGGGGTGGGGAGTGCTGTGCCCTCTTATCTCTCAGGTCAGATCCTTAGCATTTTTTGCATATTTGTGTGTGGGGGGCAGGGAGTTTTCCTGAGAATGCAGCTGAAGAATAGACATTCCCCGAGTGCCTCCTTCTGCCTTCTCGCCATGGCTCTGGAAGCGTCCCTTGCTGCCTCCTGGCAAGGAGGGACGTTTCAGGTGGAGGCAGTGGTGCACGCTGGGTCCGCGGGCTGCCAGGTGGAAAGACACAGCTTCTCTGCTCATACTCGCTACCCTTCGGGACCCGGGATGCGTTTGTGGGTGTTTTTTTAAAAAAAACAACATATTTTTATTGATTTCAGAGAAGAAGGGAGAGGGAGAGAGAGAGAAACATCCATGAGGAGAGAGAATCATGAATCCGCTGCCTCCTGCCCGCCCCCCTACTGGGGATGGAGCCCGCAACCCGGGCCTGTGCCCTGACTGGGAATCGAACCGTGACCTCCTGGTTCATAGCTTGATGCTCAACCACTGAGCCACGCCGGCCGGGCACCTTGGATGGCCTCATGTGTCCCGGAAACTGGGCTCAAGTCTCCTGGTACCTTCCTAGGCCCTGAGATTTACTTTTTGTTGTTGTTGGTTTTTAATCATTCTGATTTTAATTGCTGTGGAGTCTCCAAGGAAAAGACGCATCCGATACCCTCTCTGCACACAGGCCTTTTGCAGAGTCATCAGATTTTCAAATAAAAGTGGACCGTGCCGGCCCCTCCGAGCTGACATGTGAATACATTCAGACTGTGAAATGTGAGCCCCTTTGGTCTCTGGCTCACAGGGTTTTTCCTGTGTGTTTTGTTGTTGTTTTGTCACCCGAGGATGTTTTTTCCATTGTTTTTTGTGTTTATTTTTGTGTGTTTGTTTTTTTTTGAGAGAATGGAAGGGAGGGGGAGAGACCGAGAGAGAGAGAGAGAGAGAGAGAGAGAGAGAGAGACACATCAATGTGAGAGAGACACATCCATTGGTTGCCTCCTGCAACCAAGGTACATGCCCTTGACCAGAATCGAACCCGGGACCCTTCAGTCTGCAGGCCGACGCTCTATCCACTGAGCCGAACCGGCCAGGTATCTCTTCCTTTAAAAAAAAAAAAAAGACATTAGTTATTAGCAGAGCTGCCTTCCAAGTACTTGATTTCATAAGCGTCATGTTGCAAAGCTTCTTCAACCAGCTCCGGCTTTGGGGGAGGGGCCCTGAGTAGCTGAGGTGACCCCTGTGGTCCCTGCCGATCGGCCCTCACCACTCCACTCACAGGAGGTCAGATCGCTAAGCAAGGAGGTGCGGTCTCCGGTCCCAGCCCCGTGTGTGTGTGTGTGTGTGTGTGTGTGTGTGTGTGTGTGTGTGTGTTTCCAGGCGTTATTTGGTCTGCGCCTGAAGGTTATCCTACAGATAAGCCTGAAAGAGACCCGCCCGCGCCTTCCACGCCCGTGACCTTGAATGGTCTTCCCGGGCGGGGCTCCCGCAGGCTCAGGTATGTGTCGGGCGGCCTCCGTTTCAGCCCTGGACACACAGGTGCTGTCGGAAAATTCCTTCCCGAAGGGCTTTGGGGATTTGCAAGTTCTCGCCTCTTTTCGTGACCTTGTGCGGTTTCTGGTTTCACAGGAGGCTGTGTGTCTCGGGTCTCACTGCTGCCTTCAGTCTTGCCCTGGAATCCCGGGGTGCCAGGGCGGGTGCCGCCTGGCCCTGGGGTGCGCTCGGACGCCGGGTCAGGCCTCGGGTGTCCCCACGTGTGTGTGTGTGTGTGTGTGTGCGCGCGCGCGTGTGTGCTGAATCACACTTAGTTCCTCATCGTAGGCTGCATTTCAATTTCACAGTTGCCCCAGATGGAGTGATTTCCTTTGAACGGCTCAATGTGTTTTGTTTGTTGGTTTGTTTCTTTTTAAAAATATATATATTTTATTGCTTTTTTTACAGAGAGGAAGGGAGAGGGAGAGTTAGAAACATTGATGAGAGAGAAACATCGATCAGCTGCCTCCTGCATGCCCCCTACTGGGGATGTGCCTGCAACCAAGGTACATGTCCTTGACCGGAATCGAACCTGGGACCCTTCAGTCTGCAGGCTGACGCTCTATCCACGGAGCTGAACCGGTTAGGGCTCTTTCTTTCTTTTATTGATTTCAGAGAGGAAGGGAGAGAGAGAAACATCCATGATGAGAGAGAATCGTGGATCGGCTGCCTCCGGGGATCGAGCCCATAACCCGGGTATGTGCCCGACCGGGAATCGAACCCGGGACCCTGAAGGCAGTCTGCAGGCCAATGCTCCATCCACTGAGCTGCACCGGTGAGGGCTGAGCCACCTCCATAGGGGGAGCCACCTGAGCCACGTGTGGCATCCCTGGCGGTGACCTTCATCTCTGCACGATGTCCCGCGAGTGACGGCGGCTGAGGCTCTGCACGGTAGCACGTGGTCGGTCTCCGTCTCTTAAAAATGGGAAAGCCCCCCCCGCCCCCGCCCCCGGCCCCCAGACCAGCTGTCTTTCTGCTGATGAACAGACAGCGATCCCCAGGGAGCAGGGGAGCCGCGGGGTGTAAGTGCCCGGGGAGGGCACGGTCCGTGGTAAACAAGACGGAGAATTAGGTATGAGCCTCGCAGGCTAGCAGGGGCATCCGCTCACGGAGCGCGGGCGCGGGGGTGGCCTGGAGCGCGGGGCGTTCGGCACGGAGTGGCAACATCCGCCCGGCGTGGAGTACGTCCACTTCGTTCGAGAACAATGCCTTCAAGGTCAGTGTTCCTTGGCTGTGCGACAGGGTTCTGGAAATTCCCAGGGGAAGAAGTTGTGTGTGGTTTTTTTTGGTGTGTGTGGGGTTTTGTGTTTTTTTTTTTGTCCGTTACGTAACCCAGCACGAATGAATGGGTACGTTAGCGCCTCGTGTATAGTAATGGCTTTTCAAAGGCAGTGGGTTCTAAAATGCAGCTTTTCAGTATTTGGATGGTGGGGAAAACATATTCCTACGGTGACTGCAGGTAGATGTTCAGCTCATTTTATTTCCTTTACTCAAGACGCAGTGACAGAGCCCTGGCCCGGTGTGGCTCAGCTGGTTGAGTGCCCTCCCGTGCGTGCACCGAGAAGTCGGCAGTTCGATTCCCAGTCAAGGGCACATGCCCGGGGGGTGGGGGGGGTCATGCAGGAGGCAGCTGATCAGTGTTTCGCTCTCCTATTGATGTTTTTCTCTCTCCCTCTCCCTTCTTTCTCTCTCTAAAGAATTGATAAACACACTTTTTTTAAAGAGAGAGAGATGATTATAGCTCTAGCAGGTTTTGCTCAGTGGGTAGAGCACAGACCTGCAGACTGAGGGGTCCTGGGTTCAGTTCCGGTCAAGGGCACGTACCTCGGTTGCAGGTTCTCTGGCCCTGGTCAGGGTCTGTGCAGGAGGCAACCAATCGATGTGTCTCTCTCACATCAGTGTTTCTCTCTGTCTCTCCCTCTCCCTTCCACTCTCTCTACGGATCAATGGAAAAATATCCTCAGGTGAGGATGAACAAAAAAAAACCCCAAACAAACAAAAGAAATAGTTATAGAGCATTGTAGCACTTTACAAATATTAATTGACCTCCAACCTCTCCAGGTTAATGTTGTTATGCCCACTTTACAGTTGGGAAGACTGAGTGATAACAGTAGTACGGGACTGTGAAAACACAATGATTGCCTAGGAGCAGGCACTGTGGAAAGATGGAGGTAACAGAGGAACACGTGACTTGGGCTTGTCCCAGGAGGAAGGCCAGGGTGAGGGTTACAAAAAAAAAGGAAAGAAAATATCCTATCTTATTTATTTATTTCATATATGCACACATGATAATATACACTGAGTGGCCAGATGGTTATGATCTCTGAATGCATAATAATCTGGCCACTCAGTGTCTATCCTATAGAATAAAAGGCTAATATGCAAATTGTCCCCTCGACCAGCAGGCAGGCCAGCAACCGCCCATGTCCCCTCCCCCTGGCCAGGCTGGCCGGACCCCATCCATGCATGAATTCATACACCCGGCTTCTTAATACATACACACACACACACACACACACATACTGAGTGGCCAGATTATTATGCGTTCAGAGATCATCATCATCTGGCCACTCCGTGTATAGTGCTAAACATGCAAACGGGAGCGTTGATTTTCATTGTTTCATACCTTTTCTCAGCTTAACACTCTCCCTTTATTGTCATTCCCTGTCAGTGCCTTTGGCTTGACCTGGTTATTTTTAACTATTGCATAATGCTGGAAGGATGGGCACCACTTTTTAAGCCACCCCAAAGGAGGCATTTCGGTGGTTTCCAGTGTGTTGCTGGCGCAGATACCCCTGCGGTGAACGTGTCTCAGACGGACGCGCATTCTTTTCGTTTCAAGCCGCCCAGTCCCTGCGGAACGTTGCTCGGTGATTGGCTGAGACGTGCTTCCGCGCAGACGGCTGGGATTGCTTGTGTGCGAGGCCTTCCTCGCGCTGGTGGTTTGCGGAGTCTCAGACCCTCCGCTGTTCTAAGTGGAACAGCCCTTGCGCTCTGAACGCCGCTCAGCTCGAGGTTGGGATTTCTGAAACTCGCGGTGACACTCGGGCCGAGGCCTTGGTCGGGGAAATGATTCGATTTGCAAGAAGCTGTCTGCCTGCCTTGGCTGCCGGGGAGTGACAAGCGAACTTCATTGTTGAGAGACATTTTTATCCATTAATTTTTTAAAATTGTATTGATTTCAGAGAGAGAGAGTGAGAGAGAAACATCAATGATGGGAGAGAATCGTCAGTGGGATGGGCTGCCTCCCGCACGCCCCCTACTGGGGATCGAGCTTGCAACCTGGGCGTGTGCCCTGGACTGGGAATCGAACCGTGACCTCCCGGTTTCTAGGTCGGTGCTCCACCACGGAGATTTTTTTTTTTAGCTTTTCGGATCGATAGGGAGCAAGATCGCCTTGTGGTTTCCTTGGCTCACCTCACCAGACTGAGAATAAGGATCGTTGTTGCAGGGGGCCCTTCCTCCGTGGTTTCATCATCCAGCGGGAGTTCAGGACATTTTTTTTTTTTTCAATGAACAAGGACAGAAACCTATAGACCTTCTTGAACAGATCACCCACTTCAAAGGCGGCGCCTCAAGCCCAGCCAGCGGGCCTCAGGGGTTGAGCATCGGCCTAGGAACCAGGAGGTCACGGTTCGATTCCGGTCAAGGGCACAGGCCCGGGTTGTGGGCTCGATCCTCAGTGTGGGGCGTGCAGGAGGCAGCCGATCCAGGATGCTCATCATGGATGTTTCTCTCTCTCTCTCTCTCTCCCTCCGCGGCTCCCCCCCTCCCCCGCCGCCTCCCCTTTCCTCTCTGAAATCAATCATAAGATGCTATTTTTAAAAAAAAATAGACAAAAGAGAGCAGCTTGCGGCAGGAAAGGACCCTGTCTGCGCGTGGAACCCGTTGGCTCTGTCACCTCATGAGAAACCCTCTCTCTGGCTTGTGCAGGGGAAGCCGTCCAGGTTGGGGTGTGGATTTCACTCCCAGGGCTTGTTCAGGGCGGTTCGGGGGAGGACATTGTTTTCTGGCCGGTGACCAGGCACAGATGCATCCAGCAGGTGCCTGGACCTGGGGGGAGGAGGGGGCGTGGACGGCGCGCTGGGCGAGTCCCCGGCGCCACGTGAACGCGCTCCGTGCCCGTGGCCAGCCTCCCCTCCCCTCCCCACCTGGGCCTGGGAAGACGGCGGCTCCAGGCCTGGGTTCCGGATTGAAATGGGGCTATTTCTGGTCGTGATGACATCCCCTAAGCCTGCCGTGCCATTTGGATACGCACCCGGGTGCCCGGATCCATCAGCGCCCAGAGTGGCGGGTCATGGGACCCGTCGGGGTGGGGAGGGCTCCCCGTCCCGGCTCCTGGGGAGGAGGCTCAGCATAGGGACTCCCCCTGCCGCCGCCGCGGCGCAGGCTCTCCATTGGCCGTCCTTTCCCAAATCTACTGCCCCCACCCGGCCACTCCTTGCCAACCTGACTTCTCTGCCTTGCTTTCCTTTCTTTTTAAAAATATTTTTTTTATTGATTTTTCAGAGAGGAAGGGAGAGAGAGAGAAACATATCAACGATGAGAGAGAATCACGGATCGGCGGCCTCCTGCACGCCCCCTCCTGGGGACGGAGCCCGCCACCCGGGCCTGTGCCCTGACCGGGAATCGAACCCTGACCTCCTGGGTTATAAGTCGATGCTCAACCACTGAGCCACACCAGCTGGGGCTCTTGAGTCTTTTTTTTTGTTTTGTTTTGTTTTTTACGTTTCTCAAGACAGCGTGGCTGGGCTCCCAGCTGAGTGTTCCAGCTCACTTCCCTGCTCATTTGCCTTTGTCTGGAATGGGAAGACAAACAGGCGCGCCTCTAAGCCTCTCGCGCCGCGATCGCCAGCTCTTTCCTTTGTGGGTAAGGACTTACCGTCATGTCGAGGCTGTGCCTTCTTTATTTGTCTTTGAAAGAAAGAAAGAACACCTCCTGGTGTGTTTACAAGAACGCGTTGTTCCGTGCAATGGCGTCCCTGACTGTTTTGTTGCTTGTTTTTCGTTGTGGAGCCATGCGGGGGTGGGGGGGGGGGGTAAGGTTGATGTCAGCTGGCTAGCCTGTTTTTGTGTGTGTGTGTGTGTGGTGTTGTTTATTTTAAGTATATTTTTATTGATTTCAAGGAGGAAGGGAGAAGGGAGGGAGGGAGAAAGAGAGAGAGAGAGAGAGAGAGGAACATCAATGAGGAGAGGGAATCACGGACTGGCTGCCTCCTGCATGCCCCTACTGGGGATCGAACCCGCAACCCGGGCCTGTGCCCTGACCGGGAATCGAACCGTGACCTCCTGGTTCCTAGGTTGATGCTCAACCACTGAGCCACGCCGGCCGGCTGCTTCGGTTTTGTTTCGTGTTCAAAGGCAGAACCTCACAACCATAATGCAAAGCGTGGTCATCTTCATGGTGTGTGGAGCGTACTTCTCAACAAGTCAGGTGTCACCGGTCCGGTTTCTGGGATGGAGGGTGGCGTTCACCTCCCTGGCCTCCCCCCGTCCCAGCCCGGACCCCTGGTCCCCTCCTTGAAGGTGACAGGTGTCTCCCCTCTGCAAATCGATAATTCTGTTCTTTGCCAAGAAGGAGATACGCCACTTCTTAACTGTAATTATATGCAAGCATCACGTTTAAAGTGGGCCTTTAAGACTAAACCATTGGAGTTTTTTTTTTTCTTTTTAATTGGAGCGCATGCAAGAGGCAACCAGTAGATGTGTCTCTCTCACATCGATGTTTCTCTCTCTCTCTCCCTCCCTCTCCCCTCCTCCCTCCCTTCCGCTCTCTCTCTCAAGATCAATGGAAAAAATATCCTTGGGTGAGGATTTAAAAAAACAAAAGTTTGCTTTCATTTTTGTTTGTGTGTGGGGGGGGGGAGGGGGTATTGTGTACCCATATTCTGTGCCTAAGCAACAAAAGGATTGGGGGTTCAGTAAGAGTTCATAGTTCGTTCAACTACAGGTTGAAGTTCGCCAGGCTGTGGACCCGGATGTGGCTGTGTGCTGGAACTGGGTAAACACGTGTGGCTTTGCGGGCCATTGTCTGCTGCTCTGTTGATTTCTCTGTCCTCCTGAGAAGCCCAGCTGGTCCCTTCTGTGCCGATACAAAGCCCGGCCTGTTCCCCAGGGCCCCTCGGGGAAACCTCCGGGACATGCGCCTTCTTAGATATTCCTATCTGCCTCGTCCCTCCAAATTTTTTCACGCTTGATCCCGACATTCCATTAAGAGTTCAATGTCCTATGAACCAGGAGGTCACGGTTCGATCCCCGGTCAAGGCACATGCCCAGGTTGTAGGCTCGATCCCCAGGGTGGGGTGAGCAGGAGGCAGCTGATCCATGATGATGATTCTCTCTCACCACTGATGTTTCTCTCTCTCTCTCTCTCTCTCTCTCCCCCTCTCCCAACCTCTCTGAAATCATCAAAAAATATATATATATATATATTTTTTAAAAAGTTCAATGTCACAGGAAGTGTCTTTGTCCGAAAGAATAAATGTTGACTCAGGAGAACCACTTGTCGGTCATGGACAGATGTGAGAATTACCAACAACCCAAAGTCTCTCTGTTAGGAAAGGAATACAAGTATTTTCAGGGGAAGGGAAAAAAAAAATCTGCTCTGGTCCCTAAAAGGATCCGTGTTCAAAGCATGTCTGGGCATTTGTCATGAGGATGGAGGCCTCCGAATGTCTTGGGGCTTATGGGGAGTCGGGGTGTGTGTGTGTGTGTGTATGTGCATGTGTGCATGATCAGATGCCCGTCCCTGTTATCACTAAGCAAGTCCTGCCCTTGACGTCATTAAAGACTCATTACCTCCAGTTCTAGCGGCCGCCACAATGCGTTTGTCTTTTAGGAGAATGGAGACCCTTCCCACGCTTCTTTTTTTATTTTTTATACTAGAGGCCAGGTGCACGCATTCGTGCACCGGTGGGGTCCCTTGGCCTGGCCTGCGCCCTCTCGCAATCCGGGACCCCTCGGGGGGATGTCAGAGAGCCGGTTTCAGCCTGATCCCCGCAAGCCCAATCCAGACAGGAGGGAGCCCAATCCCCGTAGGCCCGATCCCCGCAGGCCCAATTTCTACAAGCTCGATCCAGACAGGAAGGAGGCCCATGCTTGCAGGCCTGATTCAGTCAGGAGGGAGCCCGATCCTGTGCGTGGAGCGTCTGTCCCCTGGTGGTCAGTGTGCATCATAGCAACTGGTTGGCAGGTCGTTGGGTCCTCTGGTTGCTCGGGCTTTTGTAGATCTAGGTTTTGGTGAATCCTCCCCTGAGGGTATTTTTTCCGTTGATTTTTAAAGAGCGTGGAAGGGCGAGGAGAGGGAAAGACAGAGAGAGAGAAGCATCAATGTGAGAGAGACACACGGACTGGTTGCCTCCCTCGTGCTCCCTGACCAGGGATAGAGATGGAGCCTGCCCTTGGCCGGAACTGAACCCCAGGCCCTTCAGCCGTAAACCGAGGCTCTATCCTCTGAGCCCAAGAGGCTAGGGCAATACCTTCTTATTTTAACTTTGTTCTCTAGGCATGGTTAAATAGTCATGGATTTTATGTCTTACGAAACATATTCCCATGTATCAGTAAGTTAAAAAGTTAACCATCCACAGACGATTCTGTTAGGAATTATGTGCTTCTTGAGGACACGCTCTGACTCTGACAGCACGTTTTATAGATGCTATGTCCTGGGAACTGTCACTTCTACCTGGAATGTGCCTAATATTTGGGGTAGCTTCCTCCGTTTGTCCCTGTTTCCTTCCTAGCCCTGTGCAATCCCTATTTATTTTTTTTAATTTTTTAAGAAATGTACTTTTATTGATGTCAGAGAAGAAGGGAGAAGGCGAGAGAGACATCCACGATGAGAGAGCATCACGGATCGGCTGCCTCCTGCACGCCTCCTACTGGGGATGGAGCCCGCCACCCGGGCGTGGGCCCTGGCAGGGAATGGAACCGTGGCCTTCTGGTTCCTAGGTCAACTGTCACCCACTGAACCACACCAGCCGGGCACGATCCCCACATTCTTCGAGCTCTGTCCCCTGCCTGTGTCGGGGCAAAGCGCTGTGAGCACAGAGCCACCGTCACACCAGCAGTAGGATGGCACATGTCTGCTGCGTGCAACATGCACCTCAGCCTCCCGGAGCTCGGTCCTGGCCCCCGGGCTGTGGTCAGGGCCCTGCCCTTGTGTGGCCGTCGCCCGGGCAGCCGTGACGAGCGCCGTGAAGCCCACTCAGGGCGAAGGGACGCCCGAGGCCCGGTGTTTGCACAGGGAGCGAGCGCCGTGCGGGGGGGCCCTGGCTGTGCGCAGGGGCGCTCGCCTGGGGTGGCAGATGTTGGCCTGTGATTTAGCAACGCGGACTTGTTTACCTTTGCGCGCAGGCCGCTTCTCGACCCCAGGTGCCCCCGCCAGCTTCCTCAGGGTGCTGATCCAGCAAGTGAGGCGCTTTGGGGGGGTCTCCTGGGGGGTTCATTCAGACAGCACCCTCAGAGGGTATGTCCCTGGGTCAGACAGCCTCCCAGCCCCTCCCCTGGGCCTGTGCTTCTAGTTTTGAAAGGAGCCTGTGCACCGCCGTTCCTTCGGAAAACGTGGGCCAAGCGCTCTGATGCAGTGGGATGCGTGAAGCGAGACCCGTACTCGGAAAGAGACACTGGGAGGCGGAGGCAGACAGGCCAGCCCAGCCGGTGTGGCGCAGTGGTTGGCACCGACCTATGACCCAGGAGGTCACGGTCCAATTCCCGGTCAGGGCACACGCCCGGGTGGCTTGGCTGGATTCTCAGTAGGGGGCATGCAGGAGGCAGCCGACCCATGATTCTCGCTCATCATTGATGTTTCTCTCTCTCTCTCTCTCTCTTCCTTCCTCTCTGGAGTTAATTAAAAAAATATATTTAAAAAAAAAGAAACAATTGGATGATTAACATGAGATGTTTGGGAGTGGGACCAGAGACAATTTAGCTCTTAAAATTTCTCTAGACCCCTACCATTCCATGACTCACACCCCCTCCTTCCACAGGCCCCTCAAAAACTGACTGTGGGTACATTCCCTTATGTGTAAAGCACGTTCAAGGTCCTGGAAAATCCACAGAGACCCACAAGCCTATAGCTCTCTGCATAAAAGCACTCCCCCAGTGTCAGAGGTCTGAGACAACGCTTTTATTTATTTATTTTTTTACTTTTTAAATATATATTTTTATTTGATTTCAGAGAGGAAGGGAGAGGGGGGGAGAGAGAAACATCCATGATGAGAGAGAACCATGGATCCGCTGCCTCCTGCACGCCCCCGACTGGGGATCGAGCCCACAGCCCGGGCATGTGCCCTGACCGGGAATGGAACCGTGACCTCCTGGTTCCTAGGTGGGCATTCAACCACTGAGCCGCACCAGCTGGGCAGGACAAGTTTTTTTATTTTATTTTACTATTTTTTTAATTGGCTTGCAGTCAGGGTGCAGCGCCCAGAAGGTGTGGGGAACCTCTCCCCAGGGCTTGGCATCCTTTCCCCGAGACTTGTTTCTTTGGCTCTCAGCTTGTTCTCCTGACATTTTCTGCCTTTGAAGAGGTTATGGCGTTTATTGCGATTTAACCACAGAGCAGGGGGTTTCACAAGCGCCCTTTGCTGTCTCCAAATTAGGCTCTCGTCTCTCCGGCTGCCGGTGGGTTCCTGGGCGCAGGCAGCGGGACTGCCCGGGGTGGGGGTGGGGGGCGAGCACGCAAGGGTATGGATGGATGGATGCACGTTGGCGGGAGGAGGGCGCCAAGGGCCTGGCAGCGAGTGTGTGGGAACTTGAACCCCTGTTCCCAGCCCCGATGCGCCAAGGGGGAGGACGGGGGAGGGGGGCGAGGGGGCAGGGGGATGCGGGGGAATTAAAGCTGGTGTCTTCTGGAAACGGAGCCGCCTGCTCTCTTCCCCCCACACCTGTGAGGTTTCCAAGACCCGTCTGGGCGTGGCAAGAGCGGAGAGCAGACCTGTGAGCAGCTCTGACGCCTCATCGCTGGGAGGGAACTGTTATTGCTGTGGGTTCCCCCCCCCCCAAAGGGTTTTCCCATTGATTTTCAGGGAGAGAGAAGGAGGGAGGGAGAGACAGACAGCTCGATGGGCTGCCTCCTGCACGAGCCACAGCCAGGGCCCCAGCTGGGGAGGACCCTGCAACCAAGGTCTGTGCCCTTGACCGGAATCGAACCCGGGACCCCCTGATCCCCAGGCCGACGCTCTATCCACTGAGCAACCTGGCCAGGGCTGGGGGAGAATTTATGTCTCCATTGGCTCCAAGTCAGTTCTGCTATCAGGGCAGTGACACTGGCTTCACTCCAGTCTTTCAGGAGGTCGCGGTTGGATTCCCGGTCAGGGCCCAGGCCCAGGGTGCGGGCTCGATCCCCAGTGTGGGGCGTGCAGGAGGCAGCGGGTCTGTGATTCTCACCATGGACGTTTCTCTCTCTCTCCCTCTCCCTTCCTCTCTGAAATCAATCAAAAATAGTAGGTTTTTTTTTTTTTTAAAGTGGACAATTAGAACAATTCTGTCTCTCCTGGAGCTGTGTTGCCATGGTCACCCCAATATGGGTGTCTCCCCTCCCTCCCCCCCATTTGGCCGTCGATAGGTAGACGGACAATCCCCACTTCACCTGCCAGGAGGAGCCTTTGATTTTTTCATTTCTTCTGACGTCTTTAAATGGCAGGGAGGTGAGGCGGCGGCGCGTGGCGTGTGACTCAGCAGACGGGAATTGTTTGAATAACAGGCCGGGCGTGTGAGCCCTCCAAGGGCTCCCAGCAAACAGCACCGCAAACTGTCCTCCGGGTTTGGAGGACAGACTCGGGAGACCCGGAGAGGCGGCCCCGGGCGGGCGGGCGGGCGGCTGCGGTCCCTGCAGGAGGCCCCGGGTGGGAGCGTGGGAGGGCATCTCTTCGCTTCGATTGTTTGCAATTGTTTGCCCTCTGCCTGGGAGAACAGGACACAGACCCAGGCCGGTTCCTGCAGCTACCGTGCAAAGCAGGCTTTTTATGAATGAGGCCGGGAGGGGGAGGGGGAGGGGAGGGGAGGGAGGGGAGGGGAGGGGAGGGAGGGGAGGGCTTGCCTTACACCAGCAGTTGGGTAACATGTTTCATTCACGCTGGGCTTTCGTTTAAAGGATGTTGTCCAATGTGGGTGATTCCGCTTAGACTTCTTTTAAAAAATACATTTTTATTGATGTCAGAGAGGAAGGGAGAGGGAAAGAGAGAGAGAGAAACATCCGTGATGAGAGGGAATCCTGGATCGGCTGCCTCCTGCACGCCCCCCACTGGGGATGGAGCCCGCCACCGGGCCTGTGCCCTGACCGGGAATCAAGCCACGACCTCCCGGTTCATAGGTCGATGCTCAACCACTGAGCCACCCTGGCCCGGGTGGATTAGACTTTTTTCCAACCGCCGGTAAAGCAGGACCCCTGAGCCTGTGTGTGCGTGAATACATTTGATTGGGGGTGTGCTCGTTTATTCAGGGGAGGTAGCAGGAGAGGTGAAGTGGAAGAGGGGAAGCGAAGGCTGTCACCCTCGGGGGCCTAAGTCATTTCTCTGTCCCGATACCCCCCCGAGAGGAGGCAGGCAGGGTCACTCTGCCCAGAGCCGGAGCCTCGAGGTGGAGTGCTGATGGGGGCGGGGAGGGGTGACTCCTGCCTGGGGTGTGCCCGGGTGTCAGGTGCCAGCACCCCTGCCCTGGGCCCCTGTCCTGTTCCCCGGGGGCAGCTTCCGAGGGGTGGCCCCAGAAACCCATTGTTGTTCCGCTGAAACCTGTATTGGAAGCCGAGACCACCCCGGCCCCCCTGGTCCCTGCCTCAGCTTCCTGCCGGGGGTGAAGGGCGTTGCCTTAGCATCAGTGAACCTCTATCAAAACACATGCCCAGCGAGGAGGGTGGCCTGGTCCCAGCTGCCTGCGTGAGCCCGGACGGGCGGGGTGGGGGGGGGGTCTCCCTTCAGGGCCTGGACAGGGCCTTTCTGGGGGTACCATCCTGTGGGCAGAGACCAGTCCACCCCCGACGTAAATCAAACCCTAAACCAGCAAACCCCCACCCCCATTGCCAGCCGCATCACGGTGCTTTCAGACACCTGAATGTGGCCGGTGTGGTTCAGTGGTTGAGTGTCGACCTGGGAACCAGGAGGTCAGGGTTCGATTCCCGGTCAGGGCCCACGCTGGCTGTATCCCCAGGAGGGGGCGTGCAGGAGGCAGCCGATCCATGATCCTCTCTCATCATTGATGTTTCTCTCTCCCTCTCCCTCTCCCCTCCTCTCTGACATCCATGGGGGAAAAAGTTAGGGTTGAGTGACCGGAGCCTCTCTCTCTCTGGCACGTGTGGGAATAAGGATGAAATCAACAGCTTCTAAGAGGTGTTGCCGGAACTCCCCGGGGAACTCCCTCGCTGGGTTTTCGGCATTGTGTAAAGATTAGCCGACTCCCACGGGTATCTCGTTTCCTGGTCCTGTTGTGGACATGCGCCGAGCGCAGGGATACTGCGGCCGGAAAACCCGTTCTCTGCCATTTGCAGGACACAGCCAAGCGGGTGCGTGGACCGGCCTTCGGCCCCACAAAATACTGACAAAGAGTTTTAGTACCCAAAGGACTCGCTACCTGACATGATAATGAATATCACCCGAGTGGAAATTTTTATAACCTCTCTTGGGATGTGTTCTTTTAAAAAAAAAATTTTTTTAATCCTCACCTCAGGATATTTTTCCCATTGATCTAGAGAGAGTAGGAGGGAAGGAGGAGGAGGAGAGAGAGAAACATCGATGTGAGAGAGACACATCCATGGGTTGCCTTCCGCATGCCCCCCCCACCCCCACTGGGGATCCAGCCTGCAACCCGGGCATGTGCCCTGACTGGGAATCCAACTGTGACCTCCTGGTTCATGGGCCAACACTCAACCACTGAGCCATACCGGCCAGGTGAATGTTATTCTTTTTCATGTTTGAGGTCTGACTTGGCGGGGGGGAGTTACAGACAAGAAATATAGGTGGTTTGTGAAAGGTGTTTGGGACAGATCGGCACCAGAAACAGAGAGATTGGGGTATTCCCGTGAGGAGCGCCGACCAACCAAAGGTAAGGCCGCATTTGTTGGTTAAGATCTACACTAATCAAAGAGTAACATGCTAATTGACTGTACCTTTGCGACGCCCACCAGCCAATCAGGAGTGAGGATGCAAATTAACCCAACAAAGATGGTGGGTTAATTTGCATACGCAGGCGCCGAGAGGCCAGGGGCAGGGCGGGACCCTTGCATCGTCGCCATGGCGTTCTGCACCACCCCAGCCGCTCCGGGCCTCTGGGCAGCGTGGAAAGGCAGAAAGGCGGCTCAGAGCAAAGGCGTCGCTGGCAGCCGGGGGAACGAAGGCCCGTTCTTGCACAAATCTTCATGCATCGGGCCTCTAGTCTATTAATAATAAAAATAACTCTTAGAAAAATAATAAGGTAGCGGATGTCAGTGATAATTAGATAATTCCAACTACCTAGCCTTTCATTAATTCTGAAAACTGAAGCAGAAAGAGTTCCATTTTCCTTGTCAGTTATGTTTGCCTCCTGCCAAGATGTGTGTCCAGCTTGGGGACACGTTGGGAGTAATCATTTTACTTCTGTTTTTAATATTGCCAATACCCCAGGTTTTGCATTAAAAGCACAGTGGGTGTAAGAATGACTGTTCAGCTCTCTAGATTTCTGTGTCTCCCTGTGTCACCGGCACCGGGGACTTAAAAAGCAGATGGGCACCCTGGCCGGTGCTGCTCAGTGGTCAGAGTATCCCCAAAGGGTCCCAGGTTCGACTCCCTGTCAAGGGCACCTACCCTCAGTTGCCGGTTTGCTCCCCACCGCTGGTCACAGACCGTATGAGAGGTGACTAGTGGATGTGTTTCTCTCACATCGATGTTCCCCTCCCCCTCTCTCTCTCCCTCTCCCTTCCTCTCTGAAATCAACAAAAAATATATAGTTTTTAGCCCAGCCATCATAGCTCAGTGGTTGAACGTCAACCTATGAACCAGGACGTCATGGTTTGATTCCCGGTCAGGGCACACATGCCCAGGGTGCAGGCGCGGTCCCCACTGTGAGGCGTGCAGGAGGCAGCCGATCCATGATTCTCTCTCATCACTGGTGTTTCTTTCTCTCACCCTCTCCCTTCCTCTCTGAAATCAATAAAAATACATTTTAAAATGTACTATATACATATATACACACATATATATATTAAGTTAAATTCTGAAAGGAGACGTAATGCTTCACATTTTTTGACACAGAGGATGTGTGTTTATTCTTCGGCCCACACCTTTCCTTTCGTTTTAACCAGGAAAAGTAAGGCGTGCGAAAATATTTAGTCCCTCCGACTCCATTCAGTTCTGAAACTATCGATAGAACATGCAGGTTGCAGCGTATCCCCATTTCAAATCATGGCGGGCGTGTCAGGAAGAGTTTCGCAGAGCGGGAACAGGGAGAGAGAGAGAGAGAGAGAAACATTGATGTGAGAGAGGCACATTGGTTGGCTGCCTCCCACACGCCCCCTACTGGGCATCGAGCCAGCGTAACCATTGTGTCCTTTGGACCTGGGGGCCCCACAGCCCTGCTCGGGAGAAAGCAGCCCTTTCTGGGCTTGGCTGAGGTCAAGGGCACGGGAAAGTCTGCGAAACAATGGCTGTTGTCTTGAAAGGGCTTTGTCCCTTTCCGTGTGGCAGCGGCTGCTTCCTGTTGCTCCTTGCCTCACGGAACCGCAGCGGGTGAAGTTGTTGGAGAGATGCGGGGGGGAAGGGGGGGTATCCGAGCCGTCCTACCCCAGCAGGAGAGGGGGCCGCCCGTGAAAGCCGGCCTTTGTGTGCGCTGGGCTGGGCCCGTGGCACCCGGGGCACAATCCGGCTATTGTTTATTTGGGAAAAGCGACGGCATCCTATCGCAATTATTTATGGAAGAGCATTTGTGATGTTTTTGGAAGAGGTTGGGTGGAGTGGGTGGAGGGGGAGGAGGGGATGCGGGAGGGCAGGAGGGAGGGAAGCTCACCTTTTGCCCCGTCCACGCCAGATCTCTCTTTGGGATGTGTAGAGGTATCGGGGGGCAGAGAAATGAGTGCATCCCCGGCTTCGGGCCCAGGAACAAGAGGAAGGATGGGCGACTCCTCGGAAGGTTGAGGGGAGGCCGCCTTCCAGCCCCTCTTTCGTTTGGATGCTTTCCTTGTGCCGTGGCCCACACTCCCTCCCGTGCCCCCCTCCGTGCTCATTGCTACACTTGGATGTCCTTCCGTTCCTGCTCTTCAGAGTTTTAATGAGTTCCATACCCCCGTGTTGATACTCCAGAGATGGGCCCTGTTTAAGCTGGGGACTTGCCGAAGCCACTTGCACATGTGGATCGTTCTAGCTTTTCTCTCCGCGCCTCAAAAGACATAGCGCCCCGGCCCGTGCGGACGAGTGGCCTGGCCATCTTCCCGGCAACCGAAAGGTTGCTGGTTTGATTCCCGGTCAGGGCTTGATCCCCAGTAGGGGGCCTGCAGGAGGCAGCTGATTGATGGTGCATTCTCACATCAATGTTCTCTCTCTCTCTCCCTCTCTCTCGCCCCATTTCCTTTCCTCCCTCTCTAAAAATCAATTATAAAAATTTTATTTAAAAACAGAAAGACGTATGCATAGGAACGTCCGTGTCACAGAAATGCCTCGTAGCCAGCAGGCCATCCCAAGAACAGAAGACAGAGAATCCCTTGAGCTATGCCAACGACAGCGAGTTCCCCGGCAGGGAGAAGAGTCTTGCTCTTGAAGCAACACAGTTCAGTCAGTCGTGTGTTTTTTTTAAAGGAAATATTCCTAAAGGACATTTGACATTGCTTGCATTCAAGAGAATCTAGTGACTGGCCGGTAACCTCACGTTTTTCTCAGGACTCCGGGTTCACACTGGGAAAGGAGTTTGGTTCTCTGATAGCAGCGTGGTCGTCCCTGGGGCCGGGCAGTGTTTTCTCATCTGTCACAAGGAAGACCCCTTTCGGAGGTGAAAAGGCGTTCACTTTTAAAGGAACTTGAGGGTCCTTATAAATGACTTGGGTGGAAAGGTACTTAAAGCCCCAGCCGGTGTGGCTCGGTGGATGGAGCGTCGGCCTGGGGACTGAAGGGGTCCCAGGTTCAATTCCAGTCAAGGGCATACATGCCCGGGTTGCGGGCTCGGTTCCCGGGGTGGGGCGTGCAGGAGGCAGCCGGTCCATGATTCTCTCTCATCAGTGATGTTTCTCTCTCTCCCTTCCTCTCTAAAATCAATTAAAAAAATATTTAAAATAAGTAAGTAACTGTACTTAAATACCTAATACAGTTATATAGACCTAATTGTAAGCTTGGTGTAGGGTTCTAGATCTTTCCATCACAATACATTAAACCAGTGTACACCTGAAATGCAGAGGAAACAAAACAAAAATCAAACCCCAACATGAATTGCGTGACACACCTGGGTGGTGTTTTGCTGCCACGAAGTCAGCACTGAAAATTGTGACTAAGCTGCTCGCCTCGCAGGCACGAGTCCCTGCGTGTTACAGGGAGCCTCGCTCTGGCATTTCAGTTGGCTGTTCGCTTTAAGGGCTGTGGAGCCTCCATAGTACCATGACACGCCACGTAGGCACCTGTTCGTATGTTCAGTGTACTGTTTCCCGCTACCTCTTAGGGGACACAGCCACTAGAAGAACCCACTCGGCTTCCCGTGTGTTTTCTAGGTCAACGTGGGCGCTAAAATCACTTGGTCAGCCCGAAGTCCTGAGAAGGTCAGATAGATGAACTGGAAGATAGAAAAGTAGAGGATAACATGAGCACAGACAGGCGTCAGTAAGGGGAGCGCTCGAGCCCCCCAAGAACGGGCAGCACAGCTCCTGGTGTGGGAAGTAGTACACTGTCACCGGCCGGCACGTGCCCCGTGTTTGAGACCCCGTGTGGGCTTGGGATCATTGTCCCGTCTGTTATGCCTCATATTTCGTTGTAGTGTTTACTGCTTTTTTTTTTTTTTTTTTTTTATCGTCACTGTCTCTAGCCCTCCTCCCTAGAATTGGCTGCTTCGGATCTATTCTGGGCTGGGCACTGAAATACTTCATCTTGCTAAAAGTACACATGCGAGCGAATATAAATGTCGCGGGCCGTGGATTTAGATGAGTGACACGTAATCGTGAATACATAGTCACTGTGGCCACGTTGTTACTAGATGTTGGGTCTGTAACCATTTCTGTTTCTTTTTCTTTCTGTTATTATTTTTTGTCTTTATTTATTTATTTTTGGTAACCCTTTTTGGAAGGGAGAGAAGGGGAGAAGGGTGGCTTGTCAGCTAAGGGATGAGTAAGAGAGGAGTGAGACATGCATCGTACTCTAAGATGCATCAATTACTTCTGCCTCCAGGAGGATTTCTCTCCCTCAGACGATGAAACAGCAGGTGGAGGACGGAGATGCTCATCTCTGACCTTCGTTACTGGGGAGAGTGGGACCGATGTCCTTGTGGAACTGGCCATTCCTGGGACAGCCACGTTGCTTTGCTTTGCTTTCTGCAAGGAACTCCCGGTGCTGGGATGCCTGGGACCAAGGGGCCAGGACTTGAAGTGTCAAAGGATGGGAGGCCCGACCGGCGTGGCTCGGTGGTTGAGCATCGACCTAGGAACCAGGAGGTCAGGGCTCGATTCCCCGTCAAGGACACATGCCCGGGTTGCAGACTCGATCTCCAGTAGGGGGCGTGCAGGAGGCAGCCGATCCATGATCCTCTCCCATCATGGATGTTTCTCTCTCACTCTCCCTCTCTTCCTTTCTGAAATCAATCAATCAATATATATATATATTTTTTAAAAGGGTGGGAGGGAATTTACTAATTCACCCCCTGGAAAAACATGCATGTTGCATACATGCATGTACACATATATTCCCGGCGGCCTCTGAATTCCAACACCAGGCCGGCATAGGTCCCTTCCCCGCCACATGTAGGCGGTGATGGGGTCACCAAGGGTTTCCAAAGTACAGGAGTCTCTGCAGAGTCTGTTGCACGTGCGAATCCTCTATAAACGATAAATAACAATTAGCAGGCAAGTCCGGGCAGGGCAGCTCCCCAAGACGACAGGAAGAGAGGTGCCAGGCTTCCAGAAAGCTGGGAAGATCCCTTCCTGCCAGCCAGGACTGGGCCGCAGCATCCCAGCCCCCTGGGGCGGCTAGCCCCGAGCATCCCCCAGGGCAGGCAGCCCCGAAGCAGAGCCCCTTTGCGAGTGCGGGCCACGGGCAGGCATCCGTGTGGTGCCCGGTCCTGCCCCCGGCCTGCAGGCTGAGACAGCGCGCTCCTCAGCCCGCTCCTCTCCTGGTGACGCAGGGAGCAAGTGAGGACAGGACCCAGAGCGCCATGCAGGCTTTGCTGATGTCATTGCACTCCTCACGGGACAGTCAGGTGCTGGGGTGGGAGCTCACCTCCTGACTGCCGAGACGAGGACGGTGGGCCAAACGCAAGAGTCGCCGTTGCGTTTGGGCCCGGCCGGTGCAGCTCAGCCGTTGAGCCTCAGCCCAGGAACCGAGAGGCCGCCGGTTCGATTCCCGGTCAGGGCACATGTCCAGGCTCGATCCCCAGTGCGGGGCGTGCAGGAGGCAGCTGGTCCATGATTCTCTCTCATCATGGATGTTTCTCTCTCTCTCCCTTTTTCTCTCCCTCTCTCTCTCTAAAAAAAATCAATAAAAAGTATTAAAAAGAAAATACCGTTTGGAAAAAGAGAGACATTGCATTTGGGCCCATTGGTACTGGAAGTTGGTATAACCTCGTGGTAGTGAGTCACTGGGTTCCTCGTTGGTGTGGGTTTGTGAAACGTATTCATTTTTTATTTTTTTTAAATATGCTTTTATTGATTTCATTCTAGAGAGGAAGGGAGAGGGAGAGAGAGAAACATCCATGATGAGAGAGAATCATGGATCGGCTGCCTCCTGCACGCCCCCCACTGGGGATCAATCCTGCAACCCGGGCCTGTGCCCCGACCGGGAATCGAACCTGTGACCTCCTGGTTCCTAGGTCGACGCTCCACCACTGAGCCACGCCAGCCGGGCGTCGCTTTCCCTCGTGTAGAATGGGGTGGGCATCTGCCTCTCTAAGGAACGCTGTGCGTGTAGAGGGTGTGGGCAGTGCCTGGCGTGTCATCTGTGCCCATAAAGCAGCCGGTCCTGGTGGCCGTGGCCGTGGCCGACTCCTCGAATCATGAAAATCCCCAAATCCTTTCCCCGCGTCTCAACCCTGCAAATCGCCGAAGTCTGATCAACAGTTATCGCACCCGATACTCGTGTGCACAACACGGAAGACACCCACAGGTGTTGCAAACTCCCGCCTCCTCCTGGGTAGAGCTCGCTGGGTGTGGGAGAGGGAAGGAGGGCGCATGGAAACTGTCTTTTCCTTGCGATGCTGGTCCCCGTTGCCGCTGAGGTGAAAGATTTGGGGAAAGCCACGGAGAAGTGGTTTACTCGACGCCTCCGTAAGTTGGTGTCCTGAAAGCAAGATGGTGTACGTATGTGAGTCGCAAGGGAAGACGCAGCTACCGGGAGTTACTGGCGAGGGGCATTGACCAAGAGCGGAGGGAATGACCAAGGCTCACCCATGTTCCATCTGCTCGGGAAGGACAGAGTCAGGCTGTAAATCTGTAGACTTCCTCTGGGGTTTGCTCTCCTCCTGCTCTGCCAGGTCCATAACGGAAGATTGCAGGTTCTCAGGCTTGGGGGCGGGGGGGTGGAATGGGGGAGGGAGATGGGAGGTTCCAGGAGGCCATTTGTATCGCTTTCAAATTTTCTGTTGTTGCCCTGGCCCGTTAGGCTCCGTGGTGACCAGCAGACCAAAGGGTCTCAGGTTCGATTACTGGTCCAGGGCATGTACCTGGGTGGCAGGTTCAATCCCTGGCCCCGGTCAGGCCTCCTGCAGGAGGCAACCAATGGATGTGCGCCCCAACTCCTCTGCAGAGTCATCTGGGGTCTCTCTTAAACCCGGGAAATGGCTGATGGTACTATGTATTGCATCTGTGCCTCTTGACCTCCCAGCACATGACCAAGTAACCCATTCCGTTAAATGCCACGGAAAGGAAAGAGTTCCCGTTCTATGCCCCATGGAATCCTTTCTTTCGGAGGAACTTGACACTTTAACTACTTGAGAACAATGACTCCACGCCCTGGGAAACACGTAGTTACCACTGCTGGCCTGATGGCACGTTATTCTTACTCAGTAAAGCAGGTCCCCAGGGCTGCTTAGGCTAGCGCTTCTTGTTAGGGCCGAAGCCCTTCCCCAGAGAAACACTCCATACACTTAAAAATAATCTCCAGTTCAGACGTCTATTCGGACCAGTCCTTTTGCCACGCGTCCAGCTCCGTTTTACCGCATTCGCGGCGTGCAGGGAGAGAATATTTTTTTGCGTGGTTACTGCCCTCAGTCCCCACACTCCTTTCCCTCCACGCCTTTAGCATCAGCCACGTCTGAGATGAACAGGATGCTAAGTAACCGAAGTATGCAACTCTCATTTTAAAAATAAATGTTTTAATTGACTTCAGAAAGCAAGGCAGCGGGAGAGCGAGCGAGAGAGAGAGAAACATCCACGATGAGAGAGCATCATGGATCGGCTGCCTCCTGCACGCCCCGCACGGGGGATGTGTCCTGACCGGGAATCGAACCGTGACCGCCTGGTTCCTAGGGCGACGCTCAACCCCTGCGCCAGGCATTGTGGGATAATTTTTAACATTTCTGTTTAGTATTTATGCTGCTGTAAGGAGCTGGAGAACACTGTAGCTCTTGGATCCCGGGAGAGGCAGGCCATGAGGGCTCCCGCTGTTTGGGGACAGTCTGTGACTCCACATAACTTTTTATATGCAGTAGTTACGACCTTGGAAAAAACAGGGCGACTCTAATATTGACAGCTGTTGCCTCGAAAAATTGTTTTGTTCTTAATGCATCACTGGCAGAGACTGGATCGCCCAGCCTGGACGGCTGCTCCTCTGTTATGGTGAAAACGGATGCCCTCGCCCTTCTCCCCATTACCTTGTTTTTGATAGGAAAAGCCTTTCTTTATGGAAGTGACCGGGTGTGAAAAGCAAAGCAGCGTTGATTATCGACCGCGGATCAAATGTCCACCAGGACTGAGCTAAATACGGTTTCCTAAGACGGAGACAGCGAGGGTGGGGTGGCCTGTCCTTTGAGGTCTTGCTGCGTCCAGGCCCTCTCCTCTCCCTTCGGCTGAAACACCCTCTGAGCTCAGGCCTGGCCTCACCCCTCCGGGGAATCTGGTCTGTCCTACAAAGTGATGTCAGTGACAATCGCAGTATGATGTCGAGGCGGCTGATTGATTCGGTCTTCTTGTTGACCTGGTCTACCTGGTTTGGTCCAACCTCAGGATGGGTTCCCAGGTAGACGGCTTACGTCTTCTTTTGTTTAGAAATATATATGTTTTATGGATTTCAGCGCGGAAGGGAGAGGGAGGGAGAGAGAGAAACACATCCATGACGAGAGAGAATCATTGCCTCGGCTGCCTCCCCTGCCTTCTTACTGGGGATCGAGCCCGCAACCTAGGCGTGTGCCCTGACCAGGAATCGAACCGTGACCTCCCGGTTCATAGGTCGTCGCTCACCGCCCCCCCGCCTCCCCCCCCCCCCCCCCGAGCCACGCAGGCCGGGCCCGGCCAGGTTTGTAATGTGTGTGTTCGACCTCCGTCGGTGGGGCAGAGCACTGGCATTGGCTGTGACGGAGCGGTGAGGAATTCTCTGTCGACGGCAGCGCTTTTAGGATCTCCTGTGAATCCCAGTACCTTGACCACCATTCCCATTGCTGAATGGCCCATTGATAGTCCTGGTCGAAAAGTGTTCCAGAAATCTCACAAGGCCTCTTTTGTTGTTTTGTTTTGTTTTAAGGGAGAGAGGAGCGGGAAGGGGGGGCTCCTCTGTTCCAGAAGCATCTTTCAGGGCAATTACAGGCTCTCCGGAAGTATCATGTAATAACAACACAGATACGTAAGCTCCTATCACATAAGCCATTCATCACGCTCTTGACAGGGAGGTGAAGTTCCAGTTTTGTTTGTTTGTTGTTGTTTTTTTTTTTAAAGCCAATCTTAAACACGTAAGCTTTTTTTTTCTTTCTTCTTTTTTCTTTTTATTTATTAAGAATTAATTGGGAGCCAATCACTTAACCTGTTTCTCATAAACGTGCTAGCTAGGGGCAGCCCCAAAAATGCCAGGCCCCCAGAGTTGGGGTCCTCATGTGAACTGTGTTGGATCACGATGGCTCAGTCATCGCTCAAAGGATCCCTGTTGAGTAATCCCTCGGACCCTGAAATCAGGACTTGGATTGATGGTGACCAGATGTCTATTCGGAGGACTCTCTGCATGCCGTCTCCTAATTCAAACCCTCTTAGCCCGGCCACTGGGGCTCCGCGGTTGAGCGTCAACCCAGGAACCAGGAGGTCACGGTTCCATTCCCGGTCAGGGCACGTGCCCGTGTTGGGGCCTTGATTCCCCAGTAGGGGGCGTGCAGGAGGCAGCCCATCAATGTTTCCCAGATGTTATGCTGTCACATGGATGTTTCTCTCTCACTCTCTCTCTCTCTCTCCCTAAAACTCAATAAAAAAAAATTAAAAAACAAAAGCTGATTTTGCTCTGAGGGGTCTAAGAGCAAAACAACCAGCGTTGGATGCCGTTGATACGGTAACCGTGTTGCGGGTTGTGCTCTCTGGGGTTCAGGGCGGTCCGTCCTGCGCCTCATTTTTTCTGAAGCCACGCTCTGCGCTGTCTGTCGAAGGCAAAGTGGCGAGCCTCGGGAAACACTGTCTGAGGCCAAGAATGACAGCGATGCTGGCTCTCCCGGGCGTGCGGGTACGTGGGCGACGTTGTAAAGCTCGATTGGCACATGCACGCTCAGGGCGAATTCCTCATGCAGGGTCATTTTTTTTAATTTTTAATTTTTTAAAAAAAAAACCTCCCCCCCTCCTCCCCCCCTCCTCCCCCCCAGTTAATCCTCACCTGAGGATTTTTTTTCCCTGTTGATTTTTAGAGGAAGTGGAAGGGAGAGAGAGAGAGAGAAACATCGATGTGCGAGAGACACATAGATCGGTTGCCCCCTGCCAGGGCCGGGGAACCTGCAACCAAGGCCGGGGAACCTGCAACCAAGGTACATGCCCTTTGACCAGAATCGAACCTGGAACCCTTCAGTCGGCGGGCCAGTGCTTTATGCATTGAGCCAAACTGGCCAGGGCAATAACTGCTTGGTGTTTTTTTTTTTTTTAAATACGTTTTTATTGATTTTTTTAGAGAGAGAGGAAGGGAGGGAGAGAGAAACATTGATGAGAGAAGAACATCACGGAGCGGCTGCCTCCTGCACGCCCCACACTGGGGATCGAGCCCGCCACCCAGGCCTGTGCCCTGAGTGGGAATCGAACCGTTAACCTCTTGGTTCCTGGGTTGATGCTCAATCACTGAGCCACACTGTCCAGGCCAGAGTCCTTTTCAGAGGTGCGATTCTCTTGCAAAGTTGAAACATAGTCATAAATCGACTGTTTTGACAGTATCCCTCGCAGTCTGGGGGGTGAACACTTCTAGAAAAGTCTGTAGACGCTCGATTGCACTCTTGTCCTGTCTTTACGCTGTTAGCAAATGGCAAGAGAGGGAACCTGGTGAACGGGGTGGAACGTTCTCTCTTTGTTATCAGGTTGGGGAGTAACTTTGCAAAGCTGAACGTTAGATTTCAAAACGCCTTATTCTGGCAGCCGCAGGCGTGTCTGGCGCTGGCCTGCTGGCCTGCCTTACGTTTCCAGACAGCAACCTGCTGTTTATTTTTGTTCACAATTTGCTCAATCAATTTATTCCTTTTTGCATCTGTTTTCCCCCTGAAAATGAGAATATTGGCAGCTCGTTCGGTACTGGTGAAATTTCCACCATGTGCCCAGCCAGTGTGGCTCAGTGGTTGGGCGTCGACCTATGAACCAGGAGGTCACCCATTCGATTCCCTGTCAGGGCACCTGCTCGGGATGTGGGCTCCATCCCCAGTGCGGGGCGTGCAGGAGGCGGCCGATCCGTGATTCTCATCATGGATGTTTCTCTCACTCTCCCTCTCCCATCCTCTCTCTGAAATCAGTGAAAATATATTTTATTGTTTGTTTGTTTTTAACCCTCACCTGAGGATATTTTTCCATTGATTTTTAGAGAGAGAGGGAAAGACAGAGAGAAATATCCATGTCAGAGAAACACATCGATTGGTTGCCTCTTGCATGAGCCCTGAGCAGGGGCTGGGCCTGGGAGGAGCCTGCAACCGAGGTTCGTGCCCTTGACCGGAATCGAACCCGGGACCCTTTGGTCCACAGGCTGACGCGCTATCCGCTGCGCTACACCAGCCAGGGCGAATATATATTTTAAAATGTTCTTTGACGCCTTCGTTTTTTTCAACACCCGCTTTCCCGGTGTGACAGGCTTCCCTCACTTTTCCTCATTGTTGACTTGGCCACAGAGAGTAGCCCTTAAAGAAGGACCAAGCCACGTGCCATCTTGGTCCATCGTTGGTGGTTCGTCTTATTTTACCCTACTCCGTGGTCTATATAGAATTAACCGTTGCCGGAGGAGAATTCTGTTCTGCATACAGAATTCTATTCTTGTCGGCAGTCCGTTCTCAGAGCTGCAGTGAAGAAAGGAAAGGAACAATGCCATGTCGCCAGCAGCCGAAACACCCGAGCACGGGAGACATTCCTGTGGACCGTGCGCGCGGCTCATTCCTTTTGTTTGTGTGTTTTCCGAGCAGATGGGTTCGTTTGCTTTTTGCTTAACCATTAATCAAAAATCCATTCATGGCTCTGTAAGTGGCATGGGATCATTCTCGTTCTCACTACAGTAAATAACGCCTGTTTGTCCCCGCTAGATAAGTCTGGGTGGCGGCGAGACACACGGCCGTGAGGGATGGCGTGTGGCTGTGGGTTTTATAGGGGGACGCGGTGGGGCGTGGGCGGAGAGGGGGCGCAGCGCGCTCGCCCAAGGCAGTGCGGGGCGGCTTCCGGAGCAGGAACAGGGTGGCAGGTCGGGATGCATTTGGGAGATGAGGAGACTGTGAGATTTGAGTGATATCCTTTTAACATAGCACCCCACATCCTATGTTGGGAGGTGAACCGTGGCAAGAGGACCATTCTACGTACTGAACGTTTTAGTGTGAGCCAGACATGCTCTTACAACTTTCCTGCTGACATATATCTCATCTCTATCTCATCTCTATCTGTATCTACCTGTACCTGTGTCTGTGTCTATCTATATCTACATATCTATGTTATATCTGTATCTACCTATACCTGTGTCTATATCTATATACCTACCTATACTCTATCTATGTCTATATATCTATATATGTTATATCTATATCTGTATCTACCTGTACCTGTGTCTGTGTCTGTGTACCTACCTGTACCTTACCTATGTCTGTGTCTATCTATATCTACATATCTATGTTATATCTATATGTACCTATACCTGTGTCTGTGTCTATGTACCTACCTGTACCTTACCTATGTCTATATCTATCTGTATCTACATATCTATGTTATATCTATATCTAGCTATACCTGTGTCTGTGTCTATCTATATCTACATATCTATGTTATATCTATATCTACCTATACCTGTGTCTGTGTCTATCTATATCTACATATCTATGTTATATCTATATCTACCTATACCTGTATCTGTGTCTATGTACCTACCTGTACCTTACCTATGTCTATATCTATCTATATCTACATATCTATGTTATATCTATATCTACCTATACCTGTGTCTGTGTCTATGTACCTACCTGTACCTTACCTATGTCTGTATCTATCTATATTTACATATCTGTGTTATATCTATATCTATCTCTACCTATACCTGTATCTGTGTCTATGTACCTACCTGTACCTTAACCTATGTCTGTATCTATCTATATCTATATATCTGTGTTATATCTATATCTACCTCTACCTATACCTGTGTCTGTGTCTATATACCTACCTATACTTTATCTATGTCTATATCTATATCTATATGTTATATCTATATCTGTATCTACCTATACCTGTGTCTGTATCTATATACCTACCTATACTTTACCTATGTCTATATCTATCTATATCTATATATCTATGTTATATCTATATCTACATATACCTGTGTCTATATCTATATACCTACCTATACCTTACCTATGTCTATATCTATCTATAGCTATATATCTATGTTATATCTGTATCTACCTATACCTGTGTCTGTACCTATATACCTACCTATTCCTTATCTATGTCTATATCTATATGTAACTACATATCTATATCTATCTACCCACCTGTGTCTACAGCTATAGCTCTATCTCTATATCTATCTATACTTACCTCTCTCTATCAGTATAGATTTGGGGATTGGGGTGCGGGGCATGTGCTGACATACAGACTAACAGGTTTTCCCTAATCTTCTAGCTGGTATGTTTACCCGTAAGTTGCTTGAGTTCGTCATGTTTGTGCAAATGCAGCCGACATGTTCTTGACATTAGAAAACAGAAATGAGGGTTTTGCGGAGGAGCTATCTGTATTCTCCGTAGAAAGCGCTACACATTCTCGCATGTGCAACATCCAGAGAAAGGGAGCGGATCTTGACATTAGGACGAAGGATCCCCTTTTCATAGATCCATTCTCTGCGAGACATCTGCTTCCCAGTGAGCCAATGGGAGCCTTTGCTTTCTTCCCTAAGATTCCTGTAGCCTTGAAGAGGCCGCGAGTTTAAGGAAGCTGCTGAATGCCCGTCTTTCCTCCCTCCTGGCAGAGGATGTGCTCCCACTGTAATTACACTGGCATTGTTTAAAAGACCAGTGATCAGTCCTGCCAGCAGCCTAGCCTGGCCGCTGAGCGAACCGAGGAGCGTAGAAGCAAAAGCTCAAAGATACCGTCAGGCGCCGTGGCGACCCTCTCTGCACACCACGCTGACCCGCCAGAGCTTTCCACGGGAGCGTTAGCGTGAACGAGTGGCCTGGGGGGTGATGGGCTCTGTGTCCGCGACGGGACTGGTCACGGCAGGCTCCGCTGGTGGCAGACAAGTCAACAAACAGGTGCCTGTCCCATAGCCATAGGTCTTACAGCTGTGGACCTTTAGGAATAAACAGGCTCACCCTGGCCGGTGTGTTCAGTGGTTAGAGCATCGGTCCACTCATTGAAGGCTCACAGGTTTGATCCCCCTTCCCAGCCAGGGCATGTGTGTGTGAGAGGCAACCATTCAACGTGTCTCTCTCACATCGACGTTTCTCTCTCTCCCTTCTACTCTCTCTCAAAATCAATGGGAAGAAACACACTCAGGCCTGGCTGGCGTGGCTCGGTGGTTGAGCGGTGACCTACGAACCAGGAGGTCACAGTTCCATTCCTGATCAGGGCACATGCCTTGGATTGCAGGCTCCATCCCCAGTGTGGGATATGCAAGAGGCAGCTGATCGGTGATTCTCTCTCATCATTGATGTTTCTATCCCTTACTCCCTCTCTGAAATAAATTTAAATATATGTGTGTGTATAATGTATTTTGTTTGTTTCTTTGTTTTAAGAGTCCTTTGTACTTCTCTTTATGTTAAAAGCTTGGACCGGCTGGCTGGCCAGCCGAAGGTGACAGTGTGGCTCATCACCAGAGTGTAAAGTCCTGGCGGTCCCTCTTCTGTGCCTTCTCTGGCCTCTCTGTCCTTGCCAGCCCAGGGAGGGGCTCCTCTGGAAGCCAGCTTAGGAAGGTGGTCTGTGCAGACCTCTTGGGGGCCACCAGGTTTGGGGGAACCAGCAGGGTTTCTCCGCTAAGGTGCTATATAGGAGGAGGAGGGCAGGAAGAAGACTGGATTGTGATTCAAGTCAAACCAGATGGGGAGTGGCCACCCAGCGCGGGATCCTGGGTGAATTACACCCTGCTCATGTCAAGTGCCCTTAATGCCATCATCTCCGTTTCTTCTTATATGTGTTTCCGACCAAGGGCCCCTTTGCCGTGCCATCACAGCTCCAGAAACGTGCGATGCCAAACGTCTCTCAGGGCAGCTGGTTCACCTCGGGGGCCATGCCGGGCATATTGTGGAGGGTAACAATTTTTAGTGCAGGGATTTAAAACGACGCCTGAAAAGACGCCGCTGAGAATTAAAGGTGAGGGGAGCAGGAGGGAGGGCCCTGGCTCCCTTGTGATTGTTTTTAATCCCTAAGATGAGAAGAGGGGGAAAAAAAAATGCGCGAGGGGAAAAAAAACCCTTTGTGGCTTTCCCCAGAACAAAAATGATACGAAGCCGCAAGTCAGCAGTTCTTGCCCAGGGAGGGGCTCTAAAGGACGCCCACTCGTGTTTGTTTCTCGGGGAGACCCTTCGCGGTCTCCCCGCTGTGGGCTCCCTTTGTCTCGCGTGCGCCCAGCCACCTGACTCCATCCCCGGGCGGTGAGGATGGGCAAGCTGGCATCCCGCGCCCTCCGAGCTCAGCCTCCGAGCTCAGCCGTGGACCAAGGTTGTTTACTACTTTCTACTCCGAGAAGCACGCCAATCACGAGGGCCCTCCTTCCCCGCCGTCCAATCAGCTCGTTGGGAAAGTCTACCTTTCCCCGGGGCCCGGTGGCGATTGGCTGCGGCGGCTGTCAGTCAAGCGGGCATCCCGCAAGGATGCAGCCGGGAGTATTAGGGGACTCGATCACCAGAGTGGAGGAGGAGTAACCTTCCCCATAAACAAGATGTGGGGGCTCCCCAATAAAGCAGGGGGATGGGAAGGGAGGGCTCCGCTGCACAGCCCAGCCCTGGGGCCCCAGCAGAGCGCAGTGGGCTGAGTGCAAAGTCGGGGAATCCCTCCCTTCTGCTCTCCCTCCCCGCCCTCCCTCTCTCCGCCTCCCGCCCGCGGCTGCTGGTGCAGAGCTGGTGCTTCGGCTGGTGCTGCTGCCGCAGTTGTAAACACGGTTCCCTCCCCTTCTCTCTACCAGTGGCCATTGCAGGTGGCTGTTACCAAATCCCTCGGTACAACCATTGCTCCCGGTCCAGCCCTCCACGGCCCGCACCTCCACGCCCTCATTCTGCCTTTTGCTGCTTTTCCTCCCTCGGGTCTGCAGAGGAAAGGAGGCTGTCTTGGGGATCAGCGTCGTTTTCCCTGAATTCCTGCCCATGTGGGACGAGTCCTGCGGTGCCAACGTGCACCCCCCGCCCTGCCCCGTTCCCTGGAGAGCGGGCTTCCTTTTAGAATCTAAGGGCGTGCACCAGCCACATGCATCTGGATTAGGGGTGCTGCCGTGTAGACAGACAGGGCATAGCTCGGGAAGGACTGGGTGGGTTTTGGTGGTGGTTGCTGGGTTGGGGCGCCAGGGAGGCCGTTTGCATTCTGCGTTTTCTTCCCAAACGGGTCTTTGCTGGAATCCCTTTCCCCACTCCTGCTAGGTTTAAAAGATGCACCCCCTTTAAAAAAAAAAAAAAAAGAGCATTGTGTCGCACTCGATGTTTTGGTACCTTCTCCTGTGATCTGAATCAGGTTTCCCATTTCCAGCTGCACAATGTGCTTGTATGCAGTGCGATAGGGGCGTAGTGGACATGAATTATTCGGGACAGGGCTGCCCGGAAGATGCGGAGCGGAGTGTGCGTGGCCCGGAGCCGCGCCAGTATCTGTGGCTTCTCTCTCTGACGCTGCCTGGGCTCCTAGCAGGAAGCACAGGGAAAATGGCAAAATGCAGCATGTGGCATTTGCTTCCAACATGCCCGTTTTCGGGAGATGCGATTCCAGATGCCAACTAGTCCCATTTAACCTTTATTTTATCATTTCTAATAGATGAGTGACTTTTTTTTTTTAATTGAGTTCAGAGAGGAAGGGAAAGGGAGAGAGAAAGAAACATCCCTGATGAGAGAGAATCATGGATCGGCTGCCTCCCGCACGCCCCCTACTGGGGGTCGAGCCCGCAACCCAGGCATGTGCCCTGACCAGAATCGAACCTTGACCTCCTGGGTCATAGGTCCACCCTCAACCACGGAGCCACGCTGGTGAGGCATCTTCCAGTCCATTTGTACTCTCTCCCCTGCTGCTAGAAATCCTTGCCCAAAGAAGCTGATCGATTTCATGGATGTTACTATGTTACTGTTAGCATAGGTTCAGCTTCCGCGTTAGGGTTTGAGAGAAGTGGTTCTTGGCCACAGGAGGTGACAGCAGGTAAAAGAGAGGCCAAGGCTGGGACAGGGTCTGCCTCAGGGCCCTGTAGTTCCTCCTGGATCCTCAATCATCGCACCACCTTGTGAAATGACAAACCAGGCCACTGACTGGACGGCAGAGAGCGACTGGAAGGAAGTGTGCTAGGGGCTGGGTGCCCAGCTGCTGGCCCGTAGGAGTGAGTGCATCTGGGCAGTGCCTTTCACCTCGGAGCCTCAGCGTCCCCTGCCCGGGATGGGGACAGACCTGTGTGTGCAGTACTGTGAGGACTGAAGTTAACGCATTACGGAGCGTGCCTGGGCCCATGCCCTGACCGGGAATCGAACCGTGACCCCCCTGGTTCGTAGGTCAATGTTCAACCACGGAGCCACCCCGGCCGGACTCGTGTGAGTCTTGTCTTCACCACTTGTCCATTTGTTGTGTCCTCTGTGGCCTGGAGGTGCCCAAGGCCCTGATCCTCTCCCCCACCCACCCGCCCCCTGCCATCGGGGTAAATCATCTCCCCCATCTTCCCTCTGGGACCCTTTTGTTGTTGTTAATCCTCACCCCAGAATAGTTTCCCACTGATTTTTAGAGAGAGCGGAAGGGAGGGGGAGAGACAGAGAGAAACATCGATGTGAGAGACGCATCGATTGGTTGCCTCCTACACGCGCCGCGACCGGGGCTGGGGATCGAGCCTGCAACCCGTACGCGCCCTTGACCAGAATCGAGCCCGGTCCCTTCGGTCTGAGGGCAGAGGCTCTATCCGCTGAGCCAAACCAGCCAGTGCCCTCAGGGGCCTTTCTGGTGAGCCTCCTTACCCGTTCAGGGTGGCCGTCACATCCACCTGGTGCTGGCTTTCTGCGTCACCTGCTCCTGCCTGGCGAGGTCAGCCTGTTCACTTTGCCGCGCCAACGGCCTCCAAGCGCCAGTAAGTCACGTCTGAATAAGCCAAGCATGTTTCCCTGCCGGGCAGTGCCAGGGCGGCCGGCCGGGGAGCCAAGTGGCTCTCTCCTGGGCAAGGACCGGGACGCGGCAGGGCCTGGCTGCTCGGCTCCTTGGAGAGTGGAGACGAGTTTTGTTTGTTTTATTTATTTATTTAAACCAACAGTTTTTATTTTTTTAATACATTTTATTGGTTTTTTACAGAGAGGAAAGGAGAGGGAGAGAGAGTTAGAAACATCGATGAGAGAGAAACATCCATCAGCTGCCTCCTGCACACTCCATACTGGGGATGTGACTGCAAGCAAGGTACATGCCCTTGACCAGAATCGAACCTGGGACCCTTCGGTCTGCAGGCTAACACTCTATGGCATGTGCCCTTGACTGGAATCGAACCTGGGACCCTTTGGTCTGCAGGCTGACGCTCTATCCACTGAGCCAAACAGCCAAGGACCAAAATCAGGCCTTGAATCCCTGCCCGGGGCTGGGTTCCGTTCTCCCCCATATGACTGGGCTTTGAACTCTTCCTGATCCGCCTGTCGCCTTGTGTTTGCCCCTTGTCTCCCCCACCCCCACCCCCAAACTCCCAGCCCATGCCTGTGACTCTGCCAGCCACCTGACTTCGGGCATCAAACCTTGACCTCCTGGTTCATAGGTCGATGCTCAACCACTGAGCCACACTGGCCGGCCTCGTGTGAGTCTCATCCCCACCACGCATGGGACACAGGCTATGTCCTCACGGACTTGAGTTCAGTGTTTATTTCCTGTGCGTTTCCGGTCGGGGTGAAGGCAGGCTCACAGAACAGCCCCTGGGCCGTGGGGCCAGACACACCAGCACCTCCGACACGTGACTGTCCCCTGGAGCCCGGCTCCTAGCCGCTAGAAAGGGGAGATAATACCTCTCCCCGGGGAGCCCTGGGGATTAACTGTGCTTGGCGCAGGCTTGGGTCTCCTCGGCCCTGGGCGAGTGTGCGCTGCTGTGAGCGTGCCGTGTCACTCAGCAGTCGGCGGGGATGCTGCCTGCCGGAGGGGACCCCCGAGAGCATGAGAGGAGGATGCCGTCTCATCGCTGGGGAACCCGGTTACTGGCTCATTTCTCTCTCCTCCATAAGAGGGGCCCTGGATGAGGCTTACTGCCCTTTTGTGTCCCACTCCGCCAGCTCCTGGTAAAAGATGAAGCCACACATTTAGCTCTTCGTGTGTATCAGCTTTCAAACCTGTTGCTGTAGGAAGAGTGACTTTTTAATGAAAACGAGCGCTTAATGAGGTCAGACTTCTAAAAGCCCTGTCTGAACCGGGCCAAACAGGAAATCCCAAGTCCCTTGAAGGCAGATGCTTGTAGGGCTCATCGGGCCCTTACCACATCACCCACTGGCATGTGTGCTTTTTCAATGGGGTGGGCCCAGCAGGCGGGCTCAGTGGCTGAGCGTCAACCTAGGACAGTGGTCGGCAAACTCTTTAGTCAACAGAGCAGCAAACCGCGGCTCGCAAGCCATGGTTTGCCGACCACTGACCTAGGAACCAGGAGGTCACGGTTCGATTTCCGGTCAGGGCACATGCCCGGGTTTCGGGCTCCATCCCCAGCGCGGGGTGTGCAGGAGGCAGCCGATCCATGATTCTCACCATGGATGTTTCTCTCTCTCTCCCTCTCCCTTCCTCTCTGAAATCAACACAAATATATTTTTTAAAAATAAAATGATGGGGGTTGTTGGGGAGAAGTTCAGCGTCGGGAGGAAAATGTCGCGGCCAGCTCTTCCCAGCGCCAGGCCACGGCGGCCACAGCATGAGGCTGCCGCCCAGGGGCCAGGTGGCAAGGTCACTGTGTGTCCCCATGTCACTGTGGGAGAGAGGCCAGGTGTCCTGAGCCCTGCCCGCATCTATCTATGACCCTAGTAGGCACCTTCCCCCATGCTAAGTAGCCCCAAGCCATTAGGACAGTTGAATAGAGAGGCTACTAGGGCAGTGGTCCTCAACCTTCCTAACGCCGCGACCCTGTAATACAGCTCCTCATGTGGTGGGGACCCCCAACCATAACATTATTTTCGTTGCTACTTCATAACGGTACTTTTGCTGCTGTTAGAATCGTAATGTAAATATCTGTATTCCGATGGTCTTAGGCCAGTGGTCGGCAAACTCATTGGTCAACAGAGCAGCAAACCATGGCTCGCAGTTTGCCAACCACTGGTCTTAGGCGACCCCGCTAGCAGTTCTCAGGTTGAGAACCGCTGCTGCAGAGCCTAAGACCGTCAGAAAACACAGATATTTTACATGACGATTCATTAACAGCAGCAAAATTCCAGTTATGAAGTAGCAACGAAAACAATGTTATGGTTGGGGGTCCCCACCACATGAGGAGCTGTGTTACAGGGTCGCGGCGTTAGGAAGGTTAAGAACCACTGGACTAGGGCATTTGTGGGGTGCCTGCTAACCTCTGGGGGTGCCACGATGCCGAGCCATGCTGTTTCTGGAAGGCGTGCCCAGGACCATTGGCATCGTACAGACAGGAGGGGTCCATGTTCCTCCCCAGGGGCGGGCCTCCAACTGCATGTCCACGGCTTTGTGACCTTGGGCAGGGGAGGGGACAAAGCAATTCCCCTGGGCCTTGCTTTCCTCCTCCGCGGAGCAGAGACAGTAACAGGCATGAGGGGCAGGTGAGACAGCCCGGGCCTGAAGGAAGGCGTAGGGGCTGCACTCCCCTACTCCCAAGTTCATGGGAGACCGTGAACTTGAGGGGCACGCCCGCTCGCATGGAGCCGCCCGCTGAGTTCTTTCCGGTCTGCATCTGGCCCGAAAGGGTGCCTGGCTGTCCGAATAGAGAAGAATGGGATCCAGGCGTCCCCCGGAGGACGCTTGCTGTTCTTCACACAAAATACCACTCCTCTTACGTTGCATTCGATCACTCCACAAACATCCGAGCATCTGTTGGGTCCCCGGGGCCGGGCTGGCCATGGGTGTCCACCAGCCAGCAGAACACTTGCGAGCTGCCCTCAGCGGCCGCTGGCAGTTGGGCAGGGAATGCAGAGGCTCAGTAGATAGGCGTGTGGTGGCGACCCATCGCGGGGAGGGGCGGGGGAGCGGGGGGGGGGGGGGGGCGCCCGCTATGCGTTTGAGTGCTTCGCACCTGCTGTGCGTCCTGGTGTTCAAATGTTTCTGGGGAAGGTCTCTCGCTCTCAAAATCACGACTTGCCCCTGTGGCCCGCAAGTATTAACGCCATCCTCTGTAGGTGGGAGGCATCCTTGTTCACGGTTTGGGCGAGAGGTTCTGTTGATGGGGAAGAGGGGGGCTTTACCATTGAAAGTAAACTAGAGGTGATGCTGGGGAGAGGGTATACACTGTATTTTTTTTTCTTCTTGGCTTGAGCATTAGGGAAAACAGTTGTATGCAAGTGCGGAGCTATGCCAATGTCACCGCAAAATTCAGGTAGACTATTTTGTGTACTTTTTTTTTTTTTTTTTTGAAGAGCTAGTCAGGAAATCTCCATTTGCCCTTTATATTTTTTTAAAATATAACTTTATTGATTTCAGGGAGGAAGGGAGAGGGAGAGGGAAGATGGAACATCCATGATGAGAGAGAATGATCCATCGGCTGCCTCCTGCATGCCCCACCCTGGGCATCAAGCCTGGAACCCGGGCCTGTGCCCTGCCCGGGAATCGAACCGTGACCTCCTGGTTCACAGGTTGATGCTTGACCACGGAGCCACGCCGGCCGGGCCATTTTGCGTACACGTTTTAAAATAAATGTGTCGACGCCCAAAGCGCACAGCTCTGTTCTTTCACCTCCTAGACCAGGGCTGTCCCGTCCGATGGAGCTTTCTGCGCGCTGGGAAGTGGTCTGCATCTGGCCTGCACGACACGGTAGCCACCCTCCACATGTGACATGGGAGCACTTGCAATATGGGCAGTGGGGACCGAGAGGTGAAATCCAGGATAACCGAAATCGGAATCGCCACATTGGGCTTGTGGCCACGCCCCGGGATAGGTCTACACCCACGATCAGCCGGCAGAATTGCTTTCCTCCTCAGATCTGCGTTTATGTTGATGAAGGGCCATACAGACCCGTGCATTTCGTTTTTCTTGTCATACGTAGGGTTCGACACGGGGGGGGGGGGGGGGGAGGGTGGCAAATTTTAGAGAATGACCAACGCGATCGATGAGACCAGCGGTGTGATGGCCCCCACGTTTCTGGAGGTCTTAATGTTGATGATTAGCAAGTACTAACTGAAGGCTCCTAGCGACCTAAGGATTGTGAAGAAAGGAAGCCATCTTCTACAGCGATGGCCAAACAGCCAAGAAAGGTCATTATGTCCATCGCCGACCCGTGGACACTCAAAAGCTTTTTCTGGCTGGATTTTAGACAATTTGAAACCAAATGGAAACTCTCATTTGCGTTTGAAATTTTCCTGGAGTTCATTTGTGTTTCTCCTTTTTTTTCTTGTTTTTTTTTTTTTTTTCCCCTCCCCGCTTTGCTGTTTCATCAGGTCGGCAGCGTTAAGCCCGCCTGGTCAGTTTCAACTTTATTTAAATTCATTTTGTCTTCATTCTTGCTCATCTAGCACAGCCCTGTGATGTAGCGAGATCAGAGTGCTCCGGGGAAACGCTGAAATGGGAAAACATTATTTCCACTTAGATTTAATTTTCCTTTCTCAATAGTAAAAAAAAGACTTCCAGCCTCGTGCCCCCGTCACCACCACCCCCTCCCCCGCCCCCTTGAAATGAACTGCAGGCTCAGCTCTCAAAATAACACCAGTCCGCCCAGGGTACAAGGACAGTCGCAGCCCGTTAATGGGGATAGAAAGGCCCAGAGAATGGTGGGGTTCCGAGGCGCAGGCTGCCTTTCAAGAGGCTCACAAAGGCAGGCGAGGCCCTGTGGCCTCTCCACCCAGCGGCTCGGCAAACAGGAGCCGCGTTGAGCGCCCAGCTGGCTGAGCAGGCATCTCCCTCCGTCCTCGACCATCAGCATCCTTGAGGTCTATTGTGTGTGTGTGTGTGCTTTTAAAAAAATACGTTTTTATTGATTTCAACGAGTAAGGGAGAGGGGGAAAGAGAGAAACATCCATGATGAGAGAGAATCATGGATCGGCTGCCTCCTGCACGCCCCCTGCTGGGGATGGAGCCCGCAGCCTGGGGCATGTGCCCTGACCGGGAATCGAACCGTGACCAACTGGTTCCTAGGTCGATGTTCAACCCACTGAGCCACGCAGGCCGGGCCCGGATGAATGCTTTTACTTGCACTGAAACCTTGACGCTCGGCTGGTGGAGAAAATTTTCTGTTGCGTGTTTCCCCCCAAGGCAGAGCCCGTTAAAGTGAGCGTTTCCAGTTTGGAGAGCCTCGCCCTCCAGAGGGGCTAGGAACGCGTGGGTTTGTGAAAACGGTCAGAACAAGGAGAAGTCTGAGATTTTTCCCCTCGTTTAAAAAAAAAAAAAAAATGAGGCACCCCCTACAACATGTCACATTCTGAAACGCATTGACTGTACGGTGGTGCGGTTATCGGATGCTAGAGCCTAAACGTGAGATGGTGCGGTTATCGGATGCTAGAGCCTAAACGTGAGATGGTGCGGGTGTCAGAATTCATTTCCTGGGCGAGCAGAAAGCACTGGCAGGTTCAGGAATCCGAGTCCTTCCGGCCTCGCCTAGGATTGTATTTTTTGCACAGGCACAGCCGCGTGCCTCGGACATGGGCACGGCTTTGTGACATCTTTGACTCCTCCTCGACTGCTTGCCGTACCGTCACAGCCGCCAGCGCCACTCAAAAATAAATCAGAACCTCCCTCAGTGTGGCTCAGTGCGTTGAGCGTCGACCTAGGAACCAGGAGGTCACGGTTCGATTCCCGGTCGGGGCACAGGCCTGGGTTGCGGGCTCCATCCCCAGTAGGGGGCGTGCAGGAGGCAGCCGATAGATGATTCTCTCTCATCATGGATGTTTCTCTCCCCCTCTCTGAAATCAATATACATATATATATATATATTTTTTTTTTTTAATCCAGGCATATTTGCAATCCTGGTAGAAATTGGGGCCCTGCGTATCCCAGATACTTACTAGATTGTAAACTGCGTGAGGACAGAGCCTCGCCTCTCTCAGCGTCTCTCCAAGATGCTCAGTACAAATTCGTCAGATGAATACAAATGCGTCAGATGGAGAAAACGAACCACAGAGGTCCAGGAGCGCCCTCGGGGCGGCTGAGGCCCGGGCACCTGTTTCCGTACACTAGCGCACTGCACATCTCTGCAGCGTGGATGATGTACTTCTTTGCTTCTTACTCTAGTGGATATAATTTAATCATTGCCGGCCCACGCGGGGGCATCAGCGAGCGTAAATTGCTGTATTGCGCATAATGCGGCGATAGCCCGGGGGCCTGGTGGGAAGCCGTGCGCCGGGGACCGGAGCTCTCCCATGCTTGCTGTGCTCTCAGGGGCTGGTTTTATCATGTTTATGCCTCCGTTTCTGTTTAATAGACTGAGCGGCAGTGAGCCGGGGGAGGCTGTGTCTCCGCTCCTCTGTAGGTGGTGAGTCCCGGTTCCTCTTTGCTGTGAGAATTCTGAAGACAGATTGGCAAGATGGTTAGAATTGGGTGTGAGTGAGCCCTGGCCGGTCTGGCTCCGTGGATAGAGCGTCGGCCTGTGGACTGAAGGGTCCCATGTTCCATTCTGGTCAAGGGCACGTACCTGGGTTGCAGGCTCCCTCCCTGGCCCTGGTTGGGGCGCACGCGGGAGGCAACCCAAGGATGTGTCTCTCTCACATCGATGTTTCTCTCTTGTCTCTCTCTCTCTCCCTTCCATGCTCTTTGGGAAACAGTGGGAAAATATCCTCGGTGAGGATTAAGAAGAAGAAAAGAATTGTGTGTGAATGAGATCGGACTTCTCTCTGGGCCTTGGCTACCTAGCCCAGAAACGTCTATGGCTGGGTAGTTGAATTCTGGTACCAGTCTGTTTTCCTATCACATACTGTTTTACTTCTCTCGGTCCCTCCATCCCTCTCTCTCTCTCTCCCCTCCCTCCTTCCCTCTCTCTCTCTCATAATATGATGGTTGTTGGAATCATTACACTGACTGGAACACATTTATCCACAGCGAAACCAACACAGTGGTCAAAATCATTTTCAAAATGGATGCAGCGATCCCTACGGCTGTATCCCAGCCCAGCACTCAGCACCTCGTGTGGTGACACAGTATTCTAGAAAGGTCCCCTTGTGCCTCACTTTGAGATCAGCACGCCTGAGGGCACTTTTCCTCATCCGCTTGGTACGGGCCGTTATGGGTCTAGAACTGTGCAGGCAACTTGGACGTGGGAACTGGTGCCTGACAAACCTCTCAGCTGATGCAGCCTTTGCAGTTTTAACTGGGGAAGCAACATAGTATCATCGAGTCTAGAAATCAGGGGGAGAGGGAGGGAGAGAAACATCAACGATCATCCGGTCAGCGGCCTCCTACTGGGGATTGAACCCGCAACCAGGGTATGTGCCCTTGACCAGCATCGAACTCTTGGCCAGAATCGAACCCAGGACCCTTCAGTTTGCAGGCTGACACTCTTATCTACTGAGCCAAACCGGCTAGGTCTGTTTATTGATTTGAGAGAGAGAGAGGAGGGGGAGAGAGAGAGACAGACAGAGACACATCAATCGGTTGCCTCCTGTATCTGCCCCAACTGGGAATCGAACCAGAAACCTAGGCGTTTGCCTCCCCGGGGAATGGAACCTGCACCCTTTTGCCGGAGGGGAGCCACTGGAGAACGTCCTTCAGGTCGCGTTTGTGCCCTTTGTGTCCCGATGAAATCCAGGTTCTACAGCTTTCTAGCTCCCAGAGGGCCACTGCTGCTTCCCCAGCGCGTCCTCTCCGGAGACGCGTGACAGGGTTTGCAATTGCGTTCATTTTGAGCGCAACTGGAATTGCTGGGGCGACGGTGGCCCCTAACACTTTATTTTCTGCATCCATGTTGCTCTTTTCCCCTTTGCATGAGGAAGCATCTTTTGGGGGGCAGATGCTGGAGACCGTCCCGTTCACGGGGTCCCTCGTTTTATCCTTCTTAACCCACTAATTTTAACGCCCTTTTACCGCTGTGTCTGCCAAATGGTGACTTTTTTCTTCTTTCTTTCTATTTCTGTGTCTCCTACCCTTCGTCGTTAGAATTCTACTCGGAGGGACTTTCTGTGTTTTTCAAAGGAGGGACATAAAACTTTTTTAAAGTAGCCGTGGGGCAGCTCCACTTTTTTTTTTTTTTTTTTTTTTTCGGGGAGGACAGTTATGAGTGACACGCCGCCAGAAAAATCTGCAGAATCGCCATGTTTTCCTGGCGAGGAGGCCGGGAGAAGGGGGGAGATGTCGGTTTGCTGAAAAACAACCCCATTAGTTTTGGTCCGAGCTGCTCGCATAGCTTGCCTATGAGGACACAAAGAGGGGACCCGATTGGGGGGCGCTTTCTGAAGCCCAGCCCTAATTCCTTCCATTTCGGCCACCGGAAGAAGAAAAAAAAAAATCAAGATTCGCGTGGCGGGGTGAGGGGAATCATTCGTTTGAATTCTCCGTCACTTTTTAAAAAAGTAAAAAAAAAAAAAAATTATTGACTTTTCCCCAGATAGGTTCTTAAAAGTAGGCGATTTTCTTTCGTCTATTTGAACCCTACCGATGCGATCTTTTGTCTTCTTTGGACTTAACGAAAGTATTGCTATTCCTCGACCGTAATAAGCGTTTCCAAAGTCCGCGATAGCCCTGGGAAGGGCCATGTTTTTCCATCGCCCGCGATCCATCCCAGGTTGCAGTTTCTTAAAATCACATTCCGACAAGATCACACTTCCCGTGGCCCTTCTTTTCCCCCTCCCTGGCATTTTGAGACTCCACAAATTCAATTTTAGGAGTTTGAGATGTAACTGTTATGTAAGGACGAGAAAGAAAAGAAAAAAAACAGTGGCGGGGACGGGAGTGGGGGATGGAAACCCGTGGGATGCGCTGCCAGGTCACACTCGCTGGCCCGCGTCGGGGTTTTGACGGTAGAATTGATGATTTTTGAATTAGCGTGGCTGCTACGTGCCCATGGCGCTCCCATGTGTGGCTGCGCCGACTTCGCGGGGTACGTGTCCCGAAAGTTCTCTCCGCGTTTTCCATCTCTCGGTGAAGGTCTTTTTTTTTTTTTTTTTTTTTTGAAAAGTTGGCCGCAAAGCACCGTGAGCCACGTAACATGTACTTATTCGAGTGCTCGGTCCAGACCCCAAGCCCGAGGTTGGAAGCGGTCCGGATGTATGCGTATGCGTTCAACTCGTACAGCGACTCCCCTCCCGGGACTGCCACGCGGCCGCCGCTCCCAGCCAGCGCCGCCAGCACCAGCGCCGGCCAGGCTGGCGGGGCGGGGCCAGGCTGGGGGCGGGGCGGGGCCAGGCGTGCGCGCGCCCGCGCTGGGCTCGGTGGGGAGGGCTGGCCACGTGACCACCCCCGCGTGGCCCCGCCCCGCCGCCACGTCACGTGGTCCCTGGACGCCACGTGCTTGGAGTGGACGGAAAAGGGAGCGGCCCAGGCCCCGGTGTGGCGGTCTGGTTTTTTTTTTTTTTTTTTGGTAAAAACATGAGCCCTTGTTCTTCTTCTTCTCCCTTCGAATGTCTCCATCCTGATCGCCGCCCCCAAGAAAAAGAACGCATCCGTGGTTCCCGTTGTGTCGCCCGATCATGGCGATCGTGGCATTGAAACCACTCGGTGGTGCAAGTTTCGCTGCGGAAACATGGTTTCAGCCCTGGCGGGGGCGGGAGGTGGGAGGCGGGGGCAGGGGGAAGGGATGGGGGCGGGGGGGGAGGGGGCGATCCCACGGCGCCAGCAGCCACGCGGCCTCCCTGGGGACGGGACGTGGAGGGCTTGGGTTTCCGGAATGTCGGTAATCCGTTTCACGGTGGAAAGTTCTGCATTCTCAACTGTTCGAGAAACTCTTGTCTCTTTTTGACGGGTCTTTGAGTCCTGCGCAAACAAAGTTGGGGCGGGGGGAGGGGGGAGCACACAACCCAACAGTTGTCCTAAAGTTTTAAGGGGGAGGAATGCGCCCCAGCCTCCGAGCCCGGTGGCGCCGTGGTGGCGGCCCACGCGATCAATAAATAACTCGCCCGAGGTCACCCGCGTCTGCCGCGAAAGTACTTGCGGGCGGGCCGTTGGCGATGTAAAAATGAAAGTAAAAAGACGGGAATGTGCCTTTTTTTTTTTTTTTTTTGCTAAAGACACACTGTAACATGGAAGAAGGGCGTGCATTCCCACATCGGACTGAGCCTATTGTTCCGAGCTGAGCTCACCCCCATGACTCATTCCCCAACTGTTCCACCCGTGCCACGGAGCAGCTGGGGCGCGACCGCCATCCACAGGAAGCCACGCGTGTCGCGGCCGCCACCGCCACGCAGGCACTGACACCCTCCTAATTTCCATGCACCCCGTAAACGCAAACCCGAATTTCGAGCGTGTTTTTTTGTTTTAGCGCACTCATTTCTTTCCCGTTGCGCGTAAGAAGTGAAGGGCACTCTTCGGTTTACTTTCTCTTCACTTTCCTTAAAACGCAATCAAGCAGAGGAGTTTACGTAAAAGGGCGATCCCCGTGTGCTGAGGCAGTTTATGGGGAAAGAGAAAACGTCTCGAAAGATTCAATCTTCAAAATCGGAGAATCGCTTGCGTTATTTAGTAACTTTGAAAATGCAACTCCACACTTTTGCTACTTTGTTTCCTGGGAGCAGTCAGGGGCCCGGGCGTTTGGTAGGGAATCTGTGTCTGGTCATCAATGATAGTGATTTCCTAGCCTCGGCTCCAAAAAAAAAAAAAAAAATCAGAATATTCATGAGCTTTCTGGTCGGACTCAAACCTTCGGGAGCCATGACATCTCGCCGGGGCGAGAGGAAGTGCTGTCGGCGATTTTGGCACCTGAGCGAAACCAGAATTGAGATCCACAAGAGAAAGGGGGTGACGTCCATTTGTTTGGTCCCCTCGTCCTGCTTTTAATTTGTGGAAATGTGTTTTTTGTGTTGTGTGTTTTGTTTGGGTTGTTTTTTTTTTTTAAATCCCATTAAAACGTGCGATGCGTTTTCGAATTCACGGGGTCTGGGGAGGAAGTGGTTTTGTGTTAGTGAAGTTTGTTTAAACAAATGGTTTTTGTTTTCTTCTCGGTCTGGCCAAGCAGAATGGCTACACTTTTTCTTTTTTTTTTTTTTAAGAGCTTGAAAATACTGACCAGCGAGTGTTCTTTACCACCCTCTCTCCTTTTGTGACGCGAGATAAGGAGGCGCACACCAATGGCGCCGCGCACAATGGCGGTTTGTTTTATTTTTTTTTAATTTAATAGAGGGGTTGTAGATGGTTTAAAATTCCCTTGTGCCCCGACAGAAAAGGGAGAAGAAAGGGGGGGGGGAAGAGGAATAATTAGCCCTTTCTACACAACTTTCGGCGTGGACCCATACGCGCTCACAGAAGCCCCTTTCTGGATACCGGATATTTTCACCACATTCTCCTTGTTTCATTCCAATCTTAAAGTTCAAAATAAAAATGCACGGAGGTTGTTTCCAAAGCAGTTTAAGTTGCCGATAAATTAAAAGATGCAATTTATAAACTTTCTGGGGCAAGTGATGAAAAGTCCCAACGCGACCCCCCAGGCTCCCGAAATGGGGGGGGGGGGGTCCCTTCTTCTCCTCCGGCGCTGCGCCCTGCAAACACCTCCCCATTCCGAGGTCCTTGCGGCCGGAAGTATCCTTGCCCCGATGTGTATCTTTTCGGTTGGGGAATCTTGACCTCCGATCGTTATCTGTGTGTCCATGTCTCCTGCTAACCTGGCCGCATTTATGTCTACGGGTCCCTCACAGCCTCCGCGTGTCTCCCGGACAGATGCATTCCCGGGTTCAAAGAACAAATACCGAATCCGCAAAAAATCCAGAAGAGAGACTTTGTTGTTTGCTTTTTTATTTTTTTTTTGGGGGGGGGGTGTTTTTTAAAGTCATTGTCATTAAACACCACACTTGGGGTGACCCTAATGCCACGCGCTCTCACTCGGTGTGAATCCGGACATTTCCAGGAAAAACGGCGAAGAAGTATTTTGAAGTGGGGTTAAGCTCTGCCTCAAGTCCCCAGCTCTTCATCACGCCCAACCCACCGCTTTCTGGTCCTGTCCACACGGCCCTGAGAGATCCCTGAGGCGCGGAATGGAGCCTCCTGCCATCTTAGCTGCTGACTTGCAGGATTTGTCTCCCACTTGTCAGCTCTGTGTCCCCGGCAGGTCCCAGCCCCTTTCCTCCCCAGCCTCCTGGTCGGTGCAGCAATGCCGACCCCCTTCCGGGAGGTCTGAGGGTGGGATCTGGGAATTGCTCTGGGAACCTGTGGCACAGGTAGAGGGGCCCTGGACCCTCCGGCCCCAAGCAGGGCCCCGGGAGCAGATGGCTGGGGTGGGAGTGCCGGCCTGGTGGCTCGGGGCAGCCACGCTCGGGGCCCCTGGCCTCCATGTGGGAAAAGCTCGGGCTGCGTGTCTCTGAGCCGCGGTGATGAAATCAGGCCTTGCAGGCCGAGCTCTTAGCGCGGGGAGCCGTAAATGCCCCCTAAATGGCAGGCGCCTTCCTGCTAATGATAGCAAACATCCATTTTGTGCTTTTCCAGCCGGTTCCTTCAGCTTTTATTTCTATCCAGCCCTCAGAAGAGAGTCATTTTCATTAGGAAGTTTCTGTCTTCCCCAAAGCAAAAAAGAAAAAAAAAATTGTTCTTTTTGTTTTGTTTTGCTCAGCCGGTGGGGCTTGGTCTTAGGGCAAATGATTATTTTACTTATTGCCACTTCTCGGGGAAAAGCAGCCGAGGAGTGAAGCCAGAGGACCACAGTTTATTTTACCCCTCATCACGTCGCCGTGGCTCCTCCGCGAGCTGCCCTTTTTCCATCCTCAGGAGGCAAGCGGAGAATCGCTTTTCACAATCCTCTTCTCCTCCTCATTTATTTCCCTAACAATTCATCAAAACCTAGAAAGGTGCTCATCCCGGAGGACTTATTTGCTTGGGGTGTTTACACGGTGTCTAATGCCAAAGACAGAACGAGGCACATTTTCATTTATTAAAAAAAAAAAAAAAGGCAAGAGACGGGTGACAGGGGGCCCCAGTGGCGGAGTCGGCGAGATAAGCACCCGGGGCCAGCAGGCCGGTTCCTGGAATCCGGTCGCCCTGGGTTCCTGGCAGCCAAGGCGAAAACGGCAACGCATCCTATCTGCATACGCACGCACACCTTCCCTTGCACGCATCCATCTGCATACGCACGCACACGTTCCCTTGCACGCATCCATCTGCATACGCACGCACACCTTCCCTTGCGCGCAGCCCATCTGCATACGCACGCACACATTCCCTTGTGCGCATCCATCTGCATACGCACACACACCTTGCCTTGCGCGCAGAACATCTGCATACGCACGCACACCTTCCCTTGCGCGCAGCCCATCTGCATACGCGCGCACACCTTCCCTTGCGCGCAGCCCATCTGCATACGCACGCACACCTTCCCTTGCACGCAGCCATCTGCATAACGCACGCACACCTTCCCTTGCGCGCAGCCCATCTGCATACGCACGCACACCTTCCCTTGCACGCAGCCATCTGCATAACGCACGCACACCTTCTCTTGCACGTACATGTGTTTCAGAGTGTAAAGGCGTGGCTTCCCCCAGCAAGGTTGCATCCGGAGGGAGCCAGGCTCCCATCAGCCCTGCCTGCTGCTCTCTCAGATCCTCCGGGAGCCACTGGGAGACGAAGGAAAGTAAGAACCCGTGTCCCTACCCCGGAGGTGCCAGCCGGGGGAGCACGTGGCGTGAGTCACCGAACTAATACACCACGGCCACTGGCCAGGTTTGGGCCCGGCCCTGGGAACTCCAGGATGAAAAAAAAACATGCTTCCTGCCCCCGTGCAGAGAACACGCGTGGAGGGAGGAGAAACATAACATAAAACATAAAAGTGTCTGTTTTTCCCCTCCAGCCGGTATGGCTCAGTGGTTGAGCGTCGACCTATGAACCAAGAAGTCATATTTGGATTCCTGGTGCGGGCTCGATCCCCAGTGTGGGGCGTGCAGGAGGCAGCTGATCCATGATTCTCTCTCATCTCTCTCTCCCTCTTCTCTACTCTCTGAAATCAATCAAAATACATTTTTTAAAAAAAAAATGAGTGACAGAGCTGGGATGTGAACCTCCAGCCCAGGTTCCCGGTGAGCTGACCACGGCCTGCTGTCAGCGTGTGAATGCAAGCATCTCAAAATGTTAAACCCCGACACGCCCTAAAACCAATTTTTTAAAAAAGTAGGCAGACACACAGATGTGACTTGGGCCCTTCAAAATGTGGCCCAGCCGGCACGCCACCGGGCGTAGGCCGTTCCTAAACTGCCGCCTTGCATTTCGCCAGCGCAGCTCCTGGGCTGCTCGCTTTGTTTGCTTTGCCACACCTTTTGGACAGCGGTTTGCGCTCAGAGGAATGCCGCCATCGCCCCTGCTGCCTGAGGCCACGCCCAGGGGGTCCGGGGCCCACACCAGGAGACGTGCCCCCAGAAAGCCACACTGCCCGGCGGGAGCCACTGGGGTAGATGACAGTCTGATTTTTTTTTTTTTTAACGTGGATGATCTCATCAACATGCGTGGACCTGTGTTATTCTGTAAGCTGAGCCCTGGCTGGTGTGGCTCAGTGGATAGAACATCGGCCGGTGGACCGAAGGGTCCCGGGTTCGATTCCAGTCAAGGGCGCATACCTCGGTCGCAGGCTCCTCCCAGGCCCGGACCCTGGTCAGGGCGCATGCGGGAGGCAGCCCATCGATGTGTTTCTCTCACATTGATATTTCTCTGTCTTTCTTCTTCTCTTCCACTCTCTCTAAACATCAATGGAAAAATATCCTCGGGTGAGGATTTAAAAAAAAAAATCTGTAAGCTGAGGCGCAGATGTTGCCCACTTTCCCCCCCCCCCCCCCCCCCCGTTCTTTCTATATTTCTTCATTTTTCACCGATCCGTCTCTTCACATCTTTAGTAACTTTAGGGCCGAGTTAACGATTGCTCTGTGGACACATAGATTTACATTGTTGCTCTCCCAAGGAGTCCAGTGTAAAGACAGGGGAAAAAAAAAAAAAGCAGATCAAGGCAATAGGATTTCTGGCTGCCTTCTCCTGGCTGCATGTTCGATGTGGACTAATTTGCAGATTGTTTGTATTCATTTAAAAAAAAAAAAAAAAGCCGAGCCTGCCCCATACAAAGAGGCAGAGGCACGTGGCCGCCGTACCTCCGCTCGGAGGCGCACCGGGAGACTTGAACGCCAGCCAGGATTTTTTAAATATTGGATTGGGATGATTGTGTGTGTGTGTGTGTGTGTGTGTGTGTGTGTGTGTGTGTGTGAAACACCTGGCTAATTTAATAGAAAGTGTTTACACTTCATTTTGCTGGCAAGGGGTTTGCTGTGTAGGTGGCGGAGGGTTTCCTGTAAGTTTTGCAAGCTCCAAGGCAAGCGCCGTTGCAATAGGTACGCGCCCTCTGTGGTCAGAGGCACGGAGGCCCATTTCTCCACCTCCTGTTGTCGCCACGTGAGGGAGGCGGCGGCGGGATGCCGCTCAGGGCGGCCTTGCCGCTCCAGCCGGACTGTGGGGCGCGCGCAGGTACGTTGGTGAACGCGATGAGGAAGGATGGCCTTTTTAGGAATTCCAGATAACCGCGTCTGGAAGCAGGATCCTCATTGCCCTGAACGCATGCTCCGGTGGGAACCGCTGTCCCCAAGGACCTCGTGGGTGAAACGGATATTTCGAGCATGACCGAGCTTTACTAAGAGCCCCAGGCGCTTCCTCTACTGGGGTTCAGACCTGGCAAAAGATGGGGGTGAGGGCGGGAGGGAGGAATTGTGGGCGTGCAATGCTGACGGAGGGGGAAGATGGAAGCAACAGGTTCAAAATGCCTCTTGCAGAGCCCCGGGTGGGCCGAGAATGAGAATCTAGGGAGAGACGTGCTTCCCACGCGTGGGGCAGGAGCAAGTGGGCTTGGGGGGGAGGCTGAGGCATGCTTTTGTGGATGGTGGGGAGGGCGTGCATTTGGGGTACAGACGCACTAAATCGGCTTTACCTTAGGCTGGGTGGTGTGGGGGACTAGTGCGGCTGGGAGACAGTTTCAGAATTGGAAAATGGGGGAGGGGGTCCGTTTTGCAATTTGCAACCGTATCCAGGGGGATTCGTGGGTCGTTTATTCGCTGCTCTCAGGGGGAACAGCACATTGTCCCATGACAGGGCCCTGGGCTCCGAGTTCAGGTGGCCTGGGGGCTGGGCCCGGCTCCACCCTCACCCCCACTCCACCCCCCACACCCACCCATGCTGTGCGTGGGGTGCTTTTCACAGCCTGGGCTCCCCTGGCCCTTCACTGTCTTCTGCTGCCAGACGCAGACAAGACACACTCTCCTGGATGCCCAATTCTTGGGGTTGCTTTCAGCTCCAGAAAAAAAAAATGATGACTCCTTGCTTTGGGGCACCCGTCTCCTTTGCAAAGATGCTCCAGACTCGGGCAAAACAAAGCCTTGCGCAGCCCAGACTGGGGGCGGGGCGTGGGCCTCAGGTGAGAGGTCCTCCTAGGTGAACGGAAACCGAGAAGCCCAGGTTCCCACACACACACACACACACACACAGCCCTCCCTTCAGCGCGCCCCACTTAACAGGCGTTTGCACAGAGTCTGGCCCGAGCTGCTGCGATGAACAAACGCTGACTTCAGCCTTTACCCGGGGTTTCAGGTCACTCTGATTGTTTGCAAAACATGTCCTTTTTTTTTTCTTTTCTTTTTTTTTTTTTTTTTTTTTTGTCACTTGCCAGTACTTGTTCTCTCCGTGAGTAAAACGCAAACGCGTCCAAAGGGATGATGTGCAAGCGGGGTCCGCGCCCCGGTCTCTTGCGCCCTCTGCTGGCCATGAGGATGCACTGCAACTCGGGACCGCAGCGGCTCTGCCAAGCGGGGGTTCAAGGAGATTGTGCTAAGCGCTTACTCCTTTTGGGAAAAGCGAGAGGACGCCTTCGTATTTTCAGATTCTTGTTTTCAGTGTATTCAAGCCTGGGATTTTTGGGTCAGATGCTTGAAGAAGAGATTGATGCTGGAGATCCCCCCCCTTTTAAAATTTTTTAAGTGACTCGGCTAGTTTGGGGTTTGACAGTGTTTACGGAAAGGGTGAAGAAGTTAGCCTAGGCCCTAGCCCGTTTGGCTCAGTGGTTAGAGGGTCCGCCGGTGGACTGAAGGGTCTGCGGGTTTGAGTCAGGTCAAGAGCACGTACCTCGGTTTCCGGGGCCCGTGTGGGAGGCAGCCAATCCATGTGTCTCTTCCGCATCAAGGTTTCTCTCTGTGTGTCTCACCCCCTCCATTCCGCTCTCTCTTAAAAAATAAAATGGAAAAAATACCCTCAGGGGGTCACGGTTCTTTTCCCCGATCATGGCACCTGCCTGGGTTGCAGGCTCGATCCCCAGTAGGGGGCGTGCAGGAGGCAGCCGATCCATGATTCTCATCATCAACGTTTCTCTCTTTCCCTCTTCCTCTCTCTGAAATCAACAAAAATATATTTAAAAAAGAAGTGTTATTTGCGGCTACCACTGGATAGCCTGGATGTATACAGTAGGCATCTACCCGCGGCGTTGATAACCTCGGTCGATACCCCCAAGGCATGTCATGGTGCAGAAATGGGCCCCAGCACCGATGGGTGTTGGGATGCAGCCGAAACCACAAAGCCAGAGGCCTCGCTCCCCCTCTGAGCCCAGCTCCCACTTGAACGAGAGGCCCCCGTGTGTCCCTGCGGGGCCCGGCCGGCCTTGTCAGGAAACGGGCGCCGCCGGGGGCCCGCGCGGCCTCGCATAGCTCTGTGTACAGTGACGGAGGGTGGGAACGGGGCCACGAGCTGGGAGCAACAGACACGCGATAAATATAGACGACTCTCCCAATTCCTCGGCCCTTAGTCATGGAGGGACAGTGCGAGCTTCATAAACTTATAAGGAATATACAAACAGTTCCCAATTTAAAATAACTTGGAGTAATTTTTAAGTGTGTGAAACGGGTATTTTTTTTTCCCCCCGCCGCCCTGGCCATGTAGGCATCTGTGACAGGCGGTGGGCGTCTTTATGTGGCTGTGCCTGGCGGCCACAACGCTGGGGAAGATTCAGCAGAATCTATGGGGATCTTCTCTCTCTCCCTCTCTCTCTCTCTCTCTCTCTCTCTCTCTCTCTCTCTCTCTCTCCCCCTCTCCCTCTCCCTCCCCCCCTCCCTTCCTCCTCCTCTCCTCTTGAGAAATACTACAAAATAATAACAACAGTAATAAAATCTTAAAAGCAGGATGAGGGGGTGTGGGTGTGTGTGAGACACCTGTGTGTCCCCGGTGAAGAACTGGATACAGGTCACCCCCATCACACTTCACTAGAGCAGGCGGGTCCTGCCCGGTCCCGGGAAGTGTCTCCCCTCCTTTTCCTTGATTTTTTTCTCCCGTTAAATCTCATCTAGCCCAGCCTGCTTGGCTCAGTGGTTGAGCAGTGACCTATGAACCGGGAGGTCATGGGTTTCATTCCCCTTCAGGGCCCATGCCTGGGTGGTTGTGGGCTCGATCCCCAGTGTGGGGCGTGCAGGAGGCAGCCGATCCATGATTCTCTCTCATCATGGACGTTTATCTCTCTCCCCCTCTCCCGTCCTCTCCGAAATCAGTAAAAATATGTGTAATAATAAAATAAAAAATCTATAAAAAAAAAATCGTAGCTCACAGTCACCAAAGCCCACAGCTCCATCAGAGGATGCCGGCCCGCCCCGCGTTGCCTGCGGGTTGTGAGCCTGCTTTGTATCTGCGCTGGTGGCAGCCTTTTCTTCCCTCTCACTAATTAGCTCCTGGAATGTTTACTTGATACCGTTGCCATTGTAACTTTCCCTGCCTGTTTTCTTGGGGGGGCCTTCTTTCTCTTCCCGTCCTCTCAGTAGCCCGCCCAGCACCGCCTGTGGGATCCGGGAGAGACAGAGCGATGCAGCGGTATTGTCTGGAGGTGACCGCTGTCTTTGTTGGCGAGTGAGCTGTTCACAGATGCATCCAGAAACCATGATGACCTGTTTCCCTACACCTCTCGGCCTCCCTTGGGGACCCGCCCGGCAGGGACAAGGTCCCTGGCACTGAGGCTTTCTGTTGGGCCTTCCCTGATGTTTACGTGCCGGCCCGGGGCGGGGGTGTGGGGTGGGCACCACAGGCTGAGACGCATGAATTGGTGAAGAGCGTGAACTCTGGCTGGCCGGTCTCAGGAATCAGACTTGTCTGATGGGAGGGTTCTGGGGGCCTTTGAGTCTCCCTGCGCCTCGTTGCTCTGGCTGCCTGGTAGCGCAGCCATTTCTTTATACATAGTTGCATCTGCCCCAGAGAAATGTGTCTATGAAGCGAGCTGCTGCTACAATGTTGCATCTTAGCAGGGACCCTGCCTGATACCCAGGGCCTTGTCATTCCTGCTGGAGAATGGCCTTGGAGGCTGTGAATAGCAGGTGTACCCGTTACTAATTCGGACACCGGTTAAAATGTGGATTGACCGTTTACCGGTTAAGAATGCGGATTTTGTCATCAAAACACAATAATTTCAAGAGAAACATTAAGAGTGCTTTATTCAAAGCGATGTCCATCGCTAGCTACACATTTCCCCCATGTTTCAGGTAACGTGTGGGTACCGTCCCAATAGAACTTTTCTTGTTTTGAGGCAGACCATTCAGAGACCCCATTTTCCACTTCTTCGTCCCTGTTGAAGGGCTGCTCAGAAAGTGCGTGTGTCATCGATCGGAACAGGTGGTCATCTGAAGGAGCAAGGTCTGGTGAATATGGCGGGTGGGTTCATACTTCCCAGGCAGGATCTTTTCACGTGTCTTAAACTGGTGTTGAAGTGTGTGATGGTGCGTCATCATGAAGCAAAATTACTTTGCCGTGTCTTCTGGCCCATTCTAGTCGTTTCACGATCAAAGCGTGGTTCAAATTGATTACTTATTGTCAGTAGCGATCAGTATTAACGGTTTCACCTGGTTTTAGAAGCTCAGAATACGCCACACCTTCCTGATCCCTCCAAACGCAGAGCATGGTCTTCTTTCCAAAGCGATTTGGCCTTGCAGTCGATGTTGATGGTTGACCTGGATCAACCCATGATTCTGTGCGTTTGGGATTCTCAAAATAAATCCACTTTTCATCGCCAGTCACAATTCGATGCAAAAAAGACTCTTTCATGCCGTTGAAACATTTTACTGATGACTTTTCGGTTTTCCATTTGTCTTTCATTCAGTTCATGGGGCACCCATTTTCCTTCCTTTAAAATCTTTCCCATTGCTGGTAATCGATCAGAAATTGTTTGCTGAGCAACGTTTAATCTTCCTGCAAGTTGTTTTTGAGTTTGACATGCATCTTCATCCAATAATGCTTGTAACTGTTGGTCTTCAAACTTTTTCGGTTGATCTGTCTTTCACATCAAAATCATCACTTTTAAAGCATTTAAACCAGCGTTCACAAGGATCTTGAGATGGAGCATGTTCACCATAAGCTTCCCGAAGTATACGATACCTTTCAGCAGCACTTTTCTTCAGAATAAAGTAATGAATTAAAACTTCCCTCAAATGCTCTCTTTTTTTTGCCATGAAATTAGACATTTTTAGGCATAAAAATATCTATGATGTTAACACCTTCCGAAAATTTGACATGAAGTTTTGAAGCTTGTTGCCAATACAACCAAACCGGCATACATATCAAATTGCATATATAGCCACATATGTGTAACCCCATCTAGTGAAAAAGAGCCGCATTATCAGCCGGCGCACCTGGTAAAGAGGGTGTAGGTGGGCGCCTGTGACCCAGTGAGGCAAACCAGGTGGGGCCCCCCCTCTCTTTTTATTTTTAAAAGCAGAAACCCCACCCTAGCCGGTGTGGCTCAGTGGGTAGAGCATCAGCCTGCGGACTGAAGGGTCCCGGGTTCTGATCCCTGATTCTCTCTCCTCGCGGATGTTTCCTCTCCCTCGCCCTCCCTCTGTGACATTAATAAACACATAGATTAGGAAAAGAAAAGGCGCCCGCTCACCCCGTGCCCTCTGCCCCCACAGCCTGCCCGAGCGCGTGCGGGAAGCGGGCGTGCACGGACAACAATGAGTGCTGCCACCCCGAGTGCCTGGGCGGCTGCACGGCCCCCGACGACGAAGCGGCCTGCGTGGCCTGCAAGCACTACTACCACGAGGGCGTCTGCGTGACCGACTGCCCCCCGGACACCTACCGCTTCGAGGGCTGGCGCTGCGTGGACCGCGACTTCTGCGCCACCATCCCCAACGCCGACAGCTTCGAGATGGAGGGCTTCGTGATCCACGACGGCGAGTGCATGCAGGAGTGCCCCTCCGGCTTCATCCGCAACGACAGCCTGAGGTCAGGCCCGGCCCGGGGCCCCCAGCCTCTGTCCCGTGGGGGAGGGGGGGACCCCGGGGGAGGGGACGGGCCTGCGTTACATTCTATCAAAGATATTGAAACAGTAGCAGCAGCAGCAGCGGCAGCGGCCACACAGCGGTGGTTAGAGCGGGGCCCGCTGGAAGGGACACGGATCCTTGTGGGTTTTCTTGGGGCGCGGAGACGCGCTGACCTCTGCCTTCGTGCGGGGCTCTCTCCCTCCCGCAGCATGTACTGCGTCCCCTGCGAAGGGCCATGCCCCAAAATCTGCGAGGAGGACAAGGGGACGAAGACTATTGACTCGGTGACCTCGGCTCAGATGCTCCAGGGCTGCACCATCTTCAAGGGCAACCTGCTCATTAACATCCGCAGGGGCAGTAAGTATCCCTCCCCCGCAACCCCCACCCCTGCTTCCTCCTTTCCCCCCTTTCCCCCCTGCCCGCCCCGCCCTCATCCCGCAGGATCTCTGGGTTTTCTTGGGGCGGTGCCTTTTCTGCCCGTCCCCGACTCACAACCAAGATGCAGGCCTAGAAAAACAGCGCGGTGCCCAGCCCGCTGGCTCGGTGGTGGAGCATCCGACCCATGAGCCAGGAGGTCACTGTTCCATTCACCGTCAGGGCGCACGCCCTGTTGTGCACTCGATCCCCACTAGGGGGCGCGCAGGAGGCAGCCGAGCCGCGATTCTCTCTCATCATCGATGTTTCTCGCTCTCCCCCCTCCCCCTTCCTGTCTGAAATCGATAAAAATGTGTGTTTTGTGGTTTGGTTTGGTTTTTAAGAAAAAACAAAATAAAACAACAGCTGCTCTCCAGACGCGGTGGCCTTAACTAACTGGCCGTCTGGCGTTTATGATTTTACTTTCTTCTCCTCCGCCTGGGAGCTACCGCGTCCAGTCTCCTAGGAACACACCCTCCACTGCCCAAAGGGAGGGGGTGCTGTTCCGGGAAAGAGGGTTGTTTGGACAAGGGAGGGGGCGCTCCACCAGCAGCCTGAGCATCTCAGAGTCACCCCCAGAGCAGGCCCTGCCACTTGCGCTGAGCGAGAGCTGGGTAACGCGGCCCCCGCTTCCCGCAGATAACATCGCCTCGGAACTGGAGAACTTCATGGGGCTCATCGAGGTGGTCACGGGCTACATCAAGATCCGCCACTCGCACGCGCTGGTGTCCCTGTCCTTCTTCAAAAGCCTCCGCCAGATCCTGGGAGAGGACCAGCTGGAGGGGTGAGTGCTGCCTGCGCGGGCACGGCCCAGGGTCAGCTGTGCGCTTGGAGGGTTCTGTGTTCCGGAGGTCACAGCCCCCTCTTGTCAAGAAGAAAGGAACCCGGCCGGTGTGGCTCAGCGGTTAGAGCTTCAACCTATGAACCAGGAGGCCCCGGGTTCGATTCCCAGTCAGGGCACAGGCCCGGGTTGCGGGCTCCATCCCCAGTAGGGGGCGTGCAGGAGGCAGCCGATCCGTGATTCTCTCTCATCCTTGATGCTTCTCTCTCCCTCTCCCTTCCTCTCTGCATCAGTAAAAATAGTTTTTAAAAATACAGTCTTTGGATGTAAAGGCCGTGAGCCTTAGAAACAGTGAGGAAATCGCACTTACTGATAGCCACTTCCTCCAGGAAACAATGAAAAAAAAAATCCGTGTACATGTGTGCGCGTGCATGTGTGTGTGTACGCGTGCACACGTGTGTGAAAGATGTGCAGGAGAGTCTCTGCTTTTGCTGTCTTAATTCTCCTCTCATGAGAGGGACTTGGGCAGGGCGGCGGGAGAGCCAGGCCCCCACACCAGGGCTGAAAAACAAGTATTGACGGGCAGCTTAGGAGCAGCCTGATGACTTTGACAGGGATTTCGGTTTTGTGTTTCTGCCATTTACACAGGCTCCGTAATGCCTGGGATTTATTGCTCCTGGCATCCGGGTCTCCTCCCCCTCACCCCCCCGACCCGTCCCCCCAACCCAGCCTTCCTCGTCCTGTGAACAGCCTGGGTATTCACTGTGAAAAGATCACCTTGCTTTTCAGAGAGGTTCATCCCACACACAGCCTTTCCCCGTTCCACATGCACGCTTTTTCTCACGGGGAGGGCACTCTTCTGCCCCCTGCTGGTGAAACCGGTTAATGACAAGAAGCCTGGTCCTGGGCAGAGAGACCGCGGGCCCAGCTCCCCAGCCCAGAGGTTTCCGGACCCACGAGGGGACTTTTTTTAATCTACTAATTATTTTTTAAATTGCTTTTTATTGCTGTCAGGCAGGAAGTGGGGGGGGGGGAGAGGGAGAGAGAGAGAGAGAGAGAGAAGCATCAATGATGAGAGAGACATGTGGACTGGTTACCTCCCTCACCCGCCCCGAACCGGGGCCGGGGATCGAACCTGCAACCCAGGTAAGTACCCTGGACCGGGAATGGGACCTCTGAGGCCCTTTGGCCTGTGCGCCGACACTCGGACCACATGGCACCACGGGCCAGCGCTCAGTGTCCACGTTCACACACGGCCCTTGAGCGCCGTTATCCCCGTTGTTAACGACAGCTGTGCGCACAGACCGCCGGGGACCCTTGTCTCACGGCCGAGCCCGTGCCTCGGAGCCACGTGGCCCAGGGGCGTGCGGGCTGGCGGAGGAGGGGGGCCCGGCGCCAGGGCGCTCAGGCCGGCCGCTGCGTTCGCAGGAATTACTCCTTCTACGTCCTGGACAACCAGAACCTGCAGCAGCTGTGGGACTGGGACACCCACAACCTGACCATCAAGGCCGGCAAGATGTACTTCGCCTTCAACCCCAAGCTGTGCGTCTCCGAGATCTACCGCATGGAGGAGCTGACCGGGACGAAAGGGCGCCAGAGCAAAGGGGACATCAACACCAGGAACAACGGGGAGAGGGCCTCCTGTGAGTGGGTGCATGTGTGCGCGCGTACGTGCGTGTGTGCGTGTATGTGCACGTGCGTATGTTCGTGTGTGTGTGTGTATGATGCACATGTGCGCGCACGTGTTGAAGATATGCAGGTGAACCTCTGCCTTCACTGTCTCTTAATTCTCCTCTAAGCAAAACGCTGTGGGCCCCACTGGGTCATACAGGGACTCCTTTTCGTGTCTGCGTATGTGTGTGTGTGTCTGTCTGTCTGTCTCCCTGTCCTCGTTCCACCTGTGGGGACACGGGGCCTCCTTCAGGAGCCCCTGCGAGCTCCGTGGGGTGAAACCCGTATTTGGGTCCTTAGTAGAAATAGGAAAGCCACCGAGACGTCCAGAGAGGAGCTGTGGAGAGGAGGGGTGGGGCTCCATGCTGCCCCCTCGGGCCCTTCCCCTGTGACAGCAGTAAATGAGCAGGCAGCTTTGGAGACGAGGGGAAACGGTGCGGGGCAGGGGGACCCCTGGGACACGCGGAGGAGAAGGAGGGGGGTGCCCCCCTCACGGACGTGCCCTGCGCCCCAGGTGAGAGCGACATGCTGCACTTCACCTCCACCAACACCTGGAAGAACCGCATCATCATCACGTGGCACCGGTACCGGCCCCCCGACTACAGGGACCTCATCAGCTTCACCGTCTACTACAAGGAAGCGTGAGTCCTGCTCGCGGACTGGGGGCGGGGGGGCGGGGGGGTCCGTGCTTCCTCCGCTGTCATGTGACGTCTCTCACGGCCAGTAGCAGCCACGCATGGGCAGGCACTGGCTTCGGGGGGTGGAGGCGTTTGAATAAAAGAAATGCAAAGGAGCCTGGCCCGCGTGGCTCAGTGGTTGAGCGTTGACCTAGGAGCCAGGAGGTCAGGGTTCGATTCCCAGTTAGGGCACAGGCCCGGGTTCCGGGCTCCATCCCCAGTGCGGGGCGTGCAGGAGGCAGCCGGTCCATGATTCTCTCTCATCATGGATGTTTCTCTCTCTCCCTCTCTCTTCCTCTCTCACATCAATACCGAGGCCCTTTTTTTAAAAAGGAAGGGATTGTTTTAAATAATAACAAGACAAAACAAACAGGTAGATACACGTTACAAACGGAAGGAAGCGGGAGGGTTTGTGAGGGCCGGGGCCGGAGCCCAGGGAGGCTCTGAGCCGCTCGGGCGTCTCCCAGGCCCTACAAGAACGTCACCGAGTACGACGGCCAGGACGCCTGCGGCTCCAACAGCTGGAACATGGTGGACGTGGACCTGCCCGCCAACAAGGACATGGAGCCCGGCATCCTCCTGCACGGCCTGAAGCCCTGGACGCAGTACGCCATCTACGTGAAGGCCGTGACCCTGACCATGGTGGACAACGACCACATCCGCGGTGCCAAGAGCGAGATCCTGTACATCCGCACCAACGCCTCAGGTACCGCGTGTGCAGGCCGCCGCGGCGTCAGTGCTCCGACGTGCTCTCTCTTCTTCCTCCCTCCCCCTCCCTCCCACCTCTCTCCCCTTCTTCCTCCCTCCCCCTCCCTCCCCCCTCTCCCTTCTTCCTCCCTCCCCCTCCCTCCCCACCTCTCCCTCCCTTCTTCCTCCCTCCCCCTCCCTCCCCCTTTCCCTTCTTCCTCCCTCCCTCCCCCCTCCCTCCCCCCTCTCCCTCTCATCCTCCCTTCCTCTCTCCCTCCCCCTCCCTCCCCCCTCTCCCTCTCATCCTCCCTTCCTCCCTTCCTCCCCCTCCCTCCCACCTCTCCCTTCTTCCTCCCTCCCCCCTCCCTCCCCCTCTCTCCTCCATCCTCTCTCCTTCTCTCCCTCTCCCTCCGTCTCCCTCTCTTCTTCCCTTCCTCCCTCCCCCCACCCTCCCTCCCTCCCTCTCTCTCTCTTTCCAGCCCCTTTTACTTCCCCTTTTCATCTGGGTTCTTGCCATTTGAACCAGTGATTCCAAACCCTCAGATGAGATGCAGGTTGCTGGTGTTCACCGCCGGCCACACGTGCGGAAGGCCCGCGTGTGGGCTCCCAGGCATCGCTCCGCCCTGGGTCCCCCCACCTGGTGCGACCGCAGCCCAGTCGCGTGCGCCCTCCCCGGGTGCCCTGGGCACGGAGGCCAGAGGGAGACGGGCCCTGGCGCGTGCTGTTTCCGCGCTGCCTTCCTCTCTGGGCCGGGATGCAGGCTCCCGGGTGGTTAGCGCGGAAGCTGAGGGCCCGGATCTCGGGTCCCTTCCACCTCCCGAAACGCCCGCTGTCCTCCTTCCAGTGCCTTCCATCCCCCTGGACGTGATCTCGGCCTCCAACTCCTCCTCGCAGCTGATCGTCAAGTGGAACCCGCCCTCCCTGCCCAACGGGAACCTGAGCTACTACATCGTGCGCTGGCAGCAGCAGCCTCAGGACGCCTACCTGTACCGGCACAACTACTGCTCCAAAGGCAGGGCGCGGGCGCGGGCACGGGGCGGGGCGGGGGGGGGGGGGGCCTGAGCCCTGTCCCGGCCCCCAGGGGCCGCCGTCGGGCCGTGACCTCCCAGCGGGGTGACCCGGCTCTCCTGTGCCCCTCTCCCCCGAGCAGACAAGCTCCCCGTGCGCAAGTACACGGACGGCACCTTCGACATCGAGGAGGTGACGGAGAACCCCAAGACCGAGTCGTGCAGCAGCCCCAAGGGGCCTTGCTGCGCGTGCCCCAAAACCGAGGCCGAGAAGCAGGCCGAGAAGGAGGAGGCCGAGTACCGCAAGGTCTTCGAGAACTTCCTGCACAACTCCATCTTCGTGCCCAGGTGCGTCCCTGCCGAAGCCGGTCCCGGCCGGCCGCGGGGCTCCCCGGGCGGCCTGTTGCTGCCGCTCCCCGCTGCTGGTTGGTGGATCCGGGACCGCGGGGCGGTACCAAGTCGCCATCAAGGAGGGACAAGTGCCCGGCCGGCGTGGCTCCGTGGTTGAGCTTTGACCTCTGAACCAGGATGTCAGGGTTCAATTCCCGGTCAGGGCACGTGCCCGGGTGGCGGGCTCCATCCCCAGGAGGGGGCGTGCAGGAGGCAGCCGTCCGTGATTCCCTCTGATCACTGATGTTTCTCTCTCTCCCCCTCTCCCTTCCTCTCTGAGGTCGATAAAAAGATGTATTTAAAAATAAAAATGAGAAAACAGTAAGGAGGGAAATCCCTGTACTATTGCTTGGCTCTTAGCCAGGAGGGCTGCGTAGCTCCTTCCATTCCTGGGTTAAGGTTTTGCTTTTCTTAAAAAAAAAAAGAGAGAGAGAGAGAAAGAATGGGAAAAAAATACATAAGGAGGTATCATTTCATCTTTTAATGAACGTATTAGCTAAATTAATTAATAGAAATAATAATATAAATATAACAACAACAACAAAAAAGATTTTGCTTTTCTCTCCGCGACGCCAACCCGAGGCGGCAACGAGGCGGGCGCGCAGAGGCCCGTGCGAGCCAGGTGTGTGTCTCCTTCGCAGGCCCGAGAGGAAGCGCAGGGACGTGGGGCAGGTTTCCAACGCCACCCTGTCCGGCCGGAGCAGGAACAGCACGGTGACGGACGCCTTCAACAGCACCGACTCGGACGACATGGAGACGGAGCACCCCTTCTTCGAGAGCCGGGTGGACAAGAAGGAGAGGACCGTCATCTCCAACCTGAAGCCCTTCACGCTCTACCGCATCGACATCCACAGCTGCAACCACGAGGCCGAGAAGCTGGGCTGCAGCGCCTCCAACTTCGTCTTTGCGAGGACCATGCCTGCAGGTACGGCGCCATCCAGCTGCACCTGCCCCAACCCCCCTCCCCCCCGCTTGTTCAAGGATGGGGGCCACCCGGCCAGCGGGGCTCAGGGGTGGAGCATCGGCTTAGGAACCAGGAGGTCACGGTTCAATTCCTGGTCCAGGGCACATGCCCGGGTGGTGGGCTCGATCCCCAGTAGGGGGCGTGCAGGAGGCAGCCGGTCTGTGATTCTCTCTCATCACAGATGTTTCCGTTTCTCTCTCCCGCTCCCTTCCTCTCTGAAATCAATAAAAATATACTTATAAAAATAAATAAATAAATAAGAAGAGTGGGTGCTTAGCTGTGGGCAGCCCGGTAGGCCCCTCCTGGCGACAACACTCCCACCCCAGAATCTCTACACCGAGTACAAAAGAGCACGGAGGTCGCTTCAAGGTCACCGCTCCTCCCCCTCCCCCTCCTCCTCCTCCTCTTCCTCTCCCCCCTCCATCCCCGCATTTCCATGGCCTTTCCCCGTCTGTGCCAGGTCCCTTCTGAGTCCTCCCAGCCCCAGTGAAGTCCCCAGCTAGCTGCCTTGACTCCGAGTGACCTTCCCTCCCCAAGGTCATCTCCCGGAGCCGCCTTTGGTCCTCCTTGTTGGCTCTTCTCCATCCCCTTGTAGGTGAGAGGCTGCCTGTCGCTCAGACAGACGCCCACCCATCTCTAAGGATGGATGCAGCCCTAGGCGGTTTGGCTCCGTGGATAGAGGGTCAGCCTGCAGGCTGAAGGGGTCCCCAGTTCGATCCCCAGCAGGGGGGCGTGCAGGAGGCAGCCGATCCCTGCGTCTCTCTCATCATGGGTGTTTCTCTCTCTCTCTCTCTCTCTCCCCCTCTCTCTCTTCCTCTCCGACATCCATAAAAATAAAACATTGAAAGGGTGGTGTTTCTAACTGTTCCACAGACGGAGCCGATGACATTCCTGGGCCGATCACCTGGGAGGTGAAGCCTGACAACACCATCTTCTTAAAGTGGCCGGAACCTGAGAATCCCAACGGACTGATCCTCATGTATGAGATCAAATACGGGTCACAGGTCGAGGTGAGACGGGGCCGGGGCCGTGTCTGCTGGGTCTCCTTCGCAGGATACCGTAGGTTACAGTACGGCACAGGCCCTTCCTGCTGAGCCGGAGTTTAAGCAATAAAATAAGGGCTAGGCCCGACTAGCGTGGCTCAGTGGTTGGGAGTCAACCTGTGAATCAGGAGATCCCGGTTCGATTCCCGATCAGGGCACCTGCCCGGATTGCGGGCTCCATCCCCAGGAGGGGGCGTGCAGAAGGCAGCCGATCCATGATTCTGTCTCATCATGGATGTTTCTCTCTTTCCCTTCCTCTCTGACATCGATAGAAATATATTTGAGAACAAAACAACTGGGGCGCCTTTTAAGGCTAGCTTTCCTCCCTTCTATTGCGAATCAGGATCACAGGCCGGTGGAAGGGAGAGACTGAGCCGCGAGAGTCCCCCGTTTCTCACGTGTCTGTGGGAAGTCGACACATACCCGTTTCCCTTCCCGCAGGACCAGCGGGAGTGCGTGTCCCGGCAGGACTACCGGAAGCACGGAGGAGGGGCCAAGCTGCAGAAGCTCAGCCCGGGGAACTACACGGCCCGCATCCAGGCCACCTCTCTGTCTGGGAACGGGTCCTGGACGGAGCCTGTGTTCTTCTACGTCCAGGACAAAGGTGAGGCTGGGGGAGGGAGCCGCTGGGAGGCGAGAGAAATGCGGGCGGGGACTGGGATTATCCTGGCTCGTCGGTGTTCTGTCCTGGGAGCGCCGGTGACAGGGATGAGCTGGGGCTGCAAGGAGCTCAGGGCTCTCAGATGCCTAACTGGACTGTCATGTCTGGGGAGGATTCAGAGCTACTTGGGGGAGGGGTGCCGTGCAGCTATTTTGTGTGTGTGTGTGTGTGTGTGTGTTTTATATTTTTACTGATCTCAGAGAGGAAGGGAGAGGGAGAGAGAGAGAAACATCCATGATGAGAGAGAATCATGGATCGGCTGCCTCCCGCACGCCCCCTCCTGGGGATGGAGCCTGCAACCCGGGCCTGTGCCCTGGACCGGGAATCGACCCGTGGCCTCCTGGTTCCTAGGCTGATGCTCAACCACTGAGCCACGCCGGCCGGGCTGTGTGTGTGTGTGTTTTTTAATTGTCTGTGGCACTGTGTTAAGACTGATGAAGAGGCCAGTACGGCTCGAGCGCTGGGTCAGTAGGTATCTCTCTGCGTTTTATTTCAGCAAAAGCATGCATTTCCCTTACCAGTCCTTAGGCTGCAGACAAAGGCTCTCTTGCTTGAGCCCGTCATTTGAACTATTACGGCAGAGGACACTGTACTTTAAAAAGGAAAATGGGCCCCGGCAGGCATGGCTCAGTGGTTGAGCATTGACCTTTGACCCAGGAGGTCAGGGTTCCATTCCCGGTCAGGGTACATGCCCCGGCTATGGGCTCCATCCCCAGTAGGGGGCGTGCAGGAGGCAGCCGAGCCACGACTCTCTCTCATCAGGGATGTTCCTCTCTGTCTCTCCCTCTCTCTTTCACTCTCTCTAAAAAATCAACGGGAAAAATATCCTCGGGTGAGGATTAACCAAAAAATGAAGGAATGAAAGAAAAAAGTAGCCTGTTCACCTCGTGACCTTTGACCCTTACCCCTTGCGTTCCCGCAGCAGCATATGACAGTTACGCCCACCTGGTCATCGCACTACCCATCGCCATCGTGCTGATCGTCTGCGGGCTGGCCGTCACGCTGTACCTCATCCACAGGAAGCGGTGAGGAGCAGGGGGAGGAGACGCTGGGGGGGGCGGGTGTGGGATGGTAGGGGGCTGCGGGGTGTGAGTTAAGGTCAACTTTTTGAGGAAATAGCCTAGGGCTCGGAAAGCCTGATTTTCCCATCCGATGTGCTTCCTGGGAACCGAGGATGTTCTGTTTGTTTGTTTGTTTGCTTGTTTTTGGTGAATCCTCACCCGAGGATACTTTTCCATTGATTCGTAGGGACCATGGATGGAGGGGCGGGAGAGGGAGAGAGAGGAACATGGATGTGAGAGAGACACCTTAATGGGTTGCCTCCTGCACATGCCCTGCCCCGGGCCAGGACCCGGCTTGCAGGTACGTGCCTTAGAGCGGGAATGGAACCCAGACCCCTCGGTCCGTGGGCTGACGCTCTAACCACGGAGCCACACCGGCAAGGGTGAGAACGTTTTTCTAATGATTCAGCGACGACGCCATTTTTTCTGATGATGCCACTATCCCCTCACTGGTCCCTCAATCACACGGATCCCGCTGCCCTGCCAAGCTTCCCCAAGCCTGATCTGTTAGCCCCATCAATCCAGGAACCCTTCCTGTTAATTTCCAATGACGTTGAGAGATGAATGTTTCTTTCAAAGCTCTGGTCTGGCCCGGCCGGCGTGGCTCAGAGGTTGAGCATCGACCTATGAACCAGGAGGTCACGGTTCAATTCCGGGTCAGGGCACAGGCCCGGGTTGTGGGCTCGATCCCCAGTGTGGGGCGTGCAGAAGGCAGCCAATCCATGATTCTCTCTCATCATGGATGTTTCTATCTCTCCCTCTCCTTTCCTCTTTGAAATTAATAAAAATAGATTTTAAAAACTAATAAATAAAGGCTCTAATCTGCTTTCGCCGGTTTGGCTCAGTGGATGGAGCATCAGCTTGGGGACTGAAGGATCCCGGGTTGGATTCCGGTCGAGGGCGGCACGTACCTGAGTTGCAGTCTTGATCCCCAGCCCCGGCCTGGTGGGAACAGGAGGCAACCAATCAATGTGTCTCCTCATCGATGTTTCTCTCTCAGTCTCTCCCCCTCCCTTCCTCCCTCTCAAAAAAAAAAAAAAAATCAATGGAAAAAATATCCTCGGGTGAGGATTAACAAAAAATAAAAATAAAAAGGGCTCTAATCTGAGGGCCCCAAGCTCTGCTCACTCTTTTCCCGGGAACTGAATGAAGCAGAATGAATAAAATGGCGATAGCAAAGATGCAAGTCTCTACAGAAGTGCGTGGGGATGGGGTTTTTTCTTTGCCTAACGTGTCCCCCCTTTGGCTGATGCAGTAATCGGATGGGGAACGGAGTGCTGTACGCGTCTGTGAACCCGGAGTATTTCAGCGCGGCCGACGGTAAGCTCAGCTCCCTGCGTGGGCACACTGGGTCCCGTCACTTTCGGGGAGGTGGGGGGGGGTGGCTCATTTAAGGGGGAGAAGAGGTCTGCATTATTGGCCGGTAATCTGTCTTCGGTAACACTTCTTTTAAAAAAAAAAAAATCAGAGTTCTTAGCAGTTTGCTGAGTATCTCAAAAATCCCTCACTGCCCGGCCGGTGGTGCTCAGTGGTTAGCGTCATCCCGTGCAATCTTTACCTTCTTTCTTGCTCTTGGCCTTTGAAATACAGGCTGGATTTTAGACTTACAGCATATCTCCAAGCGGACTGCTTTCCGGGTCTTACTTTCCATTATTTTTTAAATATATCTTCATTGTTGAAAGGATGACCGATGTCCCCTTTGGTTTTTGGGGTTGTTTTTTTTTTTCCCCCCCATTGACCCCCCTCCCCCCACCTCCATCCCGCATCCGTAGTTCTTCCTATACGCTGTTAGTGTCCTCGAATTTTCTGGGACTCCTTGAGGATTTGAAATACCAGAATTGGAGGGCACGCTTGCCTCCTGGAATCCACAGCACGTGGGACGTTACGGGACAAGCCACGTCGCTGCCCCCCACGTCCTCCTAGGCCGGCTTTGGGACGTGGCACTGTGCATTCTTCTCCCCAGAGGTTCCCCCCCGAAACGCGTTCTGCCCGGTGCCCGCGGCGACACCCCCATCAGCTCCCTTTTCCTCCCCCTCAGTGTACGTGCCCGACGAGTGGGAGGTGGCCCGGGAGAAGATCACCATGAACCGGGAGCTGGGCCAGGGCTCCTTCGGCATGGTGTACGAGGGCGTGGCCAAGGGCGTGGTCAAGGATGAGCCGGAGACCCGGGTGGCCATCAAGACGGTCAACGAGTCGGCCAGCATGCGGGAGCGGATCGAGTTCCTCAACGAGGCCTCGGTGATGAAGGAGTTCAACTGTCACCATGTGGTGAGAGAAGGCGAATCCCGACACGGGGAGGGCCACGGAGAGGCCACGCCTGTGGGTTTGGCGACACGCCCCTTCCCCACGCCCCTCCTCGCCTCACTGCTGCCCCCAGGCGCCTGTGCACACGGAGGCTCTGTGTGTGACAGGCTGTGGCCGGAAATGATGCTGTAAATATCCAGATGGCCCTTGGCAGGGAAAAGGTTCCCCGCCCCTGACACGGGGAGGGTCGGCCTCGCTTTGTGAGATTCCCGAACACATACGTGGCCCGCGTGCACCCGGGCGGTAGGAGAGCGCCCATCACATGGGGACTCCTCTCCTCTGAGTCCCCCTCTCTGTCTCCCTCCCTCCCAGGTGCGTTTGCTGGGTGTGGTGTCCCAGGGCCAGCCGACCCTGGTCATCATGGAGCTCATGCCCCGGGGAGACCTCAAGAGTTACCTCAGGTCTCTGAGGCCGGAAATTGAGGTGGGTTTTGGGTTTGTTTGTTGGTTTGTTTGTTTTTAATTTATATGCTTTTTGTTGTTGTTTAACCCTCACCCAAGGATATTTTTTCCCATTCATTTCTAGAGAGAGTGAAGGGGGGTGGGGGAGAGACAGAGAGAAACATGGATTGGTTGCTTCCCGCATGCCCCCAACCAGAGCTGGGAGCCTGCAACCCAGGCATGTGCCCTGGACGGCAATCGAACACAGGACCCTTTAGTCCGCAGTCTGGCGCTCTATCCACTGAGCCACACCAGCTAGGATTGGGTTTCGGTTCTGATTGACGTCACCTCTGATATGTTCTCCTTTCAATGTCTTTGAATCTGTCTACGTGGAATGCTGGGTCATGGAGCCAGTTCCCTCCTGCACTGCCACCTCCCCCGACTCCACCCAGAGACCCGTGTCAGCACTGAGCCCTCCCTGAAGCCTGGCCTGTCCCAACTTCGGACACTGGTCCCCCCTGACCTCCCCCAAACACACACACACACGCCCCCTCCCTGCCCTGACAGCAGTCTGTGCCCTTGAGACCAGGAAGCGGAACTTGTCAAACCCTGTGCCTGAAGTTCAGGCTCCGTCCTGTGCTTTGGAATGAGAACCTTGCACGATTTGAGCTCCATCTAGTAAAAAAACATCACTCTGTTTTGAGCTACAAATCCTTTTTGTAAAATAAATATTTTAATTGATTTTTTTAGAGAGAGAGAAGAAGGGAGAGAGCTAGAGAGACAGAAACATCGACGAGAGAGAAACATCATCGATTAGCTGCCTCCTTGATCGGCTGCCTCCTGCACGCCCCCCTACTAGAGATCCAGCCCACAAGCCAGGCATGTGCCCTGGTCGGGACTCGAACCCGTGATCTCTTTGTCCCCGGGTCGATGCTCAACCACTGAGCCACACCAGCCAGGCATGAGCTTGAAATGCTAAACCGGCTAAAGTCCTGTGCCGTTTTTCACTGGTCACCCCAGTGCCCCTCCCTCCTGTTGGGTGAACCCAGGAGCCCACTTGTTAACACCCGGGGGCGTGGCTTTTAAGTGAGCGGTTCTGAGAACAGGCCGGTAGATAAATACTTAGAAGCAGCGGCAGGAACATCCGTCCCTTCACTTGGCGACCTCGATGGGACCGAGTGCTCACTGCGACCCTGGCTTCGCTGCGTGTCCACTAGCTCTGATGGGGCTGCTGGGGTTCCCAGGACACTCCCCGTCCCCACCCCATCCCTCCCCCTCCTCCACCCCTCTCTGTAGGAGTTTCTGTCCACCCGTTGATCCTTTGTTTTCTTTGAATGTGCAGCTTAATCCTCTTCCAGGAGCAGATCCTGCATTTCAGTTCTGAGCGTCTATGCCCAAGGGGGCTTCTTCAATCAGCAGATGGAGGAAGCCACATGGGCCCAGACGCTCAGAACTGACATTAAGTTCTGAGCATCCTTCCGCTGGGCCAGATGAGCTTGGTGGTGCTGGGTGGGCCGCGCGTGTGGGCAGAGGCCACCGCCTACCCCCTGCTCCACGCAACAAGGGACCCCAGCGCCCCTGTTCTGCCCGACTCAGAAGAGAAAAGGCCGGTCCCAAGGTGTGCGTGTGGGTGTTTCTCTCTGCAGCCCTGTGTGAGGCAGCAGCGCGCGACTCGATCGTGAAGCAGATGCTGTGTCTCCATCACGCAGTCCTTCTTCTCCTGTTGTTTGTTTTTTTAAATATATTTTTATTGATGTCAGGGAGGAAGGGAGGAGAGGGAGAGAGAGAAACATCCATGATGAGAGAGAATCATGGATCGGTTGCCTCCTGCATGCACCACACTGGGGATCGAGCCTGCAACCCGGGCACGGGCACTGACCGGGAATTGAACCAGTGACCTCCTGGTTCATAGGTCAACGCTCAACCACTAAGCCACGCCGGCCAGGCGAACACGTTCCTTCTGAACAAGACCTGATTCCTGAGCGGAATGCCCCGTGCGGCTCAGACTGAGCAAAGATGGGCTTGCAAACCTCGAGGAACGCCTAGATTCTCACGTGAATTGTTGTTTTTTTTTGCGTCTCCAACAGAATCACCCCATCCTCTCGCCACCGACCCTCAGCAAGATGATCCAGATGGCCGGGGAGATTGCGGACGGCATGGCGTACCTCAACGCCAACAAGTTCGTCCATAGAGACCTTGCTGCCCGGAACTGCATGGTGGCTGAAGATCTGACCGTCAAAATCGGAGGTGAGTCCTTGGCTTCCAAGACCTGAGCAGGGACTCGACTCGCACGTGTCTTAGGGGGCGCGTCGGGGTGGCCCCCCTGTGGGGAGGTTTTCCCGTGCATCTGGTGGGCGCAGAGGCTTGCTCTTGGGAATAATGTCATCGTCTCCAGTGACAGCCAGTCACAGGCCTGGCCGGGCTGGCTCTGATCCTGACAGCGCAATGGGCGCACGCGGTCCAGGGAGTGGGCAAGGCTGGGCTGAGGCCCAGGCCCTCAGGTTGCCTCTCCTGGGATTTGGGGCCTTTCTTGGCAGGACAGATCTAAGCATCGGAAATAATCGAGACCGTGTTCTCGGGTGACTCTGACTTAGGAATAATAGTTGCCATCCAGAGTACCAACACGGGCCAGCAGGTGTGGACCGTGGTTGAGGGTTGACCTCTGAACCACGAGGTCACGACTCGATTCCCAGGCCAGGGCACATGCCTGAATTTGGGGCTCGATCCCTCTCCCTTACTCTCTGAAATGGATAAATATATATCAAGTACCAATAATTTCCCTCCAGTTTTCTTCCTTTTTTTTTTTTTTTAAATTACTATTTTTAAACAAAAGATTAAGCACAGAGACAAGCTACAGAAACTTGTAACCGGGAATCGAACCGTGACCTCCTGGGTCAGAGGTCAGCACTCAACCACTGAGCCACACCGGCCGGGCCAAACGAACGTTTGCCAAGGGAGAGCAGCCCTGTCTCCCGGCAGGAGCCTGGGAGAGTGAGTCCCCGTGGGGAGGGCTGCATGACCGAGAGGGAAATCAGTCTGACAAAGAAGGCATCACGTAGGGTCGTAAAGCCAGCCATCACACAACTTCGCGACATCCTCTAGAGGCAGGGAAGATGCGAGAAATTCTCGAAAACGAGGGGCGTTTCATGTTGAGAAACATGAGTGAGTAATGGCGTCCGGGGCCTGGTCAATAGCATCTCTCGGGATTCTTGCTGTGTTTTTTCCCGTCATGAATCAGTGCTCAGTATTCCCCCCCTGATCAGACGGTGAAACCGTGTTCCTCCCTGTGGCAGAGGGGCAACGCCGTCGGGGCAATAAGGGCCAGCGTGCTCCTGCTTTCCGTCAAGTTCAAAACCACGGGAGCCCGGCTGGTGTGGCTCAGTGGTTGAGCATGGGCCCAGGCACTAAGAGGTCGTTGGTTCCATTCCCAGCATATGCTGAGCTCGATCCCCAGCAGGGGGCGTGCAGGAGGCAGCTGATCAGTGATGTGCCTCTCTCATCAATGTCTCCATCTCGCTATCCCTCTTCCTTCCTCTCTCTCTCTCTCTCTCAGAATCAATAAAAACGTGTTTAAAACACACACACATACACACATATACACACACATACACACACAAAAAAAACGTGAGAATGACCTTGAGTCTACACAGGACATCTTTTTGTTAAATATATTTTTGTTGATTTCAGAGAGGGAGAGATAGAAAACATCCACGATGGGAGAGAATCACGGATCGGCTGCCTCCTGCACGCCCCCCACTGGGGATGGAGCCCGCACCCCCGGCCTGTGCCCTGACGGGGCATCGAACCTGTGACCTCCCGGTTCCTAGGTTGATGCTCACCCGCGGAGACACACCCAGCCGGGCGCTGCCCCGCATTTGAAATGCAATAAGGGATTAACCTTTTCAAAGAACCAAGTTGGAAGTGTATCAGGCAGCAGAGCTTTCTCGGTGTCTGCTTGGCATGCGGCTGATCACTCGTGCCTGGCGGGTTCTGCCGATGGGATTGCAGACGACGCTGCCACGCGGCCCCTTTAGGAGGCGGGGCGCCCTCGCAGCAGGGATGTCCCGTCTGTGCTTGTCCCCTGAGAGTCGCTCCCCTGCCTCCTCCCCGCCCCGCAGATTTCGGCATGACTCGCGACATCTATGAGACCGACTATTACCGGAAGGGCGGGAAGGGGCTGCTGCCTGTGCGCTGGATGTCCCCTGAGTCCCTCAAGGACGGCGTGTTCACCACCCACTCTGATGTCTGGTAGGCGAGACTGTCCCCGGAACGCGAGCCCCGCCGGCCTCCACGCATCCCCTGTCCCGACCCACACTCCCCCTCTTCCGCTCGGCAGAGGGGGCCAGGGGCGGAGGTTCCCCAACTGGGAGCTTGTCAAGCGGCTTGATTGTCCCAGGCCACGCGTGAGGCCACGGATGCGGCCACGAAATCCCTGCCCTGGCCGGGCCTGGGAATCCACATTAACTCACAGTGGGAACGGGTGTCTCGGACGGAATTGGTTCCGGAAGGCTGTTCGAGAGATGATGTATTCGAAAACTGCATTAGAAATCATGTGAATGGAATTAATCTCCCCCAGGGCCCACAAATGATTCCGTCTCAACCTTTCCTATATACAGTGCATGTCTAAGGTACCTGTTTAACCTATCAGCAAACGCTGCTTTTCTTACGTTGATCAGACCACCCCCTCCCAGCCTTAAAGGGATTTCTCACCGAGCGCTGCCTCCGAAATGCTGTCACGGGCTAACCGCTTTTCCTTTATCCAAATCAACAACCCTTTTTCTACCTGGTCAAGTGCCTGTGACTGGTGCTACCTGCTCACGCTCACACCCTTCGCGACATCGGCGCTCGGGGCGGCCTCGCGATAACTTAAAATTGTGCTGGTCGTCACGAGCCACAAAAGCATTTCTCCTTGGCATTTTGCCTCTGAGACGCTTTTTGTCACGCTCTCAGCACAAAGGGGTTTCAGGTCGAACACTGAAGTTTTGGTCGACAACCGAGACTTTTTTTGGGGGGGGGCGGGGGGGGGACTGTGAACACTTTGGTCGAGAACTCACTTATTCCAGAAGGGAGACGTTCAAAAACCGAGGCTTGACTCTTTTGGGGTCATGCACGTGTGGGAGACTGCCCTGCTCCAACTCGCTTCCCTGCGGGGGGGTGGGGGGGCGGTTCAAGTTCAAGGGCCCCTGAACCTCCCTGGCCTTCAGTGTCCCGAGCTCTGCATTAACTCAGTGTCCAGGGCTGCACTGACCTGCAGGAGACGGAGACGTGGCGGCAGCTAACGAGGACCGCTGTGGCACGCGTAGTGCGGAGCCTGGCTCCCTGGCCGCCCAGCGCGCAGTCCCCAGGGCAAGGGGCGGGGGGCGGGGGGCGGGGAGCGGGTTGGAAGAGCGTTGGGAAGGGGCGGGCACGTGTCCTGTGCACCCGTCAAGGCCTCCCGTCCGCCCCTCTCCTCACTGCAGGTCCTTTGGCGTTGTGCTCTGGGAGATCGCCACGCTGGCCGAGCAGCCCTACCAGGGCCTCTCCAACGAACAGGTCCTGCGCTTCGTCATGGAGGGCGGCCTCCTGGACAAGCCCGACAACTGCCCCGACATGCTGTACGTGGTTCCCGGGCCCCGCGGCGCTGGGAGGCGGTGGGGACGAGGCCCGTCCTGCGGGAGGACCCGCGCCTTCCTCCCACTCCGCCTCTGCGGGGCGCACTGCGGTGTCTCAGGCTGACGTCTCTGTGAAACGTCACACGGATGCCGCCCATGCCCACCTTCTCCACGCAGAGTTGGCTGTTTTTCTTGAATGAGGCAACACGGCATCGGTTACTCTTTCTCTTTTAAACGTGTTGATGCCAGAGAGGGAGGGAGGAGAGGGAGAGAGAGACATCCGTGATGAGAGAGAATCATGGATCGGCTGCCTCCTGCATGCCCCCCACTGGGGATCGAGCCTACAACTCCAGCACGTGCCCTGACCGGGAATTGAACCCGGGACCCTTGGGTTCGCAGGCCGATGCTCTATCCACTGAGCCACACCAGCCAGGGCTGCACTGCGCGCCTTGGCTGTGATCACCACCTTGTGCATGCTTAGGGTGGGGAAACAGAGGCACGCGGTGTGCAGGCTGGAGCAGGCAGGGCTGTGGTCCCCCAACCAGCCCCCTGGGCCCCTGTGTCTGAACGAGGCAGCTTATCTCGGGACAGCAGCTCCATTTAGTCCTGTCCCTACGCGAGTGCAAGGCTGTGTGCTCCCCGCCCCCGCCACCAGTGGGGAGTTCAGTGAAGGACACTCGGACACCCGAGCAGACCGGCTGTAGAAAATGTGTTTTTTCTACAGACGAGTGCTATCAGCTCATAAATCCCCCTAGGATCTGCAGAGTTCTCTTGTGGAGAGGGTGTGAACAGGTCTGGAATCCCGCAGCGTGACAGACTTCCTTTTAGGGGCCGCGCTGGGAGGGCCGGGACCCTGGGATGCTCTAAAAGAGGCATCAGGCCCTGGCCACTGTCGCTCCGTGGATAGAGCATCGGATGGCGGACGGAAGGGTCCCAGGTTCGATTCTGGTCAAGGGCACGTACCTTGGTGGCGGGCTCGATCCCGGGCCCTGGTCAGTGCGGCACCCGAGGCTCATCAGCGGGCCACAACGGCCCGTGTTTCGGGCTCACAGGCCAGACGGTCTCTGTTCCAACGACTCGACTCCCAGTAGGAGCTCAAGAGCAGCCGCAGACGCTGTAAACAAGCCTGTTCCTGTTGCCACCAGACTTGATTTATTAAAACCGGCGGCAGGGCAGGCGGCAAGCCTGGCTCCCACCCGCCTCGGGGTCACGGCCTCTTCCGTCTGACCTCCCCGACCCCTTTCTCCCTATGCCTTTCAAGACAGCTGGCCTGGCCAGCCTGGGAGCTGTCCCTCTGCAGGCTGGGGTCAGTGCCCCGCCGCTTCTCTCCCTGGGGCCACAAGGTGGTCTGTTGGTCAAGTGGTCACCCCGACAGATGGCGGGAAGCCATTTCAGGGTGCTTTCATCTTCCTAGGTATGGGGAGCTCCAGTTGGCCTTTTTAAAAAATCTATTTTTATTGATTTCAGAGGGGAAGGGAGAGGGAAAGAGAGAGAGAGAGAAACATCAGTGAGGAGAGAGAATCATGGATGGGCTGCCTCCTGCACGCCCCCTACTGGGGATGGAGCCTGCAACCCGGGCCTGTGCCCTGACCGGGAATGGAACCGTGACCTCCTGGTTCCTAGGTTGATGCTCAGCCCCTGAGCCTCGCCGGTCAGGTTGCGGACTCAGTTGGCCATTTTTGTTGAAAAGCATCTCTTTAGCCAGTTTTTTGTTTGTTTTTAAGCCAGAGGATAGAACTTTCCAGCGCAAACAGAAGCGACGGAGAAGGCACTTTTTAGGTCCAAGCTCACGGCCTCCACGCTCTTGGTCAGCCCAGGCGTGTGCTCGCTGCCGTGCTTTTCGCCCCAGAGGCCTGCCTCGTGGTGCTCTTGGCGTCTGGGGAACAAGCAGGCTATAGACCTCTGCAAGGCCCTCAGTCACCAGGCCACTCTGAGCCCTGGACACAGCCTTGCCTGCCCGGCAGCTGCCTCCTGTCCCTGGGGTTCAGTCCCATTGCTAGGGTGACATCCTGTGGCCTGGTGACTGAGGGCCTCGCAGAGGTGTATAGCCTGGGCACCATCGTGGCCAGCTGGTAAGCCCAGGTGCCATCATGGCCAGGTGGTTAGCCCCGGGCGCCATCGTTGCCAGGTGGTGAGCCCCGGGTGCCATCGTGGCCAGGTGGTGAGCCCCGGGCGCCATCGTGGCCAGGTGGTGAGCCCCGGGCGCCATCGTGGCCAGGTGGTGAGCCCCGGGCGCCATCGTGGCCAGGTGGTGAGCCCCGGGCGCCATCGTGGCCAGCTGGTGAGCCCCGGGCGCCATCGTGGCCAGCTGGTGAGCCCCGGGCGCCATCGTGGCCAGCTGGTGAGCCCCGGGCGCCATCGTGGCCAGGTGGTGAGCCCCGGGCGCCATCGTGGCCAGCTGGTGAGCCCCGGGCGCCATCGTGGCCAGCTGGTGAGCCCCGGGCGCCATCGTGGCCAGCTGGTGAGCCCCGGGCGCCATCGTGGCCAGGTGGTGAGCCCCGCCATGGTGGCCAGCTGGTGAGCCCGGGTGCCATCATGGCCCAGCTGGTGAGCCCCATTGCCATCGTGGCCAGGTGGGAGAAGCTGAGGGCTACTTGGGCCACTAAAGAGGGAAAGCCAGAGCCCAGCCTGCGTGGCTCAGTGGTTGAGTGTCGACCTAGGAACCAGGAGGTCATGGTTCGATTCCCCGTCAGGGCACATGCCCAGGCAGTGGCCTTGATCCCCCATGTGGGTGTGCAGGAGGCAGCTAATCCGTGATTCTCTCTCATCATTAATGTTTCTCTCTCTCCCTCTTTCTTCCTCTCTGAAATCAATAAAAATATATTTAAAAAAAAAAAAAAGAGGGAAAGCTAAAGACTCAGAGAGGGTACAGAACTGGGACCGGCGTGCCCGTTGTGCCCGCGGAGGTGGGCAGAGTGAGCGTTGGCCCCGGAGGCTGCTGGGCCAGGTGCAGCCCGGCAGGTGGGGCCCATCTCCGTCTGTCTGTCTCCCCGCAGGTTCGAGCTCATGCAGGTGTGCTGGCACTTCAACCCCAAGATGAGGCCTTCGTTCCTGGACATCATCGGCAGCATCAAGGACGAGCTGGAGCCTGGCTTCATCGAGGTCTCCTTCTACTATAGCGACGAGAACAAGCCGCCCGACACCGAGGAGCTGGACCTGGACCCCGACCACCTGGAGTGCGTGCCCCTGGACCCCTCGGCCTCCTGCTCCTCCCTGCCACTGCCCGAGCGCCATTGCCACCACCACCACGACGGCCGCGAGCGCTACTGCCACCACCACCACGAGGGCCGCGAGCGCTACTGCCACCGCCACCACGAGGGCCGCGAGCGCTACTGCCCGCACCACCGCCACCACGAGGGCCGCGAGCGCGAGCGCCACTGCCCGCACCGGCCTGAGAACGGCCTGGGCCACCGCGTGCTGATCTACCGGGCCAGCTTCGACGAGAGGCAGGCCTACGCGCACATGAATGGGGGGCGCAAGAACGAGAGGCCCGTGCCTCTGCCGCAGTCCTCCACCTGCTGAGGGACCCAGTCCCGCCAAGCAGGGCCCCGTGTGTGTGCGTGTGTGTGTGTGTGCGTGTGCACTTGTGTGTGCGCACGCTCGGCGGGCGGGGGGTGGCCCCAACCATCTGGTCACGGCCTCCTGCCCCTCATGGGTCTGCGGCACCGCCCTGCTGCCTACGGGCACGCCTCTTTGCCATACACACACACGGATGTCCCTTTTTTTCAATATGCAAGCAGCTTATTGTCCTGCCCAAACCCTTAACTGACACGGGCCTTTAAGAACCTTAATGACACTTAAAGCAACAGAACACTAGAGAATCGAGTCTCCTCACTCCTCTGCCTCTCTCTGACCTCTCTCTCTCTCTCTCTGATCTTTCTCTCTCTCTCTCTCTCTCTCTCTCTCTCTCTCTCTCTCTCTCTCTCTCTGCTTCATAATGGAAAGAACATTTGCCACAGTCCCAGCCAGGACGCCCTTCTTATCCGACGGAGGGAAAGGGCCGGCCGCCCCTGTGGCCCTCTCTTGCTCCCATGCACACCTGCCTGTCACCGTGGGTCCTTCTATCACACATGTTGCAATGGCATTTTCTTTTTGTAAAAAACTGTATCTTTAACCTTTTTAGGGACCCACGACATTTACAAAGGGCCATCGTTAATCCAAGGCTGCTGCCATTGTGACGCTGCCAAATTCTGCCAAAACCCGGGACTCCGTCCCTCACACCCACACAGCCCCCCCCCCCTTCTCGTTTCCTGGTGGCCAGACGCGTGGGCGTGTGCGGTCTCCGGTCACTCCTGTGACAGCCACGCGGGCGGTAACCTCCATCCCATCGTCCCCGGGGATTCTTGGCAAGTGTCACGTCCACGCAGGTCAGTCTGCCTTTGACTAGGTTATTCTCTGGGGGAACTGGACAGACGGGCACGTGCTGTCAGAGATGGGAGAAGCGGGCCTGGCTTCCCCGTGCCACCTCCCCGCCCCAGGGGTTTCGCAGCGGACAGGCCCGTTGAGGGAGCAACGGTGGCTCATGTGCTCGTCTGCTGTCCCCCCAGAGCCCCTCCCGGCCCCCGAGGACACAGGAGAAGGGGTTCCCAGGGCCAGAGCCCAGCAGTTCACGCAGGGTTGCGGGAAAAGCAAGGCAGACACCCCCAGTCACGGGAAGGCAGTCCGTGATGCAAGCCGCCCGAGCCTTGGACACGTTCCGTTTCTAGGACTCCGTGGGTCTCGCGGTTCCAGGTCTGACTCGACACATTTGCATCCACATCGTCTGTCACGTCACTTTGGTAACTTTTTTACGGTTCAGATACTCACCTGTACGTCTGTACAGAAAAAGGACGGCTGCTATTTTTATTTTTGTTCTCGGTTATCTTTGTGGATCTGCTCTATGAAAACTTTCAGGTCCCCCTCTTGCCCTCTCTGCGAAGCCAACGCTTTTTGTGCTGGACGCGTTTCTTCCTCCCTCTCTTCCCCGGGAACGGACTCTCGTAGATCGGCGTTGGCCATGAGCTGCCTGCGATGCCTTTTTATAACTCTGCGCCCCCCCTTCCCCCTCGCTCTCTGCTTCCCCCGGCCCCCTGCTAGGTCTGTTACAACCTGTAGGCTCTGTGGGCACGAGGCTGGCGAGGGAGGCGGGTGGAAAGGTGTTCCCTTCCCCCGCCCACCCGCGCCCGGCATTGCAGTCTGTTACCGTGCAAGCCGTAGACAACCTCAGGTCAGGATACAAGGTCAAGTACTTCCCACGCCTGTTCAGTGTTTCCCGTTGCCGTGGGGAGGAGCCTCCCTTCTCTTTCCCTGGCCCTTCCTTTTGGATGTGACACACTTTTTGTAATTTTTATTTTTTAATTCTCGGGTACAACAGCAGTTTGAACTGCAGATGCTAGTCATTTGAATTACATTGTTTTTTTGTTTTTTGTTTTTTAGTGGATATTTAATCCTTCCATCCTACGAAAAACAGCTGCTAAATCTAAGGGTGCAGTGGAGTGTGGTCAGTGGCGTTGCGCCGCCACCCTCCAGACCGACCTACCTGTCTGTCCTGAGAACCAGGAAATCCCCAGGGACCCCCCTCTGCACGGGGCTGCTGGCGGGTGGAGGGCCAGGCTGGGGCAGCGCCCCCAGTGGCCCAGGAGCCCCGTGCTCGCCCCAGGGGACCAGGGCCCTGGCTCACTTTTCCTGGGCCCCGGGATCTTTTGTTTAGGTTCTTTTGTTTTGTTTTGAGCGCTTCTCACCAGAGCGATGGCTAGATGGCCGCACACAGTTGCTGCGGGGATGGAAACGCTTAGATGATGCGTGAGAACAAAGGTCAGAGAGGGTGACGGCTAGTCGCCACTGGAGATGCAACAGGAGGAGGAAAGTTGGGAGTAGTCTCAGCCCCAGGATTGTCTCTAGCCCCCGGCCCCACAGTTGGTCCCTTTAAGAAACTGCGTCAAAGAGAAAGGTTCATGGAGAAGGTGTATGGAGGAGTTTCCGTTTATTTTCTGATTCCGGTTTCAGTCGCTGTTCGAGAAGCTCAGCCCCCTGATGGATTGCAGTACTGACACAAGGGTTTTGTGTGCCTAAGAAGGGACAGTTTTTATTTTTTGGTGGTTTTTTTTTTTTTTTTTCCAAACATGTATCTACCTCACACTTCTTTTTTATATGTGTATATACAACAAAAAATACATCTCACATTTCTCAGCACCTGACAATATGCCATTGGTACCGGTACCTCATCCGCGCACAGGCCCGCGCACGCCCGTGACCGGGGCCAGGCCAGGCTGCATTCCGGGGCCCCAGCTTCACGCTCCCGCCTCTCCGCTCCTTTCCAGCGGCTTGCCTCTTCCTCAGCTGTCTCCTCTGGCCTTGCTTGCTTCTTCTTCTGACTCGGTTCCCTAAGAGGTTGTGAGGTGTCAGGATTCCCCCCTCTTGGCCCAGTGTCTCCCACTCAGCAGGGAGGTGAGGGACCCCCCCACCCCCACCCAGCGCTCAGTGGGAAGGAAGGCCCCTTGGCAGCCCCAGCCGGTTGTCCTTGAACCCAGTTGCTTTGTGCAGACAGAATGGCGAGCCTATTCCGTCACTGGAGCAGTGGTTTCGGGATCCAGCGGACAGGAGGCGGCCAGGGGCGGCCGTCTCTGTTAGCACCCACCTGCTAGGTGCAGGGGTGGGTCGGCTCCATAGGGCGCCACTCTGGCTGCCCCGGACGGGGTCTGTGCCAGGCGACCATGCGGTCCCTGCGCCAGGCACTCTGAGAGCCCCGTCCCCCAGGCCTCCTGTCAAGAATAGGAGGTTCCTACCTCCCAGCCAATCCCTTCCAGAATGTTCTGTGGAGAAAAGTCCCCGTCCCCATCTCCAGAATGTTCTCTGAATTCCCCCCTCATTTTCCCCTCCCTTCCAGGGGAAAACAAAGATGTACCAAGCCTTCGGGCTGGAGGGGGGTGGTGCTAGGCGCCAAGCCTCCTTCTGGGGTGTCGGGGTGTCGCACCTCCCACCAGGCCTTGCCTCTGTCCCGCTGCTCACGGGGGTCGATGGCGTTACCTGGTTCCAACAGCTGCTCTCAGGCCCTGGTGATGTGATTGGGGCCACGCGACACGGGGGAAGCGTTCCAGAAAGTGGGGGCAGCTCTCCCGTCCCGCAGGGACACCCCTCCCCTCTCCCCACGCCCTTGGGACCTCGAGGTCACTGAGAAATGCTATCTGATGGGGGTTCCCCTCACCCACACTGCCGGGGAGCCCCTGGGCAGTGGCCTCCCCTCTTTTGCACATACCTTCCGGTTTCCACAACTGGCCGTGTCCAGTCCACCCAGCCGGTTCCAAGGGTTTCTTTCGTTCCAACGTCCGAGTTGTTGGTGTGGTTCTGTTACCGTTTGACGTCGGTGGTTTTTCTTTAAGTAGAAAGCAAACACTAACCGTAGTAGTGCGCATCGTAACCAACGCTTCCGCGGCTGCAGTTAGAGAAACACGCTTGCTGTGAGGGTGCGGTCATCCTACTGGACCAAGCCACCCCGGGGCCCGCCCGCCCGCCGCGAGGCCGGGTCCCTGCCTCCCCTTGATTTTTTTTTCTCTTTCCTACGCTCCGAATAATTCACTCGAGCAGGACTGTGGCATTTCCCACGCGACCTCCTCCCGACAGCTGCTCCCGCTGCTCGAAGCAGCGCATCATTGAGCCGAGGTGAGCGCTCAGCATCGCCGCGCGCGGCCCGGCCCGGGCGCAGCGGGAGCCAAGCCGGCGTGTTCTGGAGACGCTGTCCAGGCCCGGCGGGGCAAGACCCCGGCCGCCCAGGTCTCCTTTATGGGGTGTCGTGATGTTGGACACAGTTGAGATGAGCTTCCTCAGAGGAGGAAGAGAGAAGACGGGGCTCACGGCCAACACTGGCCTCCCCTTCCAGCCGGTTTCTCGGGCCGCAAACGAGGTTCCCGAGGTCGGAGAAGCGGCGTGGGAAAAGGGGAAAAGAGTGGTGATGGTGGAACTACCCAGTGGCAAGATGGTTGGTGTGTTTTGGCTGGTGCCACGCCCGCACGAGCCAAGTCCAAGGCCAAATCCTGGGCCAGTTGGTTCCACCGACACCATTCTCGGCAGCCCACCTCTGTCGGCAGGTGGGCGCGGGGCGCACGCAGGCTGCTTCCGTGGCCCGGTCACGGGAGCTCAAGGGGCGAGGATGCGCGGTCCAACGTCCTCGCTGTCCCCGAGTGGCCAGAGGATGGAAGGCAGCTCCTTCCCAAGTCAGAGGCCGCTCCCAGCGGGCAGGAGCCCTCCGCGCCCCGCCTGGGCCCGTCCCAGGGGCGCATGTAAGGCCCGGGCCTGGGTTCTGTTGCCTCTGTGCGCATCGGCTGTCTGTCGCTCCGTCTCCCGGGCTCCGCTCCGCAGCCCCGAGAGCCCTGGAGCCGACACCCGCTCTTCTGAAAGAAGCGGTGATGAAAAGGTCACTGCAAATGAGAACGAGAAAGGATGTGGTTTTGGACTGAACCTCTCTGTTGCCGGAGATGCTGAAGATACAGAGGACAGGCCAGAGGCGGGTCACGTCTGGCCCCCAGCTCAGATGACAGAGCTGGTCCCTCAGAGAAAAAGCGGATGAACGTCCCTTGATGGCGGGAAGAGCAGGCGAGAGGAAGCCTCCGGCGCCGAGGTCCTGGCGGGACGAGGAGAGGAGTCGCGGAGCGCGAGGGCCCAGGGCTTGGAGGAAGGAAGTGCGGGCCGCGCTCTGAACCGGATGGTTCCTTGAAGGCGTCAGACCACGTCCAGGCTCGGGAGTCACCCATGGGCATTTGTCTTCAACAGACACCCCAGCGCCCTGCGTTGGGCACTGGGACTCGGAGTTCAGTCCAATCGTCTGAGGACACGAACTCCATCACGCCCGTCAGTGGTTGGTTCTGGGGCATGACTTTAGAGGTTTTTTTAAGCAAGAATATGATTACTCACCTATATTTTTTGTTGGTTTTTTTGATTACTCATCTATAATTTTTTGATTACTTATCTATATTTTTGTTGGTTTTTTTGATTACTCATCTATAACTGTTTTTTTGATTACTCATCTATAACTTTGTTTTTTTGATTACTCATCTATAACTTTTTTTTGATTACTCATCTATAACTTCGTTTTTTTGATTACTCATCTATTTTTTGTTGTTGTTTTTTGATTACTCATCCGTATGGCCACGTTTGTGTGTGTCCTCATTTTTCTGGTCAGCATCGTTTTAATTACTCACACATTAGCATTTTCTGTAGGGCTCTCATGTCCAGTAGATACGGGTAGTCAGTCGACGAAGATCTGGTTTACAAGAACTAATTCAACGTTTCATTGCATTTTTGTAAGGACATAGAATAATTTTATACAACGTTTGTAGTCTGTAATCGCCGAAATAATTTAAAGACACTTGGGTTCTCCGTGCAAATGTATGCTCGTGATCCATTTATTTTTTTTTTTATAGGACACCTGTTTACTAGCTAGCTTTACGAGATGCCAAAAATGCATTTTCCCTGTCCCCAAGCCCTGCATAACCCTTTTTACACCCCCACCCCCCACCCACGCTTCATGCCCTAGTTTATAGCGAAGGAATGGTGGCGATTTAAGTAGTTCTGTATCTTCAGTATCTTGGTCTTCCTGAACCCTCTGGTTGGGAAGGGGATCATCATTTGCTGGTCATTTATCTTTGGAGTGTAGCTACTTTAAGAGACTGAAGGAACCTCACTGGCCAAGGAACCAGTGGAGGTGCTGCCGCCCAGCGGTGCCCGGCGGTGCGCCCGCACTCGGCCTCTGGTGCGGCTGTTGCCATGGGCGATGGAGCGGCTGACCGCACAGCTCCTGGCGTCACAGCGCTCGCCGCATGCCGACTTACCACGCAAGGCAGTCATTCTGGTGCCGGCAGCCTGTTTGCTTACATTGCCTCACACTATGATTAACGCTTTGTTATATAACCAGAGACTCTCTTATTTTTGAAGGCACAACACCGAAGACACATTTTTCCAACACAAAACAAAGTTCTTTTGAATAAAAATACACACACAATTTTTTTAAAGTCTGACTCCATTTCCTCTTGCGCCCAGTGGGTTATGGGCCACGTCTACACAATGCCACAAAAACCCCGCCATTGGAAATGGGGTGTTTCGCACAACATGGGAGAAAGGCCCAGATCCAGTCTTTTCTGGTTGCGACGTGGCGTTCGGGCGTTTGGTGTTGCGTAGACGCATCCACAGGTGGCATAGATGCGTGGCAGAAATCACCTGTGCGCTTTCTAAGCCCGTGACGTTGCCATGAGAGGTTTGCCAGAGTTTGTCCTCTGAGAAAAATCTTTAAAGCAGCAAACAAAATCAAACCAGAAGGCGCGAAGGAATGGATGTATTGCAGATCATTTATTTTCCAAGTTTTCTTGTTTAAAAAAAATAAAAGTTTTTTAAAAAGTTTTTAAAAACCAGTAATGAACACAGCCAATTTGTTACGTAAAATGATTTTCTGTGGACAAATTATTCGTAAAAGCTCCCTCTGTTTATATACAAAAAAATCAGTAGCTAAAAAAAGTTTCAAAATGGTTTTGTATACTCCATTGTAAGAATTTATCCCTGTTATCGCGATATACTCTGGATTCTTTACATTACGGGGGGAAAAGAAACTTTGTCTATTTTGAATGGCTGAAGCTAATGCGACTTTAGTTTATCTTACTCCGCTTTTTTCTAATAGTTCAAGTATTACATGGTTTACGTTCAATAAAGGAATTCTGTATGCATTTCTGGTCTCCGATTTTGTTCGCGCCTCCGTGCAAGACTCACCGTGCTTCTGAGTCAGGGGCGCTGAGCTGCGTGTGGCATGCGTGTTCACACACGTCGCTTGGAGGTGTTCAGCGTGAGGGTTTTACTTCTGACAGCTGAACCCTCACGGCATGCAAATTGCTGGTGAAGACGGGGGAGCATTCTGTTTCTCCGTTAAATCAGCCATGAGACAATTTGAATACCTACAATACAGAAATCTGTACTTCGGTTTCCACTGATCTGTGGATTTTTCCTACACCTTCCACAGACAAAAGTCAGGCCAAGGGGGGCAGCTTGATCTGGGGGACTCTGGGGCGAAGGACTTGACCTCCACATTTCCATGTCGTCGTTGGCACCTCACAGCCAGCACATTTGGGATGTGGCTCGCTGGAGGTGTTCACAAATGTCAGCTCCTTACAAGTTCACAATCTCAGCCAGCCCCGAGGACTCTACAGCCCAGGCAGCATTCTCTTGGCCAGGGAAATGGTCACGGTGGGAAATGTGAACGTAAACCATTGAGTGCAAACAAGCTGTGCCTGGCTGGCGTGGTGCCGTGGTTGAGAGTCGACCTATGAGCCAGGAGGTCACGGTTCCATGAGGGCACATGCCCGTTTGGCGGGCTCCACCCACAGTTGGGGCCGTGCAGGAGGCAGCCCATCAAGGTGTGTCTTGCACATCGATGTTTCTCTGTCTCTCTCCTCCCTTCCATTCTCTCTAAAAATCAATGGAAAAATGTCTGTGGGTGAGGATTAACCAAAAAAAATAAACTCTCAAGCTTGGTCTTGTCCCTGGGATTTTGCAGGAAATGCTTGTCCCTCAGGGGCCCGTTACTAGACCACCAATGACTAAAGGTAGGCTCGTTTCCAAGGCTCCAGGGATGTCTGGGCTGTGGGCAGGGTGAACACAGGAGGCCAGTGCGCCTCTCCCATGTCCCCAGGCGGGGGGGGGCGGGGGTCACGCTGCCTCCCGGGCTGCTGCGGTGCGCTCTGCACCTGTCCTCAGAAGCGTGAAGGCGCTGGGTCTTCAGAAGTGTGAGGAGGACCTGTCCCCACCGGGCTACTTCCTAAGACCTCGGGTCCAGCAGGGCTGTTTCTCTTTTTATCCTGGCGGGTCCAGCAGCAGCCCGGTGGTCTCCCATCACGGAGGGACCGTCACCTCCATTCTCTCACTGCATCTCTGTAACAACTCTGCAGGGGAGGGATTTTTTTTTTAGTTTTAGAGATGAGCAAACAGGCAGCCATGCCCAAGACCCGCCCCCCAGCTATTAAATGACCAATCCAAGGCTCAGCCTTTTCCGCTGTCTTGTTCAAACCGACTCAGAACTGCCGCACATTCCTAACTAAACAGGCCCCGGTGTGTATCAGTGAGGCGGGGAGCGAGGTGGCAAGCCACTCAGCCCAGGATGTGGCCTCTGGGGTTCTCCCTTAAGTATTTCGGAGGCCATGAGGGGGAGACATGACGCATTCATCACGAGGGAGCTCTGGGCCTCCCCAGAGAATCACATCTAAAAGCTCGTGACATGGGTATGGCTCGGCGCCAAACAATGTGAAATAACACAGGAGCCGGGACCGGAGGCCCCTGCCTGCTACTGTCCTGGGGGCATGCAGGGCTCCGGGTAGCAGCGTTCGCCTACAAATACAGAAGGATCTGCACGTTAACAACTGTTCTGGCCAGACCGTCCCACCCCCACTTGCTGGCTTTTGATAGGCTACACCGTGACTTTGATCTGTGTTATGTCCAGCGATGACATTCATTTGCAAAAGAGGTCCGATAACGTCTGCTCCGAAGGCACAGGCGTGCTAGAGGGCTGGTGCTGAAACAAGCAAGGCCTGCCCAGCTCCGTGGTTACTGAGTTGCAGACACCATTTTGTATAGTGAGTGAATCTGAGCACTGAGTGACCTTTTTTTTTTAAACATAATTCAGTGAAAAGTAATAGCTGTGAGCACACCAAGACAGTAAGAAATTTCCCAGAGCTGAACCAAACACTACAGGTAGGAAGAGAAAATGGTGCAGGTGCCAGAGAAAACAGGATGATGTTACCACAAATTTTTTTTTAAGTTGAAAAAGGACAAGGAAAAAAAAAAAGCAACACTGGTGACTCAGTGGCTCCAAGGAGCCCACAGCACCTGCATGTCAGAGCTTAGAGGTCAGGAAGGGGGCACCCAGTGGTGACCACGCCTGTATGTCCCCATGGCCAGGTGGTCAGGGATCAGCCCACCGCTGCATCATCTTGTCTAAGAGGGAAAAAAAAAAAGACTAGGATTTCATTTCACTGTCATGAAAACCATAACCGGAGCTGGCTGATTCCGGGTGAACTGTCTGCCTTTCAGAGTGCTGTCCTGCCTTCTGACAATAAAATAACTGTGACTTCATGGGGCTGATTCGGAATTTGTCCCTCTGTGTAAACTGTGATAAGCAATGTTTGAAAAGCCTCTCAAAGCATAGCTGAACGCTCCACACGGGACTGAAACATCCCATTTTCTCCAAAAGAGCAGAGCCCCAGTCGGTTCTCTGGGGCCGGAAGCACCGAGGGTCTGTTTTCTGGGCACCAGGCTTTGACCTTGGGCGTTCTCACCCTCCTCCAGCATCTCCTGGATGATGACTTGCAGGGCCTTTCCCAGCAGGCTGGCGGGGAGCCCCGGAGACAAGGGGGGCACGTGGATGAGCGCCGCACGCCCATTCCCATGATGCAGAGACAGGTAGTAGGTGTAATCGCAGACGTATCTGCAACGGCAGGCAACCCCAGGTGACGCCTTGGACCAGGGAAAGGCAAGCAGCAGGGGTGCTGTGGCATCATCCCCAGCGCGCGAGGAGGGAGGACTGCCACCCAGGGAGACGGGGGCTCTGTCCTGCTGCCTCAGAAAGGACGTATTACTGGGAATAAGCTGGGGAGAGACTGGCTCTTAGCCTCATGGTCTGATGACCAGCAAGTGGCCGAGGTGGCTTCACCTTTAACCTGTGAACCCCTCTCATTGGTGTCTACATTCATTCTTTTTTTTTTTTTTTTTCTGGGAGGAGAAACCACCTACTGGGAGTCAAGAGTTTGGAGAAACAAAGTTAAGTGAATCTATCAGAGCAGTTCCATCCCCACTTGGGCTGCAATCTAAAAATAAAGCACCCCCAAACTATTAGTGGCTCTCAAAATATGCCATCACATCTTTTTTCTACCAACGCACCAAAGGCTGTGTTAGGGGGAGGGGACCTGGGGACACAGGTTGGGGGGATAACAGCTGGTCTGCAAGGACCACCCTGGGGTGGCACACGGTGGCCTTTCTGAAGGGAGACTTCCTAGAAGACAGATGGGTCAGGCCTGTCCGTGTGGCTCAACCTGTGAACCAGGAGGTCACCGTTGCATTCCTGGTCAGAGCACATGCCCCGGGTTGCGGGCTTGATCGCCAGTGGGCGACCTGCGGGAGGCAGCCGATCGATGATTCTCTCCCTCTCCCTTCCTGTCTGAAATCAATAAAAATATGCTTATAAAAAAAGAAAAAGAAAAAGAAAGGTGGGTTAGCCTCCCCTTCCTGCTCAGTGACGCGACGCGACGCACCTGCCCGCATCGCGGGAAAACATCACCTCCACGCCCTCCACAGCCACGCGCCTGCTGACCGCCTTCATGTTGACCCGCGACTCAATCACTTCCGGGCCATCCGGGACGCACGCACCGTGCTCGGGCCGGAAGCCACGGACGTCGGTCTCGCGATACCAGCGGTTCCTGCCGCGCTGCTCGAGAACCACGGCCTTGGCGGCGGTGTCCACGCCCACGTGCACGGTGAGCTGTGTGAACAGGGGGCGGCGGGGGACTTAGGGAAACGGAGGCCTGTCTGTCCCCATCTATCCTGAAGGCCCAGCCGGGGGCGAGTGCGAGTGCGAGTGCGAGGCGGGAAAACCTCTCAAACCGCCACTGCGCTTTCGGGCCTTCCCGCTACTTCCCCTCATTCACAGGCCGCACGGGAAAGCCGCTGGGTAGAAAACCACGAGGCGTCGTCTATTTAAATGCTTTTGTATTTAAAAATATTCTTGCACCGGGTGGAATATTCCTCTTTGTCTCCCGGGGGTCCAGCTGCTCTCTGAGACCACAGGGGACGCCCCGCGTTGCCTTGGCAGCGCTGATGCAGGCAGTCGGTCACTGAGCTAATACAGTATTCTTAGCATTTCTGGAACTGGTTGGTTTTCCTCTGGGGAACACAGCTAAGCCTTTTATCGAAGCCTTTGGGGCGTTGTCTTAATGGGGGGGAGGTGCATACTTTGCTCCTCGCATCGTCTGGGCTCTGTATTTGCAGGGTATTTGTGTACCCATTTTTTATATAGTAACTGTTGGGATAAAATGGGCTGGGTGTGAGGGCAGGCGGCCCTCACGTCCCACTTCACAGCGACTTCCCTGCATGGGCTTGGCTGGGAACTAACCCGAGGCCTGTCTGCTAGGGGGTAACTATCGTTTGAGTCCTGGCTGGGAATAAAGCTTCCATTAAAATTTTAAAAAAGACGGGTATATATTGACTTGAGGCCTGGTGCATGAATTCATGCACCAGTGGGGTCCCTTGGCCTGGCCTGCGGGATCAGGCCGAAACCGGCTCCCCGACATCCCCTGAGGGGTCCCGGATTGTGAGAGGGTGCAGGCCAGGCCAGGGAGGGACCAGAGGAGGGCTCCAGGGCGTGTGCCCATCTCACTCAGTAACAAGCCAACCTACAGGTTGGAGTGTCTGCCCCCCTGGTGGTCAGAGCATGTCATAGCAAGCAGTTGAGCAGCCATAGCATATCATTAGCATATTACGTACGCTTTGATTGGTTGAATGGACAACTGGACACAGCATATTAGGCTTTTATTATATAGGATTTGAGAGAGGAAGGGGGAGAGAGACATAGAAACTGATCGGCTGCCTCCTGCACGCCCCCTTACTGGGGATCGAGCCCACAACCCTCACTTGTGCCCTGACTGGGAATAGAACCTTGACCTCCTGGTTCATAGGTTGGCGCTCAACCACTGGGCCATGCCAGCTGTGCTGCATTTATTACAGCTTAAACTTCTAGAAACGGGCCCAGAACCTTATAAAACCCACTGGGATTGTGCTGGGGAGATGCAGGGCGGGGGTGCGCTTAAGCCATCAACTCTAGAACCAGGGTCCAGGGGTTCACAGGCTCTGGGGCTCCATCTCATCAGCAATCCCCCCCTTTTCCCCCACCGGCTCCCCAGCCGTCATTTACTTGGGGTTGCAGATCTTCCCAGATTCTGGTGACTCTCTGTTTCACCTCCCTGTAATCCACGGGCAGCTGAAGAGTCCGCAGCTCCACCTCCGTGTCGCTCCCCAGGCCCAGCTTGGAGAGCTCCTGTTGAAAGAGGCAGGCAGGCCTGGCCCACGTGGCTCCGTTGGTTGGAGCATCGTCCCATACCCCAAAACCAAAAGGTGCTGGGTTCGATTCCTGGTCAGGGCATATACCTGGGTTTTGGGTTCAATTGCTGGTTGGAGCTAGTGAGTAAGGCCACAGTGGATTTTGTTTTGTGTTCTTGTTAATATGAGAAGGCCTGAGATAATAATAGCCAGCATGAGAAAAAAATGAGACCCCCCACTTCTCCCTGTTGTCTACAGGGACCTCTCCTACTGTAGCAACCAGCTTTCCTGGCAACCACTTAACACACACACAACTTTTTTATTGATTTCAGAGAGGACGGGGGAGGAAGACAGAGATAGAAACATCAATGATGAGAGAATGTGGTTGATCGGCTGCCTCCTGCATGCCCCCCAATGGGGACCAAGTCCACAACCCGGGCATGTGCTCTGACTGGGAATCAAACTGTAGCCTCCTGTTTCATAGGTCAATGCTCAACCACTGAGCCACGCTGGCCGGGCTAGCTTTGTCGTTGTTTACCACACAGCCAAAAGGGCCACCTGGGGCAGGCGAGGACCCACCCAAGGACCAGAGGCCAGCCCTTCTCCAGGGCCCCTCCCTCAGGGAGCTGGCCCCCAAAGGAGCTGGCCCGGCCTTGAGTGCCCAGGTCTGGGCCTGGCCGGTGTTTACCTTCACTGCTTCCCAGCTGGAATTCACCAGGTGCTGCCGGAAGGGCCCGAAACCTGAAATCAAGGAGATTCTGGTTTGCCCAGGCCATGCCTAGGGTGGTGGGGGGGGTGAGGTGGGTGTTTCTCCTCCTGGGCTGTTCCCGGAGCCATTGTAGGTCCCCGGGAACTCCCACATCCCTTCCTTGGAGGCCTGTGACCTCGCCAGGCTGGGAGCATTACAGAATGTGAGGCACTGTTCTCCTAATACCTATTTTTATTGATGTCAGAGAGGAAGGGAGAGGGAGAGAGAGAGAAAAACCTCAATGATGAGAGGGAATCATGGATCGGCTGCCTCCTGCACGCCCCCTACTGGGGATCGAGCCCGCAACCCGGGCCTGTGCCCCAACTGGGAACCGAACTGTGACCTCCTGATTCCCAGGTCGGTGCTCAACCACCGAGCCACGCCAGCTGGGCAAGGACACCTTGATCTTGAGCCCTTGTCTTCCCATCATCTGTCTCCATGCCACACACGAAGCAAATCCAATTAAACGAAAAGACTGCCCCTGGCAGCTCAGCATTTTCAATAAAGGCAGGCCACACTCTGGAAGCCACAGCGATGGACAGGTACTTCAGCAAACAGTCTCACGTTGGCCAGCAAACGGGTCTGCGTCAGCCCAAGACCGGCCCTGGTGCTTGGGTATTCACGGTTCATTGGTGACAAGCATTCATTTACCAGAGGTATAGTTTCCTTAGGAATTCAAGGGTAATTTGAACCACTCAATCTCCATACCCAGAATACCACAGTGAGAGCAGGGCAGACGAAAGGTTTTCAAAAGAACGTTCTTTTACTCAGAAGGCTAGGAGGAGTTTGATTATAGTCTGAAAATGTTGAGGTAGGTAACTTGTGATTGGCCACACAGAGGAATCCTTGTCTCTGCCTCTGCCGCCTTCAGCCAACACAGTTCCAAAAACTTAAAACGTGCCAATTATGTCTCAGTACAAAGAAAGAGCTTTGTAGAGAAATCAAACCCTCGCCCTAACCGGTCTGGCTCAGTAGATAGAGCCTCAGCCTTCGGACTGAAGGGTCCCGGGTTCGATTCTGGTCAGGGGCATGCACCTGGGTTGCAGGCTCGATCCCCAGCCTTGATTGGGGCACATACAGGAGGCAGCCAATCAGTGTTGCCTCTCTCATCAATGTTTCTCTCTCCCTCGCCCTCCCTACTGTCTACTCGCTCTAAAAACCAATGGAAAAATATCCTTGGGTGAGAATTAACAAAAAACAAAAACAAAACAACCCCACAAAACAAACCCTCCAGGAGCCCAGCTGTGACAATGACTTGGGGGGCTGGGCTGGATTTGGGGTGTGCTGAGGTGGATTTGGGCAGGAGTGGGCAGCTATCCTTCCTTCCCAGGTGGCCTTTTGGGTTCACAGTCTCCAACTGGTGGCTCAGGGTGCCTCGTGGTTTTCTGAGGGGCCCAAAGCTCTCTGGTCTGGGGGTGGGGGTGGGCACCTTTGGGGGGTGGTCACTGCAGATGGACTGCCCCAGCTTTAGGAGGCTCTGTCCTTTCTGGGACCCCCCAGCTCCTTCCTGGCTAAGAAACTGCACTCAGGCAGATGCCACCTGGGCCCACTGACTTCCTCCCTGATGGGCTCAAGGTCAAGGTCTGGGCCTCAGCCACAGGTGGGTGCTTATATGCCTGCCACTCAGGAGCTATTTGTAGCGAATGGCAGGACAGAGTGCAAAGGCCTCTCTGCCCGCTGACGGTTCTGAACAGGCAGAGCTGGGGGTTAGCTTCCTTCTGGAGTTTCTGGCACCACTGTTGGCCGCTCTCTTTTCTCCACTGGGGAACCGGTTGTGACCAGAATCAGGGCCAGGCTAAAGGCAGAGGCACATGGGAAAGCAAACAAACAGGCTTACCGGTCACCACCACGCAGCTGGGCCGGGGCTCCATGAAACCGGAGTGCCTCCCGGGTCAGATGGCCATGACGCACACTGGGTGCCCCTCCCACAGGGCCACCAACCTTCTGTGATGGGAGTGCCCACCTCCTGCTCCTCTAGGGGGATTTAGCCACGGGGTCCCTCAGCATTCTGGGGCCCCTAAAGCCTGAAGACTCGGGGGGTGGGGGAGGGTGGTAAGACGATGCCCTTGAAAGCAGGAGAGCCAGCTCAGGGCCCAGAGGCGGAGCCATCTGGGACGTGCTGGCCACTGGGTCTGGGCCAGTTTGCTGCTTGGTAGGATTCAAAGGGGAGGTTGGCAACTGTGCTGCTTTGCCTGGGACTGAGGGGTTTCTGGGGTTATGCGGGAGAGGGGACTAAAATGGGCTGAAATTGGTACAGTCCTGGGCAAACCAGGAAGGTGGGTGAGCCTACAGGTTGCTCGGCTAGGTTTTCTCCGCTTCAGTAACCCCCCACCTGCCCCAGAGTGCTCGTGTTTGGCCATTATGACTCAATGAGGTTGCTCTTGAAACTGATTCTGCAAAATATGTTAAGAAAAAAAAAAATAAGAAAACAATGAAAGAAAGAAAAACCAAAACCAAACCCCGGGTGATGGTTATGATTAATAGCGTTGGTTGAAGCCCCATTGCCTATAAGCTGTGGGTCCAAGGCACATTCACAAACCATTAGGTTTAACAAAAAATAAACCCAAAAGCACCCTTTTATAAAACTAAAAATACTTTTCTAAAAAGCTGATTGATGTGAGCTACAAAAAAATACAATTCTTTTTCCCCATCTGGGTGTAGCCAGGGGGAGCCCCGAAGCTCCCCCAGTACCAGGTAGCTTCCCCAAGTGCAGAGGGCCCTGTGTTAGAGGGCGTGACCACGTGGTCCCATCTTCTTAATTGTCCCCTTGCTAAAAATAGCCCCCCACCCTGAATTGGGGTCTTTACCAAGGGCTGGGCTCCACCTGAAGCCTTCCTGGACGCTGAACCTACAGCCATTCCCTTTCATTGGCCCGTGGTGTGGGTTGCAGGCCGTTTGCAGAGAACGGATGGGAAGTGGGAAGTGGCGTCTGTCCCCCGTGGCCTCCCCGGCCTGCTCAGAGAGCTGGGCCACCGTGTTCTGCAGGGGATGCAGCGGCCTGCGCACGTCACCTCAGCTGGAGATGAAAGTATGCCGTGCCCCAATTCAAGTTGGAAAGCGGTGACCCGGTTTCTCATACTCCCTCTGGCATGCTCGATGGTCTCTGAACCCCCTTCTAATGAACGACGGCTCCCCAAGTTCACGACTCTTACCTAGCTCTGCCAGAGTTATAAACAAGATTAGGCCACTAGCAGTGCCCACATTTGTAAAGTTGGCGGCCTTGAGGGTCAAATTCTGATAGCAACACCAGCTAATGAGGTCTGCTGTGGTAACTTACCACACCCCAAGGAGCCCCGCTGACGTGGCTCAGTGGTTGAGTGTTGACCTAGGAACCAGGAGGTCGCGGTTCGATTCCCGGTCAGGGTTGCGGGCTCAATCCACAGTGTGGGGTGTACAGGAGGCCTCTCTCCCTCTCCCTTCCTTTCTTCCTGAAAATCAATGAAAGCATATTTTTTAAAGTAAATGAAATAATAGTAACAGCTCTTCCCTGTCTCAAGCATCACTGCTTCCAGATCAGTTACTTATTACCATAACACAGAACTCACGCCAACCTGCCTCTTGTCCAAGCCCTAACAGGTTACACAGAATGCCCTCCTCCACCCCCAGGTAGCCTTTTGAACCCACTCTCCCTTATTCCTGTGCCTTTTCAGCTTAATACGCCCAACAGGGCCAGACACAGCATTTCAGGCTTTCTGGGCCAGGTGGTTTCTGTGGCAACTCTTCAGCTCTGAAGTGGCAGTGTGAAGCTGCCGTCCACAGTATGCAAATAATGGGCGGGGCTCGGTTCCAATCGTTATTTATGGATGCTGAGTTTTGAACTTCATATAATGCCCAAGTGTCACAAATGTCTTTTATTTTTTATGCTTCCTCTGATCTGCTCCCCCCCCCCCCCCCCGCAGCTATTTACAACTGTAAATACTATTCTTAGCTCACAGGCTACTCTACAGACACAGGCAGCGGGCTGTAGTTTGCCAAACCCGGCACCAGAATACCATTGTCCTCCTCTAGGAAACAAGATAGGGCTCTGTGGTGTAGGGGCGCAAACCAGTCGCCCCAAGATGTGCCTCTGTGGTATGCAAATTGTTTTGAGCTGAAGGCAACCAAAACCCTGCAGGCTCAAGAGAAACTTCCGCCTGGAATTTAAATTAGGGCCTTGCCCACAATAAGAGATTATCAGAGACCATTTTCTGACTTATCTATAAGGCAGGGCGAACTTCTAATTACTGAACACCCTGTCTTTCTTATTGTCTGCAATGACCATCCTCCTCTCAAGTCCCAAGGTGACCCTTAGCTCAGAATTCCATATATATCTCATTTTCCCCTGTCTTTTTTAAATGTATTTTTATTTCGGGGAAGGGAGAGAGAGAGAGAGAGAGAGAGAGAGAGAGAGAGAGAGAGAGAGAGAGAGAGAGAGAGAGAGAGAGAAACCTCGATGATGAGAGAGAATCATGGATCGGCTGCCTCCTGCACACCCCGCACTGGGGATCATGCCCACAACCCAGGCCTGTGGTCCAACCTGGAATTGAACAGCAACCTCCTGGTTCATCTGTCGGCACTCAACCACTGAGCCACGCCGGCTGAGCCCTTTCTGTCTTTAAACCTCTCATGTATGTGGGTCTGTGATTCTCTCATGTATACAGGGTTCCCATACTTAGACGTGGGTTAAACTTGGTCTTTTTCTCTCTAAAAAAATAAATAAAAATGTACTTTTAAAAACCTTTTTTAAAAAGTAACCAGGCCTTGAAGAAGTAGGTTTTATTTATTTTTTTAAATATATTTTTACTGATTTTTTACAGAGAGGAAAGGAGAGAGAGAGAGAGTCAGAAACATCAATCAGCTGCCTCCTGCACGCCCCCTATTGGGGATGTGCCCGCAACCTAGGTACATGCCCTTGACCGGAATCGAACCTGGGACCCTTCAGTCCGCAGGCGACGCTCTATCCACTGAGCCAAACTGGTTTCAGCAAGAAGTAGGTTTTAAAGCAGAGATTAATACACCTTTCTCCCTCCGTGCCAGAAGCTTAAGTGACACCCATGGTGATGAGGGGCTTCACGGTGGGCGAGGAGCCAGACAGCAGCCCTGGCCACTTCCCCTCCCCACATGCCGGGCATCCTCGCGTTCGTCGGGGCACATAGCAGAGCCTAATAAATGTGGGGGAAGCCCGGTGTTTGGAGGAGCTAAGGGTGCTGAATGCTGGGGCCCAGGTGGCTCTATTTCCGTCACGAGACGTGAAATCTAACTTCCAAGGGATAACCCCAGGAAGGCTGTGAGGGGCCGTTTTCATCCTGTGCTGGGGGTGCCCTGGCCTTCCTTAGATAGGTTGCTCCCAAGATGGGGGAGCAGCTAGGAGCCCCCCACCCCAGCCACTATTCGCTGGGGCGGAGGGACAAGGCAGGCAGATGAGTTTGGGATCCCTGTGGGACAGAGGCCCCAAAGGGCTTAGGATGCATTTAAGGGGGACGGTCCAGGAGCACAAACTTCAGAGCTGCCTACCAAAGAGGGGGGGGGGGGCGCCAGCTGACCTGCCACAGGCCTGTGGGGTCCAAGGCTGGTGGCGTTTTAAAACCAGCGCTGCTCCCCACCTCCCCTGGGGAAGAAGCACCTTGAAACAGGCCAAGATGAAATACTGGAGGAACAATCGCCTCTTGCTGAGTTTTTCTATCTCGAGTGTGTAAGCTTAATAAGTAAAAGAGAGGCAGGCAGCAAAAGCCACAACTCTACGCTTGTCAGGATGACAAGACCTTGCGGTGGGCAGTGATGTTACTGAGTGTCCTCTGTTGTATGTGTCATTCATTTTTCTAGTGACTTTTCATTTTTCAGGTGTGTCAATTTTCATTTTTCAGGTGTGTGAATTTTCATTTTTCTGATGTGTGAATTTTCATTTTTCAGGTGTGTGAATTTTCATTTTTCAGGTGTGTAAATTTTCATTTTTCTAGTAAATTTTCATTTTTCTAGTAAATTTTCATTTTTCTAGTGAATTTTCATTTTTCTAGTAAATTTTCATTTTTCAGGTGTGTGAATTTTCATTTTTCTAGTGAATTTTCATTTTTCAGATGTGTGAATTTTCATTTTTCTAGTGAATTTTCATTTTTCAGATGTGTGAATTTTCATTTTTCAGGTGTGTAAATTTTCATTTTTCAGGTGTGTGAATTTTCATTTTTCAGGTGTGTAAATTTCCATTTTTCAGGTGTGTGAATTTTCATTTTTCAGGTGTGTGAATTTTCATTTTTCAGGTGTGTGAATTTTCATTTTTCAGGTGTGTGAATTTTCATTTTTCTGATGTGTAAATTTCCAAAAAGGGAGAATGCAAACGTTTCTTGTCTATAGAAATAGGAGGAAGTGGGAAGGGGCACGGAGAGGGGGTGCCCCAGGACCCTGGCGAGTGGTGGGGGCACGAACGGTATCCTTTTCTAAAGAATTAAGGGAAATTAAATAGTTCTTTAAGGTGGCGAGCTAGCTTTGCAGAACTTGGGAGCCGGGTGTCAGTAGCGGGAAGACTGCGTGGTGTCGGCTCCAGTGCAGGGGCAGGGGAGAGGGGGACCCCTGGGAAGGGGACTAGGGTAGCCCTGGGGAAGGAGCTGGGCAGCCCCAGGGCGGGGGCGAAGGCGGGAGCAGCGGGAGGTGAAGTCGGGCAGGCAGGGGGCGGCGCATGACCGTGGAGCCGAGCATGGAGGCTGGGGCGGCCCGGGGAGCCACAGGTAAGGAGAGTCTGCGGCCAGCCCGGAGCCCACCTGCCTTTGTCACTGTCCGCGGCCCGATGGCCCTCCCCCATGTCGGGTTTCAATGGCTGGCTGGCCGATAGGCGCTGCAAAACTGACGGTAAACAGCGTGCTGGCCAGGGAACAGGGAAGGGCTCCTGATCCGTGCACCTGTCGTCTCCAGGGAACGAGATGGGGCTGATGGTGTTCTGGCGCTCACCCCCAGAGGAGCGGACCCCGACTCTCCCAGCCGGGGGCCACCCGGCGTAGGGAGTGCTGGCCTGGGCGATAGGAAGCGCACAGTGGGGGAAAAGTCAGTACAGCACCTGGGTTACCACAGGCGTCGCCCCATCCACGGGGCTGCCAGGGACCCCTGGGCACCGTAGGCAGGCGGAGCAGGTCCAGGCGGGGCCCTGAGCGCGGCCTCCCAGGGCCCTGGGGCCTGTGCCCAGGTCTCTCTGGGTTGGGAGAAAAAGCACATGAAACGGCAGAAGCGTTTCAGTGAGTCCCGCCAAGGAGGAGGGTTTGCAGGGAGCAGGCTTAGGGGGCGTTGCATACTGAGGAAGTGCGAGGCCTCTAGGTAAGGGCACATTTCTCAGAACACACCCCCTCCTTAGGTGGTCCTCGATTAGAAACCACATCGTTCTGTGTCATGGTGATGAGGTGCGGCAGGAACCGAACTCTTGTTCATATCAGGCAGCCGATGGCAAAACTGGTTGATTACAGTGCATTGCGTAAGCCTAGAACTATGCATGACCCCGATGAAGCCCTTGTGTGTATGACCTGTACCTGGGATTGCAGGTGAGTTAAGGAGGGAAGGGGGCCGCTCCCAATTGTATGCATTAGGTACATTCCTCCTGAACGTTTTCCTGGGTCTAGAGGTTGACAAAGGGTTTTGTCTTTAGAGGGGGGATACTGTTACCTTTTTTCTTTTTTTGATGCTTTCTGGAATGTTGTCTGTCATGGCTGTGGATGTTTGAAAACTGTGGCAAGAGAAAAAGTGACTTACTCTTTTTTTTTTTTTTCATCCTCACCCAAAGATATTTTTCTATGGATTTTTAGAGAGAGGGAAAGACGGAGAGAAATATCCATTGGTCGCCTCCTGCACATCAGGGCCCGCGCTGGGGAGGAGCCTACAGCCCCGGTATGTGCCCTTGACCAGAATCAAACTCAGGACCCTTTCGTCCTGGACTGACACTCTATCCTCTGAGCCAAACGGGCCAGGGCCGTGACGTACTCTTTCGATCTCATCTTCCTTGTGTACAAAGTGGAGATTACAGGAGTATCTCACATTCTAACGGAGTGTCTAGACCACTCTTCCTCACTCCCCTCTGCCCAGTGGCACCCCGCATCGGAGACTTCCAACCACCGCCCCGCTGTGTGGCTCCACCCAGGCCTACTTCACCGTCACGGGAACAGTAATGGTTCATTCGTCTTCTGAAAAAGCGTAGTCGGCCAAAGCGGTTTAAGGATTTTCCTGTGTTTGTTTCAGTGTTCACTGTGGCGTTCGTAGTTGCTGATGGCCCAGGTGACACACAGCAGTCGCCCGTCAGTCATGTCCACACGCGCTAGATCTAGAGGTCGGCATAGCTGAACCGCTGCCTAAGCTTTCATAGCCCATCTCCAAAAGGCATTTGAGCAACTCACATCTGCCCGAGAATCCTTTTTTCTCCAGCAGGGAAGCGTTAATCTAACAATTGTGCTTTTCTTTATTTTTTTTAAACACAATGAGTGGCCAGATTATTATGATCTCTGAATGCAGAATAATCTGGCCACTAAGTATATATCCTATATAATCCTATATAATAAAAGGCTCATATGCAAATGGTCCCCTCCACCAGGAGTTCGACCAGCAGGCAGGCTGGCCAACTGCACATGTCCCCTCTCCCTAGCCAGGCTGGCCAGACCCCACACATGCATGAATTCATGCACCGGGCCTCTAATACACACACACTCACGCACTCAGACACTGAGTGGCCAGATTATTATGCGTTCAGAGATCATAATGATCTGGCCACTCAGTGTATATTGATTTCAGAGAGGAAGGGAGGGAGGGAGAGAGAGAAAGAGAAACAGCAGTGATGAGAGAATCATGGATCGGCTGCCTCCTGCACACTCCCTACTGGGGATGGAGCCCACAGCCTGGGCATGTGCCCTGACCGGGAATCGAACTGTAACCTCCTGATTCATAGGTCGATGCTCAACCAGGGAGCCACGCCGGCCAGGCCACCCCCATGTTTAGACAGCAAGGGCTGTATTATTTCCCCAGATCTCTACTGCATGAGACAAGGCCAGGGACAGCTGGTTCCTGACCCTTTCCTGGCAGGACAGAGTGAATGACCCGGTGGTCAGGACTCGGGCCGGGCAGTGGGAGGGCAGTGGGTGCTGAGGTGTTGTCTTTATGACCTTTGAAACCCTTGTCTGCTGACTGGCCTGGGCTGGGCTCCTGCAGGCAGCTGGCTGCCTGCTCCTCGGCTGACACCCTTACTGTAGCTCAGCCCCGGGGGCCTTCCCGACAGAGGGTCAGAGGAAGGGGCTGTGCTGTCTGCTGTGTTGTGCAGTTCAGGAGCCTACTTCCGGGCAAAACTCAATCATGATTGCTGTTCGATGCCTAGAGGCCATGTGACTCTTAAAATCAGGCTCCCTGGGGGTGGGGCAGCGCGGTTAGGTGACTGTCAGTAACCAGTGAAGGTCTGGGGCCTTTGAGTAACTCACGCTTATTGTGTGGCGCCAGCACAGCCAAGGGTTCGGCGAGCCTGAGGGAGGGCGGGCAAAGGATGAAGAAAAGACAAAGAGAATAAGCTGGGTCTAGGTGGATCTCCTGTGCGTGACTGAGACCACAGAACAGATCCAGACTGCAAGCTGAGCCCTTATTTTATAGTCAGAGGTAAACAAGGTAATTTACAATGTTCTTGTGCTTGCTGCACCTCCTACAGCCCATTAGCTACCCAGGAAGGATCTAGGGAGCAGTCACAAGGTCAAGCTTAATTATGCTAAGAGGGCTGTGCCCTCCAAGCTGGGACTTGTTTGCGGCTTTGCCAGCAGGTCAGTCCGAGGCCTAACCCTGTAACCGCTCCCTATAGCTGATGATGATGATGATGATGATGATGATGATGATGCAGCTGTGATTTGCAAACTCCGTGCTTTAGAGTGCACCCCAACCTCAGCTGTGGTGTTTCCCCTCCAAGGCCAGCAATCAGGCTTGGGTGGGGCTGCAACACACAGCATGTGTGACACTGAAGGGCACTGTCTGTTGAAATCCAGGCTTGCCTTTCCCCATCCCCTTCTCTGGCCCACTGGAGCCTTGTCATACTCCACTGCCCGGTCCGGGCCCTCATTTCCTGCTTAAACCAAGACCTGTTGTCAGTTGGTCTGAAAGATTTCAGAGAGAGGAAGGGAGAGAGGGAGAGAGAGAGAAACATCAATGATGAGAGAGAATCATGGATCGGCTGCCTCCTGCCCACCCCCTACAGGGGATGGAGCCCGCATGTGCCCTGACCGGGAATCGAACCATGACCTCCCGGTTCATATGTTGAAGCTCAACTACTGAGCTACGCTGGCCGGGCTGGAAACCTCTTGGTGCTTCTTTGCTCCTTCAGAGCAGGGCAGCCCGGGGGCTGCTGGGCACCACCTGAGGCTGAGGGCTGGGGGGGCGTGGCCTCCAGGAGGGCTGAGGGAGAGCGCCTGTCCATGTGAGGTGTGATGGGGGCTCCCCAGGCCCCCACACCCTCCTAGACTGCTGGGTTTCCTTGACTTGCAGGAATTAAGATAAATGTGTTCTTCTTGGAAACCAAGTCTCTCCCCACTACTCACAAATTCCATTAACATGAGAGACAGCCCTGTTCACTTTATTGCATTTTGCTGACATAAACCCTCCTCAGAGTTCCCGGATGTGTCATTCAGTGTAAGTGCTTGAGAAGTCCGTGTTGTGGAGTCCATACTGTGTGAGCCCTCCCCTCGCGGTGCTGTCTCCCTGCCCCCTTCTCCATTGCCTGCAGCTTTGTGCGCTGTGTTTGATGTGTGTGTGTGTGGGTAGAGGGGTAAAACGCCCAGTGAATTATAGTCAGTTGTTCATGTTGACCTTTATGTTTTCCAGTAAGTGATTTACGTGGTGCCTGCGTGGTGCCCGTGTGGGTGCTATTAGAACATCCCCGGGTTGGGTGGGGGGCGGGGGGGTTAAGCTATGCAGAAGGAAAGGTACTGCTTAATGTTTTTCATAATACATGAATATTGAATAAACATCTCATTAAAGTCTTTAAAAAATACTTGGGGTAAAAACACTAATAAAACAACATCTGTCCTGCAAAAACATAGCCTAGTTACTTGTTGGTGAATATCTGGTTTTGATCATAACCAATAAATACAGAATTAAAGATGAATTTAAGTAAGTAACAATTTAGTGTGAATTTAGCTGAACACAGATCATCTTGTTTTCATTTCTTGCCTTCTTTTAAATTGAGATTCTCCCTCCCCCAATTCTTGCCTTCCTTAATTCCATTTTCTCTCTTTCTCCTATTTTGAAATTTAATTTCTATGTTTCTATTCTTTCAGGGGGAACTTGGAAACTTTAGTATAGGTATTAACTCCAATTAATTCTGAAGTTAATAAATTCTAAACTTTCTCTGGAATTGTATTAAGGCTTTCGCATGCTTGGCTTCGTTGGGATTCCAGAATCTGAGGATCAGTGTCTTTCATTAATTGTGGGGACAAAATTCAGTCCTTATTTCTTCAAATCTCAACTCTTCTTTATTATTCTTTTTCTTCTGCTGGAGCTTCAATTATACTCTTCCTGGAGCTCATCCTTCTACTCTCCATGTCTCTTAACCTGCTTTTCATGTTTGGCTTCTATGCTGCATTCTGGGTAATTTCTTCATACATTTTTTTTCCCAGTTCATTGGCTATTTAGGACATTCATTGGTAGATCTACTATCTTTCCCCCTAGAATCTTATTGGGCAAATGAAAAAAAACTTGGCTATTTAAACTTCTTTTTTGTTGTTATTCTTGTTAATTCTTACCCGAGAATATTTTCCCATTTATTATGAAAGAGAGTGGAAAAGGGGGGGAAGACAGAGAGAGAGAGAAACATCGACGTGAGACAGACACATTGATTGGTTGTCTCCCCCAAACCCCGACCTGGGTGGGGATCTACCCTGCAGCTGAGGTGCATGCCCTTGACTGGAATCGAACCCTGGGCCCTTCAGTCCACCGGCCGATGTCCTGTCCACTGAGCCAAACCAGCCAGGGCTAAACTCCTTTAACACATTTACTATCCCTATCTTCTGTCTTGGACAGTGTCAGTATTTGCGGTGGTTGTGTGTCTGATTCTGTGGTTTATGCTGGCATGTCATGGCGGTCTACTTTTATATGTTCAGAGATTTTTAAATCAGGTCTGAAAGCTAGTACCCTTGTCCCCATCGCCAGCCCTCACTGCCTGTTGTTGGGAACGTGTGACAGGAAGCAGATAGCTGAGAGGCTGTTTCCTCCCGCCTCCCCAAATAGGGCTCCACATGTGTCCCCAAGTGTAACACCTCTGCATGCAGAACGAGCAGTATGTTCCAGTTCGACCTCATAGCCTTTTGCATGATTGGGGGGGAGTGGGGGTGGGGAGGAATAGTGTTATCTTTGTATCATATTTTTAAAATATATTTTTTACAGAGAGGAAGGGTGAGGGATAGCGAGCTAGAAACATCGATGAGAGAGAAACATCCATCAGCTGCCTCCTGCACACCCCCTACTGGGGATGTGCCTACAACCAAGGTCCATGCCCTTGACCGGAATGGAACCTGGGACCCTTCAGTCTGCAGGCCGACGCTCTATCCACCGAGCCACACCGGTTAGGGCGTATCTTGTATCATTTGCCTGAAAGTCAGACTCCCCGAAGTTCAGATTAGGGAACGTTCGTATTAAAAGCTATCAGAGTTACATAAACCTTTGTATGGGTGGCACAGAAAGTCATCTGCACAATTTTCCCATCTCAGATTTGGGACAAGGCTTTATTCTCAGCCAAGTCACTGACAGGTTGCGAATTGGCCAATACTAAGTATGTGAGAACAGAGCAACGGGCTCCCTGTCACTTAGCGGGAATGCAACTCCCCGCCGCCCCTTGCAGTCCCTCCCCGGAGCTTCCTCAGCTGCTCAAACCCTCTGACATGTTCTGCATCCTGTCGTCCAACTTTGCTTTTTTTCAGTGCTTTGCTAAGAATAGTTTGGCAATCAGATGCTCATCATCAAGAACCAGCGAAAATATCCAAGTGTGTCTTTGCCTCCCTTCTGTTCTCTACTCTCCGTGTGGGGAGCGCTCCAACCCCCCGGCCCCTCTCCGGGTGGGGGCCCCTGAGCGCCAGCATCTGCATGTCTGCTGTCGGTCCCTGACATGGTGTCAAAGGGCTCCCCTTGCAGGTGTGTTTCTTCATCTGTCAGTTAGTGTTCCGGAACAAGGGGTCCCTCGTTAAATAAGTTTGGGAAGTCAGTGCTGGGTTAAGCAAATTCCATTGCTGCGGAATTGCTAAATGTCCCGGGAGGCACGCGGAACGCCCCGTCTGGGAGCCGAGCACCACCGCGGGCCCCTTTTTGAAATGTTCTGGCCTCAGAAGTGCTCCCTCCACGGCACAGCGGTGGAGCTGTGTTCTTCAGGATAGGCTTGGGGAAATGCTGGCCTACGACAAGGCGAAAGGTGCACACACCTCGGACTCCGCGACACTCTACATGCCAGGCACTGCCTCGGACAACTGCGGGTGTGGAAATAGAAGTGAATGTAATCACGCTTTAAGTTAAAAGTAGTTCTCAGGCCAGGTCGGTGTGGCTCAGTGGTTGAGCATCGACATATGAACCAGGAGGTCGCGGTTCGATTCCCAGTCGGGGCACACGCCCTGTTTGCAGGCTCGATTCCCAGTAGGGGGCGTGCAGGAGTCAGCCTATCTATGATTCTCTCTCTCAGCATTGATGTTTCTCTCTCTCTCCCTCTCCTTTCTTCTCTGAAATCAATAAAAATATATTTTTAACAAAACAAAAATTTTCATACAAGTGATATCTACTCTTAACCATTTTTTAAAAACAAAAGGCAAATGCTGCTTTATTTTTTCACACCATCAGCAAGAATTGTTGTTTTTGTAATTTTAAAATGACAATCCCCATTACTGAAAAACACAAGTGATTACAGCCAGCTTTTCCAATGCATAATGCTGTGCAGTGACCTATGGGTAGAAACTTTTAGTAAATTTCTGAATATCTTTATTAATGTTTCTCATGTGAGGCACACTTTGGTAAAATGAAAGAATTTCCTTAATCATTGTAGTGAAGTGGTACTTGGAGAGAATATTCAGCAAGTTATACTGAATCAATGATTAAATGCAAGCAACGACCCCTGTGAAGGTCTTCATTTATTGGCATTGCTATTTACATAGGGAGGACCAAAAAGTGCTGGGAAAGCCCTTGAGCATCAGCCTTACCCGAATCACCAGCAGTGGCTGGCTTACCCGACTCACCAGCAGTGGCTTACCCAGCAGTGGCTGGCTGGTCCCAATGGGGGGCAGGCTGTGGCTCCAGGGTGTGTATGTGTGTGGCCTGCCTTTCAACCAACCCTGGGCACTCAAGCTTCTGGCACAAAGATCCTGAATGATTTAAGTATTTTCCCCAGAATACAAAAATTTAAGTATTTTGCTTTTGGGATGACTACAGCAAACATATGCTTAAAGTGAGTTTTTCAATTTGGGGCTCATTTGGGGATTTCCATTTCTTTACAGTCTGCAATGAATTATCATCGCAACTGTGGGCCCTTTTCCATAAAAGCCTCTCACGTTGTATTGAAAAGATTACACTCTTTGGGCTTTGGAGAAACAGTTCCTGTTCAGTTGAAGCCATTAAAGCCTGTTAGCATTTCACATCTGGAATGGAAGCCCCTGCCCGGGTCTGCCTTCCATCACCACCAAAGTGAGTGTGGCGGGCCAGCTCGGCTTCCAGCGCATGCGTCAGACACCCGGACCCCTTTACTTCCTCAGGTCCCTCTGCGCTGCCCAAGTGTGGCCTTGTGGTTTTGCTGTTGAACCTCACATCTCCTTGGGATGGTGCCAACCCTGCCATCAGGAATGCCTTTTTTTTTTTTTTTAATTAATTGACTTCAGACAGGGGAAGGGGTGAGAGAGAGAGAAACATTGATTTGAGAAGTAAGCATCGATTGGTTGCCTCTGTACACGCCCTGACGGGGTCAAACCCGCAACCGAGGTATGTGCCCTGACCAGAAATCAAACCCGCCCCCTTCTGGTATTCAGGATGGGGATGACACTCAACCCACTGAGCCACCCGGCTGTAATCACTTACATTTTTTAGTAATGGGGATTGTCACTTTACAATTATTTAAATTCTTAATAACAATTCTTGCTGATGTGCAAAAAACAAAATAGCATTTGCCTGTTGTTTTTTAAAAATGGTTAAGAGTAGATATCACTTGTACAGAATTTTTGTTTTGTTGTGTTTAAAAAACTGTATTTTTATTGATTTCAGAGAGGAAGGGAGAGGGATAGAAAGGAGAAACATCAATGATGAGAGAGAGAATCATGGATAGGCTGCCTCCTGCACGTCTCCTACGGGGAATCTGCAGTGAGAATAATTTGTAAAGTGTTCTTTTGGATGCTTTTTTAAAATATCTATATTGTTATTGATTTTAGAGAAGAAGGGAGAGGGAGAGAGAGAGATAGAAACATCAGTGATGAGAGAGAATCATTGATCAGAGCCCGCAACCCAGGCACGAGTCCTTGACCGGAATCGAACCTGGGACCCTTCAGTCCGCAGACTGACGCTCTATCCACTGAGCCACACCAGCTTGGCCTTTTTTTTTTTTTTTACTCTTCCAGAAGTAAATAATTTTCCCTTTAACAAAAGAGTCAAACTGATGTCATTTCTTTTCTTGCCTCCTCGTCCCCCTCGCAGGCATTTACCCGGTGGATGTTTTAAAAGATGACCCCGAAGGTCACCGGGAAGCAGCTCTGGCTTACTATGCCGCGCTGAGGGAAGGGGCGCAGTCCGCGCCAGACGTCTTCTCCCTGCCCACCGGGGAGCAGGTATGTCTGATCCTCCTTGTTGGTAGAGAGCTCTGAAAACTCTCATGTATTTATTAGAAAGTACAATGTTAGTGAGCATGTGTTACAGAGTAAAAAAAAAAAAGCCTTCTAGAGCGAAGACTGTATAATTCCACCTTGAGAAGCAGAAGGGTTTCTGGATTGGGATTCTGGCATCCCCGATCTAAGGCCAGTTCTGCGAGGCAGGGAGTCCCACAGCCTGTTGTGAATGCCATGTCTGCCACTTACTGGCTGTGTGACCTTGAGCAAGTGTCTTCACCTCTCTGATCTCGGTATTCTCAGCTCTAAAACCAGGGCAGTGAGGAAACTTGCTTTGCACTGTGGTTAGGAGAATTAAATGAGGTACTGTGAAGCCTGCCGCAAACTTTTGCAAGCAACCTGCCTGCCTCACTCTTTCCTTATTTTGTTGTACCCTCCTCGGTTTTCAAAACGGACTTTGCCATGGAATGTGTTGACCCTTGTGCTCAGGGCGCTGGGAGCCGTGGGCCACAAAGGGAAGGCTTGGCATGTGGGCAGCCCCAGCATGAGTCAGAGACCCTGAATGCTGCCGGGTGTTCCCCTCATTCGTAAGCAAGCAGGCACCCCGCGGGCACTGAGGCTCTGTCCTAGGGGTGCTGGGGGGCCACGGATCTCTCGAGGCTGCTTGCAGCGACCCGAGCCAGGGCAGCTGGCAGCCTGAGTGGCATTGTGGGTGCAAACCGGGCTCATCCAGAGAGGCCCCAGGAGGAGTCTCTGCTCTTCTAGGCTGAGGCCCGGGAAGCGTGTGGAGGGGAGGCTGGAAGGGCCTCTGCTGAGTGGGTGCTGAGTCCGTGCTGAGTGGGTGGGCAGGTGACCCAGGAAAGAGGCCGCAGCCCAGGGCCTCTGTCATGTTACCCTGTTACCCTTTGCATTCAGCCAGAGCAGGTCAGTTTTCCCTACAAGTGTTGCCTGCATCCTGTCAGGTTACCTCCGCGTCACAGCGACCTTTCAGCACATACCGGGCTAATTGATAAGTGACTTCCTCGCCTCCTACGATGAAAGAACCCAACGGCCATTTTATCCTCTTTTTCAGGTTAAACTTGAAGCTTCGTCCGTTTGCTTCTGCACGGTGCACCGGGATGAGCCTCAACACAAACTCTTGGTCTTGGTCAGTCCCCAGGACACAAAGACAGGTGGGTAGTTACTGGATTTAAAACTGGGATTCAGGCTTACCGTCTATGACTGACGGAACCAGACACCTAGCAGGTGGCAGTGGCACGCCGGGGCTGGACTTAGAATGTCAAGCAGAAGTGGCACATTTTCAGCTTTTAGAGAGGAAACAATGCATTTTTTGTATTCATGACATGTACTGATTACTTGTATTAAAGGCACTAGATACACTCTTGCCCACAGTGATGGTGTGCAGGCCTGATTTTTTTAAAGATATATTTGTATTGATTTCAGAGAGGAAGGGAGAGAGAGAAACATCAGTGATGAGAGGGAATCATGGATCAGCTGCCTCCCGCAAGCCCCCAACTGGGGATTGAGCCCGCAACCCGGGCATGTGCCCTGACTGGGAATCGAACCGTGACCTCCTGGTTCATAGGTCGACGCTCAACCACTGAGCCATACTGGTCAGGCATGTATGGCCTTTTTAATAAGAAATTTAAAAACCCAAACCAACCCTTAATTAGTCAACCCTGCTTGAATGACATCTGGTGAACGTGTGGGTTTTAGGTCTTTAACTGCAGTTTGCAGACGGGGCCTGATCAGCCCTCCGCGCACGCGCACACACACCCCCATACAAGCTTGCCTCTGGCCTGCGTGTTAGTCTGGGGTTTGCTGTCTGGTGATAGTCTTGACCAGGGGAAGGTGTCTCTTGTTGCCGCTCCAAGACGCAAGTGCTCAGCTGGCTGGCTGGGGGTTGCAGGTGTGTTGACTGCGAGCCTGGGGTGGCTGAGCTGTGTGTGACGGCTTCCCCGTCAAGGTTAGGGCATCCATTTCCAGCTGGCAAAACCTGGTCTCCATGAACAGAGGGTCTGTGATAACACCAGACCTTCACCATGGCCTTGAACTTGGACTCCAGCTCCAGGCTGGAGACAAGGAACCAATTAGTGACACGGTGTGCCCACAGGAACCCCTCGGTGAACAGATTGTCAAACATGCCCAGAATGTCATTTGCCGACTTGAAGAACACATCCAAATTCCAGCAAGTCCCCCTCCCCCCCGCCTTTTTTCAGCATTTAATAATATTCTGGGTGTAGGCCTTTAGCTGCAGTTTGCATAACGTTAACATAGGACTGTTTCCTATTAATTCCTTAATTTGTTGGTTGTTTTCAAGAACGTCGTATAGTGAATATTCATCCGCTCCAAGAAGGCTCACTCTGGACCTTTCCTTATGCGGATGATAGACTTTAAGTAACGTTTCCGGATGTTTCCCAAACTGCAGGCTCTGCCGCAGTAGCTGCGACTTTTGCGAGATTCGCAAACGGCATCCCAGGTGTGTCCTCCCCCCCCCCCCCCCCGTGCCCTTTCCGTTGGTCTTTCGAATCAGACACGACGTGGAAGCGTGCCTCCGTGGCTTGAAGCGGGGGGACTTGGAAGGGGCCAGCGGTGGCATAGCGCCCCGGCACAGCTTTCCACATGTGTCTTTTCACCGCACGCTTAGCCGTGACCGTGGAGGTCGCTGTCGCTGTTGCTCTGAATTTCCTGGAGCTGTTGTATTTGTACAGGCAGTGTGTGTGTGTGTGTGTGTGTGTGTGTGTGTGTGTGTGTGTTCGTGGTTAGATGGAAGTGAAAGGAGCAGAGCTGACCGGTAAGCCCCGGTGTGAGTGAGCGGCTGATAACTGGTTGAGTCCGTCCCAGGGACTCCCTATAACCCGGTGAGCAAAGGAAAAGCATCCGGGCTGCGAGTTTCTGGCTCAGCGCCGACTGCTGGTAGGACGTGGGTACTGCAGCTTCCTAACCCCCTTAAGAAGCTGGGCAGGCACTTCCCAAACAGGTGGTCTGAGAGGCACACGCCCTGAGCCCCCTTTGAGTCTCCTTGACTGTTTCCGTGACCAGGGGCTGCTTCATGTCTCCAAGGGACCAGACCCCTCTTCCCTCCTCAGAGGCCAGGGGACGGACGGAAAGTTCCAAGCTCCTAATGACACCACTGCTTCTCCTGGCTCGTCAGGAGGGATCCGATCGCCTACATCTTCTGGGATCCTCCCAGAGTCTGTTTGGTGGTTCCTCCTTAGCTCGCTCTCAGGGGAGACCGACGAGGGCAGGGGAGGTGGGGGGCTGAGGGACAGAAAGGACACAGGGCTCCTGGAGAAGGGGGACTGCGGGGGGCCCTTGGGCAGGTGTTGCCACAAGCACCCCCCACCCCAACCCTCGATTAGACCGTCTCCCCCTCAGCCCGCCTCCAGGACGCTTTGTGCCCGAGCATAGCACTCGTCCTTCCAATGGCTGCTAAGTTTTTTTCCGTGTCTGGTGATTGCATGTCATGTGCACCCTGAGAAAAACAAGCAGGGAGTCGAAAAATGATGATTTTTTCCTGGAAAAGCGTTCCCTTTATAGGCCTGCAGTGACGGCAAAGCCAAGGCAAACATTCGGAGGAAGCTGTCCTGGGCCTGGCGGGATTGCGACACCCAGCGCCTGGGGCCAGACCTCCCCGGGGCTGCCTTTGGGGCAGGTGGGTGGTGCGTCAGGAGGGGTGGGAGGGTGGAGAGTGAGGGGTGCCCCTGTGGTGCCCAGGGAACTTCAGAACTGGGGGGCCCTTTCTGTGACGCCCCTCACTCAGCTCATAGAAGCAAAAGGGTATTCATGCTGGAAACGGAGAATTCTGTTTCCCAGGGGCTGTGAGGGGCCCCGATGGGAAGGCAGTTCGCCGTGACAGCTCCGTCCTCCAGGAACACACGTTGGCTGTGGTTCCTTCTTTTTCCCTGTTACTTTATGGCACGGAGTTGGATTTAAACGGAGGAGAAACAGCCTCCCGCAAACAAAGGCATGAAATTCTTACCAGGGGACTAGTGGAAAGCAGGGAAGGGCCAAGGAAAATATCCCGAGTGTCAGGGATGGGTTCCGAGATGACGGTTGTATCCAGCTGCCTGCTGACCACTCTCCTCTGTGCATGTGTGTGTGTCTGTGCATGTGTTTATGCAAGTGCCTCAGTGGTTGAGTGTCGACCTATGAACCCACAGGTCAATGGTTTGATTCCCGGTCGGGCCACATGCCTGGGTTGCGGGCTCGACCCCCAGTGTGGGGCGTGCAGGAGGCAGCCGATCAATGATTCTCTCTCATCATTAATGTTTCTCTCTCCCTCTCCCTCTCCTTTCCTTTCAGAAATCAATAAAAATATATTAATTTTTAAAAAAGGATGGAGCCCTGACCGGTTTGGCTCAGTGGATAGAGCGTCGGCCTGCGGACTGAAGGGTCCCAGGTTCAATTCCGGTCAAGGGCATGGACCTTGGTTGTGGGCACATCCCCAGTAGGAGGTGTGCAGGAGGCAGCTGATCGATGTTTCTCATGGATGTTTCTAACTCTTTATCCCTCTCCCTTCCTCTCTGTAAAACATCAATAAAATATATATTTTTTAAAAAGGATGGAGCCGGGGTCTGGGTGTTGGAGATGTCCGAGGCTTCTGAGGTTTTGCCCCTGCGGCCTGAGCTGTCTGCCGCTCTGTTTGCTCCCCGAGCCCTGAGGCATTCGCTGTGCGTGCCCTGGCCCAACCCAACGAGGTTAAGACTCCCTTCCTAGTGAGACTAGCTTTGGTGTGGGTTTCTCTCCGCCCCCCACATCTTGTAGTCGAGCTGTACCTCCAGATCCAGGCACCCCATCTTGCCCCATCTTCCTTGAGTTCAAATCTAGGCTCATGGCGGCCACATTGCTTACTGCTGGAGAACCACAGGGAGGCGGATGCTACAAGTACACTGTGAGCCAGATGTTTCCTTCTCCATGGCAGAGAGGCGCCAAGTTCACGGGCATCTGGGGAAGGGCTTCCCTTTAAGGAAGACATCTGCATGGAAATGGTAGCCCGCGTAATGCGATGTGACAGTTGCTATGTCAACGCGTGTGTTTCCCCTTCCCTTATGTTATTGACGGGCTGGGCTGGTCTTGCGTGCAGCCCCACAGTCCTTGGGACGGACGTGTGTTTTGCTTTTGCGAAGATGGCCCGTCACTTTGGTTTAACTGCTGGTTTTTTCGGGGGAGGACTAATATTTCTTAGATTTGTAATGGGGCAGTGGTGGCTTGGACTGCAGGGGAGCAATGGCAGGGAGGGGGAGCCCGGGACGGGGGAGCTGCGGAGACAGCAGGGGTACTTGAAGCCCCTTCTGTTGTGATTGAGGAAGTTTTGATCATGGGCCAGTCCATGGACCACTCGCAGTTAGTGCGGGGAGATAAGACCTGTGCATGCGTGTTCATGCTTGCATGTGCACACTGTGCTCATGCATGTGTGTTTGTGCACGTGTGCACATGCATGTGTGTTTATCCGTGTGTGTGTGTGTGTGAGAGAGAGAGAGAGAACTCCCCCCTCCTTGGTTCCTGGGATGGGATGGGGCATGGGCCTTCTTTGTCTCTGCTCAGCTCCGGCGGTGTATCGCCGGCCTGCTGGCCACCCTCACCCAGTGACGCCAGAGCCCAAGCTGGGGGCCTCCCAGGGATGCTCTCCCAATACCCCTCTGGGTCCTCGGGACACTTGGGCTCCCCCTCAATCCCGCACCTTCTGTGCCCTGCCCCGTATTGGAGGGCTGGTTTAGGTCTCTTCCTGTTCCGGCTGCTAGCTCCCAGGGGCGAGGACGGACGCCTGGGACAGCACCATCCATGCGTTCAGGAGTTGAATTCAGTGGCTCCTGGGAGTTAGCCTCCGGGACCTCGCTGTCTTTACTCGTTTGGGGAACCTTGGAGCGTCACGGAATGAAACCCATTCCTGACATCTGCTCTGTGGCCCGCATCACCTGTCACCCGGAGGGAGAAGGAAATTAAATTAGTTCAGCAAGGCTGACCTCCCTGACGAGGCGTGCCCAGCTGATGGCTGTCACTGCTGCGCACGCTGTCGGCTCAGGTACCTGGTGTCTGGAGCCAGGGGACGCTGATCAGAATCGCATTTTCCCTGCAAAACCATCTTCTGACTCTCCCATCTCGCTGGCCCCAGGGTCTCAGCAGCCCTAGGCGGGGTCTACAGCATGTCAGCCCCAGCTCTGCGCCCGTCCCTGCCCAGCGGGCACAGCCTCTCTCCCAGGGCGGTGCCGTGTCCCTGCTTCCTGTCACCTCTCAACTGGGTATCGTGCTTTTCTGACCAAACGCAGCCACTCCCCAAAGGGCTGATTCTACTTTCCAGGAGCTGTTTTTTGTTTTTTTAAAAAAATAGATTCTTACTGATTTCAGAGAAGAAGGGAGAGGGAGAGAGAGAGAAACATCAATGAGGAGAGAGAATCACTGATCGGCTGCCTCCTGCCCGCCCCCCACTGGACATGAGCCCGCAACCTGGGCCTGCGCCCTGACTGGGAATCGAACCGTGACCTCCTGGTTCCTAGGTCAGTGCTCACCCACGCCAGTTTTGAGGACAGTGTATTTGAGGGGCCTGTTCTTCGTTGTTGTGTAGCAGCTTAAGATTCATTTTGAAAAAAGCAGTTGCGTCTCTTTGGTGACAACTTGTGTGACTAATGAATGCCCTGCCCCCACCTGAAACTTCCCCGGCAGCACCCAGACTCTGAGACCTAACAGCTCTCCTGTTTGAGATGTCTTGGTGCAGCCGACATCTGTGTGACCGTGATACACTGTTAGTTAATTGGACGTCTCTTATTGATTCATCTTGTTCAGCAAGAAGAAGAATCCTGGGGGCTTTATGAAGCGCCTGTGTGTTCCAGTGGGTGCCGTTTTGAACACGCATTCCGTGGAATTAATAAGGCAGATGTCAAGCATTTAATTGGCCCTTCTCTCCAGCCGGCTCCGTCCATCCAGGGACTGTGGTTGGGCATGATACAATTCGCCAATGACATGCAACCGACGTGTGGATTAGATGCCGCTGGTCTGTGGCGAGGAGGGGCTGGCCGGACAAAGTTAGGTTTACTATCTGGCTAATGCCACTGTGGCCTGGTCTTCACGGAGCTTCCGACCAAACTTCCTCAAAGAGCAGAGACACAGGGAAGACCGTGGCGGCAGCTCGCCCGGAACGGCCGCAACATTTGCTTCCACGTCGGGAGCTTAGACGTCGAAGGCTCGTTTTCTCCTCCGTGCTACCGTTTTCCTCCCAATCTTCAGCTGACAGAGTTTGACTGGGAAGATGTATCTTCTTCTTTTGTGGCTTCCGGACTGCTTGGGCTCAGACACCTGGCTCAGAAGCAGGTCTAAAAGTGGCAGTAAGCCCCACCCGGTTTGGCTCAGTGGATAGAGCATCGGCCTGCGGACTGAAGGGTCCCAGGTTCGATTCCAGTCGGGGGGCACATGCGCGGGTTGTGGGCTCCATCCCCAGTGGGGTCATGGGGGAGGCAGCCGATCAATGACTCTCTCTCATCGTTGGTGTTTCTGTCTCTGTCCCTCTTCCTTCCTCTCTGACATCAATAAAAATCTATTTTTTTAAAAAATGGCAATAAACCCGGTTGGTGTGGCTCAGTGGTTGAGTGTTGACCTATGAACCTGGAGGTCACAGTTCGATTCCCAGTCAGGGCACACGCCCAGGTTGTAGGCTTGATCCCCAGTGTGGGGCGTGCAGGAGGCAGCCGATCCATGAATCTCTATCATCATGGATGTTTCTATGCCTCTCTCCCATCTTCCTTCCTCTCTGAAATCAATAAAAATAGACTTAAGAAAATAAAAATGGCAATATAAGGTGTATAGAGAAAATACCACAGGTGAAATAAATGGTGGTACATCCATTCAATGGAATAGTATTCAGCGCTAAAAAAGAATGCTGAGAAACCCATCCATGGAAAGACACGGAGGAACCATAAATGCCGACCACGCATAACCTTTCCCTTGCACGGCAACGGTGGCTGCATGCTGTCGAAACCGCCTCTGGTGACCAGCTGGCTGTGTGCGTTGTCATCACCTCCTCTTGGCTTTCTCTCTAGTCGTGGCTGTTTACCTGAAGGACTCCTGGTGGGCCACCGAAGACGTGCTGAGGACCTCGGACCCTGCAAGAGAAGGCCTCGTGAAGGTGAGGTGCTGCCGAAGGTTTGGAGTCGTCATGCTGTCACCATGTAAATCCCACCGACCCTTTAGTTACATGTTGTTTCTTAGCTAGCTCTTCGCCGCCAGTTACCAGAAAAAGCTTGCTCAGTGTTCTTTCTGTTAACACACATTGGTGGCCCTGATTGAGGGATTCGAACAGGGTCTTTTTTGTGTGTTTCCAGAAACATTCCTAAGTCAGCATCTCATTCCCCACATTATTTTCCGTCCCCCCGCCCCCATCACGAACCTGCACAGCGGAAATGCATTTTCTTTCTCTCCTCTTCTGCCAGCTTTTGACTGGATGTTTCCCTTTAAGTTGACAATTAGAACCTCCCACATCACACCGACGGGGTGTAGTGACTGGGTGGTTACGCTTAACTCTGAACTCGATTTGGCTGTCGCTCTCTGAGATACTAAATTGGGGTGGCTTCTCGGAATTAGCTGGTGTGGCCCGGCCAGTGTGGCTCAGTGATTGAGCATCAACCCAGGAACCAAGAGGTCGCCGGTTGATTGCCGGTCAGGGCACACACCCGGGTTGCAGGCTCGATCCCCAGTAGGGAGCCTGTAGGAGGCAGCCCATCCATGATGCTCTTCTGTTCTGTTTCTATCTCTCTCTCCTCCTCCCTTCTCTAAAAATCAACTTAAAAAAACATATTTTTTAAAAAAGAATTAACTGGTGAAGTTTTCACAAATCTTTTTTCTCTTCTAAGATTTGGCTCCAGATAAAGGTGAAATATTTCACATTCTGGGCCAGTTAATAAGTTTATTGGCTCTGAACACGTTGTACCGTTTGCCGGGATTCTGCAAGCTGCCTTCCTATTGGCAGAGCAGCTGAAAAACAGACTAGCGCTTTGGACCCCGCTCAGGCAGTCTTTCCCTAGACCAGCCGAGGAAACAGGCTCAAAGAGGTTGTGGGTCGCAAACACAGCCAGGAAGCCACGACCACAAATGAGGATGGTGATCGTGATGGTGAAGAAAATGTAGGGTCAAGTGTTAAACTTAACACCCAGCCCCGCCAGCGTGGCTCAGTGCGTGAACATCAACTTACGCACCAGGAGGTCACGGTTCAATTCCCGGGCAGGGCACATGCCCGGGTTGCCGGGGGCAGCCTATTGATGATTCTGTCTCATCGTTGAAGTGTCTGTCTCTCTCCCCCTCTCCCTTTCTCTCTGAGATCAATAAAAATATATCTTTAAAAACACACACACACACACACACACAAACCCCAACAATCAACACTGTATGAAACTCCCCTTTCCCAGAGTCTCCATTCTAATGGGTGACATGCAGGAGGCAGGCGCTGGCCGGCTCAGTAGGTGCACCCTGCCTGTCTCTGCAGAGTCCCCATCGGCTGCCATAAGCCCTCTTTGCGGTGAGGCAGGAAACCACCTACCCTCTGAGCTTCAGGTTCCTCACCCAGAAAGCCGGACTGCCCGGCAGGTGGTGAGAGCCGAACAGCAGCAGGTGGGGCCCACTGGCGTGAAGGTCCCGGGAGTGGAACCTCTGAGAAATGACGCACACCTTGGCCTCGCGCGTGAGAAGAATCATGGGCAGGTCGACGCGGAGGGCGGGGTTCATCGCATCTGCCTTCCCCTCTCGCCTCACTTGCTCTTTCTGCTTTCCTTCAAAGGTTCGGTCATTCGTGGAAAGGATTGTGCTTTTCATCCTCAACGTCGTCGTCTTTGGGAGGCTGGAGAGGAACGTGGGTGACGACGCCGTGTTTTTCTTGCCTCACTCTGGGAAGGAGCAGGCTAAAATCCTGTGGAGGGACGGAGCGGCCGTCGGATTTTACACAACCAAGGCGAAAGGTGAGGGGCAGGGCCGGGCCGGGCCGCCGGCCATCCAGGCTCTCTGGGTCAGCGGTCGCCACCTGGTGGTCCGTGAGGTCCGAAAGGTTGGCGACTGTGCTGGGTGACCTCGTGCCTCCGCCGGGCCCCCTAGCACGGGCCTTGCTTGGGGAGAATCTCCGGGTACACCAGTTACCACTCACTCAGCTGTCAGGTAAACGACCCCACGACCCCACGGTACAGATCTCATTCTCACCCGCTTCTCGTCGTGCTGGAGATGGGCTGGAAACCTGCCCCTGGGAGTCTCAGGCCGGGCCACGTCCCCTGAGACACTTGTTGCTGTTCATGGTGTAAAGTGACTTTGCAAGCACGAGGCTTTTCATTTCTTCTCTCGCATGTTCCCATTAGCTGTCAGGGCAAGCCCCGTTGCCGGTGGCTCACAGGTGCAGAGCACACTGCATGCTAAGAGCCATGGACAGGACCTCAGAAGCAGGGGAGGTCGCCACCACAGCAGGGTCAGGGAGAGGGCCGGGCTCCATTTCCTGGGCTGTGGCAAGAAGTGCCTGGCAACGAGTGCCATTTTTTTAAAAATATATTTTATGGATGTTTTACAGAGAGGAAGGGAGAGGGTTAGAGAGCTAGAAACATCGATCAGCTGCCTCCTGCACACCCCCTATGGGGGATGTGCCTGCAACCAAGGTCCATGCCCTTGACCGGAACCAAACCCGGGACCCTTCAGTTGGCAGGCCGATGCTCTATCCACTGAGCCACACCGGCCAGGGCAACAAGTGCCATTTTGCCAAAGGGATCAGTCTCTTCTTTAGTGTTGCTTTCTTTAATAGTTTTTAACTTTCTGAAATTAATTTTTAAATTATAGTTGATATATAATATTACATTAATTTCAGGTGCACAACATAGTGATTAGGCATTTATACCTCACGAAGTGATCACCCCACTAGTTCTGGTACCTATCTGTTCATGTGCTTTCTTTAAAAAAAAAAAAAATGAAAGTTTTTTTATGGATTTCAGAGAGGAAGAGAGAGGGAAAGAAAGAGAGGAACATCAGTGATAAGAGAGAATTATTGATAGGCCGCCTCCTGCACACCCCTACTGGGGATCGGGCCCACAACCTTGGCATGTGCCCTGACCCGAATTGAACTGTGACCTCCTGGTTCATAGGTGGATGCTCAACTACTGAGCCACACCGGCCGGGCTAGGACTTCCCCTTTAAATTGCAGCTGCTTTACTTGTCCTGAAATTCCATCTTTGCACCGTTAGCTGGTAAGGCTTCACCTTTTCCCATCACTGTTTTCTGTAGCTTTGGGGGTTGCGTTATACCCTGTGGCCAGTAAGCTTTTGTATAAAAATCTAAAAAGAGCAACTTCACGTTTCAGGCTCCTGAAAGCCCAGTGTTCATGCGGGAGCAGCCCCGGGAAGCATTAAATTAGGTGATGTGCAGCCCCGACAAGCCTGTGACCTGCGGCGTGGCAGGGATGCTAGAGGTGGCCCCAGGGCCTCCTGTTCGCCCCTCCCCCAGACACCCAGGGCCACAGGCGCCTCCTGTCCGATTGTCCATCAGGCAGGGGACCCTCATGTCATCTTCTGGCCTTGAGCAGAAAACAGTGGAGAGGCAAGAGTGTGGTGTTGGTTCACATTCCAGCTCCACCACCCGATGAGGAAGGGATTGCTGTTCCCCCAAGGGCTAGCAAGACCGGGAGGAGTTAGGGGGTGGGTATAGGAAGGGTGCAGGGGATTGATTCATGGGGTGCAGCTGGCTTCATATGCACCTGCTCCGTTACCACCTCTGCAAACCAGCTTCCTGTGCTCCCTATGTTCCCTGCTTCCTTATAACCTCGACTTCAGTTTGCCATGCAGCCCGCCTGGCCTCCAACTGTACTTGCCTTAAAGGGGCAGCACCTACCATAGTCCTGTTTCCTCTTCTGTCATCTCCTGAAAGAATGAGATGCTTAATTGCATCTCTTAGGTACAATTTTAATACAATTCATTGTATCCTTTTAAAGTCAGTTTTACCTCCCGTAAAAGCTGCCGACATAAGTGTACCATTCAGGGACTTTTAGCAAACGCAGAGTGTGTCACCATCACCCCACAAAGTGGCCTGTGCGGTGTCAGTGGCTGTTCCCACCCAGCTCTAGGCAGCCACCATCTGCTCTGTCTCTTATCAATTTGCCTTTCCTGGACATTTCCTAGGAAGGGACGGACGCACCCTGTGGTTTCTTTCCTTACATCTGGCTTCTCTCACGTCGCATGGTGCTTTTGAGGCTTATCCAAATGGTAGCGTAGATCAGTATTTACTCCTTTTTATCGCTGAGTCACGTGCCATGCTCCGAGTGCACCACATTGTGGTTGTGCGTTTACCGGACCGGTTTCCAGGTTGGGGCTGTTCTGACGAACGCTGCGGGAAGCATTCACACACCTGCCTTTGTGTGGGTGTGTGCTCTCATTGCTTTTGGATGGATTCCTGGAAGTGGAATGGCTGGGTCATTTGGTAAGCCTAAGTTTAACTTTTTAAGAAGCTGCTGAATTATTTGACACAGTGGCTGTAACATTACATATTCCCATCAGCAGTATATGAGGGTTCATTTCTCCACATCCTGTCAGCACTGAGTATTGCATTTCTTTTCATTATGGCCATTCTAGTAGGTGATCTGTTTCACTGTGGTGTTTTTAAAAATACATTTTTATTGATTTCAGAGAGGAAGGGAGAGGGAGAGAAACATCAGTGATGAGAATCATTGATCAGCTGCCTCCTGCATGCCCCCCACTAGGGATCAAGCCAGGAACCTGGGCCTGTGCCCTGACCGGGAATCGAACCATGACCTCCTGGTTCATAAGTCGACATCCAACCACTGAGCCACACCGACCAGGCTCACTGTGGTTTTAATATGCATTTTCCTAGTGACTAAGGATATTGAGTATGTTTCCATTGATTGAGAAATGTTTGTTCAGATCACCTGTCCATTTTTTATTGGTTGTTTTCATTTTATTGAATTGTAAGAGTTCTTTATATATTCTGGATATGTCTTTTATCAGAAATGTGATTTGCAAACATTTTTATATAGTCTGTGGCTAGTCTTTTCATTTTCTTAGTGGTGTTTTCTGAAGTGCAATGGCTTTTTATTTTGGTGAAGTCAGATTGACCCATTGTTTGTGATTTTGGTGTTGGAATCTAAGCTGTTTGCCTAACCTAGGCTAGGTTGTGAAGTTTTTTTTCTAAAAATTTGTGGTTTTAACCTTCAAATTTATGTCTAGATCCATCTTCAATTAATTTTTGTATATGATATACGGTAAGGCTCCAACTTCATTTTTAAAATACTGACTGTGGCCCTGGCCAGTGTTGCTAAATGGTTAGAGCATCGGCCCGCACACCGAAGGGTCTTGGGTTTGATTCTAGTCTCAAGGGCAGGTACCTGGGTTGCAGGTTTGATCCCTGGCCCAGGTTGACCAATCAGTGTGTGTCTCTCTCCTCGACGCTTCTCTCTGTCTCTCCCCTTCCCTTCCACTCCTTCTAAGAATCAATGGAAGGAATATCCTCAGGCGAGGATTAACAAAAACTAAAATAACGTGGGCTGGCAGTCGGTCAGCGGGAGAACTGGCGGGCTGGGGAGAGATGTCCTTTTGGCTTCGGTGCCCAGTTTGTGCAGATGGCACCTGTGACCTGGCCGTGCAGGCGCGCGCAGGGTCCTGGAAGGTCGGTACAGGCCCAGGGGACAGTCTGTCTCTTGATTTCCGCTGCAGGCAGCCTGTGCGGCGATGGCACGGGCATGTGCTACCTGCTGCCCGTCTTGGACACCGTGTTTGTCCGGAGGAGACACCGTGGCCAGGGCCTGGGCGTGGCCATGCTGCGGGACTTCCGCGAGACATTCGGAGACGACGAGGCCCTCGGGGTCAGCTGGCCGATTTCTCCTGCCATGTACCAAGGTGACCCCACCTGTGTCCGGGAGAAGCGTGTGGGTAAGGGTGAGGGTACCCGTGCACTCCAGGTGACACATATGGGTGACCTCTTCCTTCTGAGAAACCTCTCCTGGCTTGAACACAAACGAGCCTTATCACCAGGGCCAGGCCTTGCCCAGCCTGGGCTATGATTGGGTTTAGATGTAATGAAATAGCCCGGCCAGTGTGCTCAGTGGTTGAGTGTTGACCTATGACCAGGAGGTCACCGTTCAATTCCCGGATTGCAGGCTCAATCCCCAGTAGGGGAAGTGCAGGAGGCGGCCGATCCAGGGTTCTCTCTCCTCATTGATGTCTCTCTCTCTCTCTCTTCCTCTCCCTTCCTCTCTGAAGTCAATAAAGAAACATATCTCAAAAAACAGCAATAGCAAATCCACACAAGGTCCGAGCGCAGAACCCAGCGACCTGCTGCTGGGCCTCTGCCTGCGCTGCGCCTGCGCTCAGAGTGTGTATATGCTCACTTGGCTGCAAGGCACCCGGGCGGGAGGGAAGGCAGGGCTGGGTGCAAAGGCTGTGCCCGGTCCGTGGGGAGCGCACAGAGAGCGGAGAGAGAAGTGGCTGCAGGCTGGGGCCAGGCTGGCTGCCCTTGGGGTGGACAAGGGGCCCTCCTGCCCGGGTTTCCGTCGGTGCTGCTGGCTGGCCGACAGAGCCAGGAGAGGGCCTGACGGAGGCTCCCGGGGCTGGGGGACCAGAAGCAGGTTCCCCTTTGGCTGCATTTGGGACACTGTCAGGTGACAACGCTCACAGGAGCGTGGGCATGAAAGCCCACAGCCTTGAGGGCACTCGGGACTCGAGGTGTCCACAGAGGATGAGCTGGAAGGTGCTGTGAGGCTCGGGAGGGAGGAGGGACAGTGCTGAGGTGGGCGATGTTATGGGGTGAATTTGGTACCCCCAGTTCTCATGTTGAAGCCCTCACCCCAATGGTTGTATGTGGTGATGGGGTCTTTAAAGGGTAATTAAGGGCCCTGACCCATTAGGGCCGGTGAGAAGGGCGACACAGGTGGGAAGGCCAGGTGAGGGCCAGTGAGAAGGCAGCTGCATGCCGAGGAGAGGCAGCCCTGCCGACACCGTGATCGTGGACTTCCAGGCTCCAGAGTTGAGCAGGTCAGCGTCTTGTTGAAGACTCCGGTCCGTCATGGCGCTGTGCTGTGGCTTCCTGAGCTGAGGCAGGCAGGATGGATGGAAGGGGCCAGGACGGGTAGGAAGGATGATGACAGGGCTGCGTGGAGCAAGGGTCAGAGCAGAGCGCCGGGTGGGCTGGGCCGCAGGAAGGACTGGAAGTGGCCATTGCCACGGACTCCAGGCTGGGCTGGCCTGTGTGCGGGGCAGGCGGCCTCCCCGACTCACGAGGGCCCCTTTGCTCAGTCTGTAGGAAGTTCCTGCTGGCCCATCCGGAGGAGCGGGCGCGCCTGTGGGAGGTGGAGCCCCCGGGAGCCTGGGGCCAGCGAGGCAGCATCTGGCTGAAGGTTCAGCTCCAACAGGCGGGGCTCCCGGACCCAGAGTCGGCGTGAAGTGTGCGCTTGGATCTCCTTATCCTCATGTCGCCGAAGCACAGATCCCTTTACAGGATGGAGTCGGGCCCGCGGGGGACGCAGCCACCAAGCCCCTGCCAAGCCCCTGCCCAAGAAGAGCGGCTCAGCCACTCGGAAGCTCCCTGTGACGAAGGGCCCCTTTTAACAGCTGAGCGGATCATTGCGACCGGGAAGACGTGAATTTCCTTATCCAGCAGAAGATCAGTTGAACATATTATTTCAGAAGACACACAGGGTTTACTGTGCAGAGCTGGCCGCCTGCCCCTTGTCCTTGGGGAGAATAAGAAAAAGGGGTTGGCCCAGCCGGCGTGGCCCACTGGTTGAGCTTCGACCTATGAACCAGGAGGTCACGGTTCGATTCCGGTTAAGGCACACGCCCTGGTTATGGGCTCGATCCCCAGTAGGGGGTGTGCAGGGGGCAGCTGATCCATGATTCTCTCTCATCACGGATGTTTCTATCCCTCCCTCTCCCTCTCTGACATCAATAAAAATACAGATTTAAAAAGGGGGGTGCGTCCCGTGAACATTCTGCAAATGAGGCGCTGGGTCTTGTCATGGGCAGTGTGGGATGGTGTCGTGTGGAGATGTCCTTGTCTACTTGGGCAGCCCCGTGACAGACTCGCACACTGTCTTCAGTTTGGGGTGTTACCATGGAGTTTGCTGGTGGGGTTTCGATGGGAGGTATTGGCCTGGTGGCTCCCACAGGGAGGCAGTGGGGATGGGAAGACCTTTACGTAGCCAGAGGGCAGCGAGGGCGGCAGACGCACCATCTGTGGGTCTCCACGTTGCTTTTTGCCAGTATGCCTCCGCCTCTCCCACCTGGCAGGCTGTTACCAGCTCAGCCCTAAAGCTGAGGCCTGGGGCAGGGCTGGATGGGTGCGGGACCTCCGCACTGCCCGTGTGGGGGTGCCAGGAGACTCGGGAGGTGCTGATTAAATTCTCTGGCCAAGTGAAAGCGTTGGCGTTCCTTCCCTCGTGGTGCCCATGCCCGTCAGCATCAAAGCCACCCCCGAGGCTGCGGGGAGCTCATTAGAGGCCGCGGGCCACTGAGGCCTGGCTCTGTCCCCCCCCTGATTTTCCTCAGCCGGTGACAGGGAGAGTGCCCTGGAGTTTATTGGTGATAATAGTGATCATTTTGGCTCTTACGGTGCCTTTCAGCGAGCAGGCTTAATGGGTCTTTACAGACAGTAATGGGGTAACCAGGCACCTGGGAAGGAGGCCGTGCCAGGGCGGTGGCTGTGGTCCTAATGAGGCGGCTAAGTGACTTGCCCTGTGGCATCGAGCGTTAGACATGCAGGCGGCGAGCCTCCTGGAGCCCCTGCGCTGAGCCGGCCGGCCGCGGGGTGGTGGGCGGTTTCACAGATGAGCCCGCAGCCGCCACAGGCCGCAGCCGTGCGCCTCGGAGGGCACCGTTCCTTGGGGCTGGGGGTGGAAGTGACTAATGGCTCGCATGTCAGGACGTGGAAGCAGCGTGGACACGGTGCAGGCTGGAGCGGGGCACAGGGCGAGGACGTGTCTGCATAATTGGGGAGATGGCGACCTCTCGGGAGAATTGCACGGGGGGAGGGGTGTATGGGGGGGCTGTTATCTCAGGAGCCGAGAGTTGGCCCGGCCCGGTCTGGTCAGGGCAAACCCAGCTGAAGTCAGGTGCCAGAGCTGCCACTTTAACGCAGGCTGAGATTCACCAACTCTCTCTCTAAATCCACAGATGAGGGGACTCTGACGGAGAATGTTCCAGAAGCACGCGTGAGCCCTTGGAGGAAGAAGGGGCGTCATTATAATTGGGGTATTCGATTATGGAAGCTCTCCCGTTAAAAAGGTTTTTAAGTTACAGTCTGTCACTGCCTGTGAAATCAGCGTTGGCTCCCAGTTTCCCCCAGCTCTGTCTCCCAGGGCCAGACAGGTCTTAATTCACTGGGGCGGGGGCGGGGCTGGAGGGGCGGTAATGCGGCCACTCAGCTTCGTCTTGCAGAGGTTTTGTCCGTCAACGCGACATCTCAGGGTGGTTCAGGTGGTGAGGGAGGGCCCAGGCGCCCTGCAGTTCCTCCCCCGTCGGCTTCTGCCTCCATGGAAATGGGCGAGAGGAGCCCGTGAAACGGTCCATGGGTCGCCCAGCATTGCAGACCCGGGGTCTTCTCTTCCCCGGAAACCACTAGGCCACCGGCCACCTAATGTGGTTTTAGTTTTTAATCAGCCAGTTGTTCTTGGAGTTGCTTTCTTGACTTGTTCTGGTCTGCAGGCTCTATCCTTTGTCCCTTTATTGCCGAGCGTGATTTTCGAGGTTTCCTACCATGTGCTGTGCCTTAGAAATAAGCAGGAAACCAGTGGAGCTGATGGCTTTTTATTTTATTTTACTTTGTTTTTGAGAGCATGGAGGGGAGGAGGAGAGAAACATCAATACGAGAGACACACATTGATTGGTTGCCTCCCGCACATGCTCTTACCCACATGCCCCAACCAGTGCTGGGGATCGAGCCTGCAACCCAGGTGTGTGCCCTTGACCAGAATCAAACCCAAGACCCTACAGTCTGTGGGCCGACACTAACCACTGAGACAAACCAACCAGGGCCTTTTTATATGGACGTAAGGCATGGCCATTCCTCGGCATCCCAGAGAGAAATTGGTCTTCCTTACAAATGCTCTAAACTCTGTTTCTGAAGCGGCATCATTTGTGGACTGGGCTTTGAAAGTTTGCATGATCCTGCCTGTGACAACATCTGGGGCTTATCATGGTCCTGCAAATATTTATGGAGTTATTCTGCTCTTCTGAGAGGAGTTTGCGGGAAATGTTTTTCTCACCACACTCGGTTGCATCCGAAGCCTTTGAAACGTGACCAATAGGATCGTAACTCTCTCAGCTGTGACTCCCCGGCTAGCGTGCACATACCTTAGGCTTTACTCGGGGAGATGAAATTGAAGATGTCAACAGTCCTTTTACAAAAACGTTGCTGGAGGCAGAGATAATCGCACACAGCTTTAAAAATTAATATTTCCGTTCTTGAGCTTACAGTTTTGCTTTTTCCCAGGTGAATTTTTAATAGACTCAATTGCCACCCACAGGGGAAATATTTTTCTTCCATTTACATTAAATTCTGAAAGCTGGGGGGGTGTATAAAGGACGTGAAGTGCCCGAGCTGGGAGGTGGGGTCATTTTCTCCATCTTGTCTCAGCTTGTCCTGGGGAGCTGGCCGTTACACAGTGCAGCAGCGACAGCAATGTAATGGCAGCGAGCGCGGCGGGAAGTGCGGAGAGCAACCTCCATGCTGGATGGTTTTCCTGTCTCATGCTGCTCTCTGAAAGGTTCTGTCTCCCTCTAGTGGCCGTTGTAGCCTACTGCGTCCTGCATGACAACTTGGGGTGTTTGCCATTGACCTGTTGGGTTGCTTCTCAGATTCTTAGCCTTGAGTTCAAATTTGTGCATTCATTAAAAAAAAACAACACAAAAAACACTTACTGAACTTTCACTGGTTAGGAATAAAATACAAGTGAGCATTTAACAGCAACTAATATACTTTAGTCCATAACACAGAAAAACAACTTCTTACATCAGGAAAGGTAGAATACTGGATGACCTACTTCATTCATTCACTCATTTATTTGCTCATTCGTTCCATTGACTGCTGTTCCTGGAGCACCTTCCAACACCAGGCATTGTCTGCGGTGACAGGGATGCATAGTGAATAAAGCAGACAGTCTGAACTCATTGATGAGCTTGTTTTTGTGAAGAAAATTACACGGGCAACTCCTACTGCATTACATAGAAACCGTAAGAGGCCCGGCCAAGTGGCTCTGTGGTTGAGCGTCAACCTGTGAGCCAGGTCACGGTGGAATTCCCAGTCAGGGCACATGTCCAGATTGCGGGCTCGATCCCCAGTAGGAAGCAACCCATCAATGATTCTCATTATTGATGTTTCTCTCTTCCATTTTACCTCTCTGAAATCAATATATATATAGACACATGTATATACACCATATATGTGTATGTATGAAGGAAGGAAATTAACATATGCAACATGAATTTAAGGACATTATGCTAAATGAAACAAGTCATACAAAAAGCAAATCTTGTAGGATTCTACTTACATGAAGTATTGAGTCAAATTCATAGAAAGTAGGAGGTGGTTGCCAGGGGCGGGAGGGAGGAATGGGGAGTTACCGAGTTTATTGAGGACGGTTTCAGTTCTGCACATCAGTGTGAACGTCCTTACTGCTGCTGCACTGGACACTGAAAAGTGGTTCACATGCTACACTGTGTATTTCATAATTAAAACGTGCACTCTTTAATAGGGCCGTTACAAAATGCTTGTAACATGTATACTGTACAGAGTCATAGCTCTCATGTTCTTACCACCACCTCCCAAAGCATCATCGTGAAAGCCGCCTACAGAGAAGGCCAAAGCTCCCAGCAAGACTGGGTGTCCAGCACCGCCCCCATTCCTCCATCAGGCCTCCCCCCCCCCCCCCCTGCTTGAGGACTCACAAAAAGGCAGCTTCACCCGCTTTTCCAATTGAGGTTTATTCCAGAGCAGTGTTGCAGCAGTGCTTACTCAGAACCCAGTCCCTTTCTAGAACACCAGTAACGGCTTCATCTCCCTCTTCCCACAGGCAAAGGAACGGAAGCTACTGCCCAGCTGTGCGTCTAGACTTTTGAGGAATCCAGAACCCGGTGCTGGAGCTGCGCCAGCCAGTCCGTGACTCAGCCACGCCCTGCGCTGCAGACAGGGAAGGAGATGGTGACCTGCTGGACCTGCAGCCCGGGCCATGGCAGTGTGGTTGTGCGTCTCCTCCTGGCCCTGTCGCTCTGCTCAGACCCACACGAGCAACCACCGGCACACAGCAGAGGGACACAGATGACACGCGAATCACCCAGCCGTGGAGAGCGGCAAGCACCCGGAACCTCCACGCGGTGCCCTCACCACGGGGGCCTGCCCCGCCTGCTGGAGCAGCCGAGCGAGGACAGTCAGCCCAGGGCCGGGGCCAAAGTCCTTCCACTGGGGGCGTGTTCGGGCGCTACCCTGAAGCGGCTGACACGGATCCTTCAGGGGAAACAGCAGCTCACGTGGAGCAGGGCCTGCGTGTGCCGGGCACCGTGCTGCGTGCTGGCATTCCGTCCTCATTACCACCCTGAGGTAGGTCGTACCACTGTCCCCATGTCACAGGTGCGGGACTGGGCTCAAGAGAGAAGCCACACAGGTGCCTAAGGTCTCAAAGCTACCAAGTGACAGGGACAAGCAACGAAGGGGCTCAAAGATCTGTATGACCTGAGCTTTCGGTTACCCCCGGACCCCAAATCGCCCCTTAGGGAACAAGGAAACGGCGGGGAGAGGGGGTGAAATCTGGAGGAAACCCACCCACCACTGTGATTATCAACCAAAGTGCCTGAAGCAGGGCGGGCTCACTCACCACTGCCGGAGCCCCAGCCCCAGCCGACACGCACCCCACTCCTTCCAGGGGTAGGAAGTGACAGCCTGGGACAGCCCTTGGCACAGACCCTGCTCCCACGGCCTGGTAGCTGGCCCACCTGACATTTCATGGTGTCTATAAAGTGCCATCAGCGAAGCGAGGGGTGACTGCAGCCCAGGCAAGGGCTGTGCTGTGGGGACGGGAGTCAGGACAGACGATCCCCCCTCAGACCAGGTGACGTGCCCAGTGCCCTCCTGGCCCCACTCCCTACCTGGAGGCCACCCCAAGCCTCTCCTCCCTCACACCCTCCTGTCCTGCGTCTGCATCTGCCCCTGCCCCCCACTGGAGCTCGGGCCCAGGTCCTCCGGCCAGTACTGGTCTTGCATGTACTGCTCCACGTCCACGCTGCTGTCAGGCTCCCTGTCCTCGGGGCGGGGCCAGAGGCGGCTGGCCTCCTGCTCCCATGGCACCTCCACCAGCCGGTACAGCTCCATGGCCGTCACAGCGTCTTCCACGGACGAGTGTCCGTGCTGGCCCACCTGCGGACGAGAGCCCACGCATCACTCCAGGCGTTGTGTACAGGCCCCAGACTGTCAGAATGGCGGTGTCCACAGGGCGTGGGTTTTCCAGGCAGAAGTGCGGGAAGCTCAGCCACGGCACAGCCAGCTTCTAGCCTGTTCCCTCAAATATACACAAGATAAAAATTGCTGCCCTGAGCCTGAAGGGCAGGGGGACGCCGGAGGTGACGGACAGTAGGAGCAGGCGTTAGGAGCTGCCCTGACCAAGGCTTTATCTCTGGTTGCAAAGGCAGGCACCGAGCCTGGAGTTGGGGGACAGATCCAGAGAGAGAAGCCTGTAAGAGGTGTACCCGGGAAGAGGGGGGCTGCGTGTGCATGCAAACCTAGGGCCTGGAATGGTTAGGAATGATGGGGAGCTGCAGGTGCAGCCCCCCTACCCAGCCTGGGGCCCACCTGCGGGGAGGTTAGGCCTGCATGCTCCCCCTTCCCCCCCCCCCCAAACACACACACACACACACATACACACCTGGATTTTCTTGTGCAGCAGCTGCTGGGCCAGTTCCTTAAGTGAGACCCGGGCCCGGATATGCAGGCTGGGCTGGCTGAGGAGGTTGGGGACATAAGTGGTGTCCCGGGTCTGGCTCCGAGGGTGGACGTACTTGAGGGCCTTGAAGTCGTTGTGCAGGGCGTGTCCCACCACCACCTTGCCCTTCAGGAGCTTGAGGATCTGTGAGCAGAGAGAGGAGTCAGGAAGGCCCCACTGTTGGCGGCCCAGCCTGGTGGGTGCAGATCCCTCTGGAGGGAGGCAGTGTGGACGGGGGCGGCCAGGAGCTCAGTCCACCACGCTGCCAAGTGCGAGTCCAGACCCTATACCTACTGCTTAAATAAGCAGGCCGCCCAGCCAGCATGGCTCAGTGGTTGAGCATTGACCTAGGGACCAGGAGGTCACGGTTCGATTCCCGGTCAGGACATATGCCCGGGTTGGGGGCTCGATCCCCAATAGGGGGTGTGCAGGAGGCAGCTGATCCATGATTCTCTCATCATTGATGTTTCTATTTCTCCCTCGCCCTTCCTCTGAAATCAATAAATATTTTTTTTAAATATGCAAAATGTCCCAACATGATCGTTGTATTAGAGCATGATTTGAGAATGTGTGATTTTGCCCTTGAGAAACACTAAGTGAATGCAGGAAGCCACACTCAGGTGAACTGAGCCTCGGGGGAAGGCACACCCCTCAGGCACCCACCAGGGAGCTCTGGTCACCTGTGTGAGAGGCCACAGCCACCTCACCTGGTGTCCCCACTTCCCATGTGATTTCAGGTAACTTCCAGGATCACTTCACCGGAACACAGGCTCAGCCCTCTGACAGCTGCCTCCACGAGGAAGCTTCAGGTCTCTTTCAAGGTAAAGTGCCGCCGTTATTGGGTGCGTGTTGGTGTTGGCTGTATGCATGCATTTCTTAACCACCTAACACGTGCCAAGCTGGGTGCCGTTGTCCGGCGTGCAGGCCAGGCCTTTTTATCTTTGCTGTGTCGCTATGACATGCTTTGAGTGTTGTGTCCCTAACCCCATTTTCCCCACAGGCTCTGAGGGTTCAGTGTGCCAGTTTACACAGCAGAATGAGGTTTAGGCCCACACACCAGAGCCTCCGCAGGCCTAGAGGCCTACGGAATCAGAATTCCCAGCGGGATCTGGGACAAGGAGCCGAGATTAGCAAGGCTTGAGGTGTTTCTCATGCTTAGGCACCTGTGGGGATTCCTGGCACGTCAGATGGTCCCAGCCACTCATTCATTTTTCTCAAAGCCCTGAAAAACGAACGTAAGGAAATATACCAAAGTACTGACACCTGATGGACAGCACGGTCTGTGGGCCTTAGGAATGTTGTCGAGATGAAATACTTGGATGAGAAAATGTAAAAGGTAAGCAGCCTCACACCTTGCGGTTGGCACAGCCTCTCCCCGGCGATCCGCATACACAGGTAGGTCAGAAGGAATCCCTTGTTTGGAGAAGTTAAGTAACTTTCCCAGGCTCTCGCTTCCAGTGGCTAAGTGGTGACTCGACCCCAGGGCCACTCTTCGCACCCATAACCGACCCCGCAGTCCCCACCGGCCCTCACCTCTTTCTGGGCCACCTGGAAGGGGATGGCCTTGCGCATGTGCTGCCGAGTGATGCCGCTCCAGCGAGTGCGGTAGTCCACGATGGGCATCTCAGGCCGGATGTACTTGTCGTAGAGGACGTCGCCATGGTAACTCACCACGGAGCAGCGGGCCAGCTCACTCACCCGCCCGCTGGGTCCGGTGCCTACCATCTCGCAGTCGATAGCCACGCATCTTCTAGGCAAGGGCCCTGCGGATTCCCTGGGGGAGGGCTTTCCGTCACATGGGGTGCCTCCAAAGTCAGCCCTGGGACCCCGCCTCCCAAGGCTGGCAGCCTCGGTGCCTGGCGGTGCCTCCGATGGCACGGCCGGTGGGGAGGATGCTGGCTCTGGGGGTGAGCTCTGCAGCCCCTGCTCCTGCAGCAAGGCCTTCCGGGCCATGAACCGCTGGTGCTGCCGGCTCTTCCGCTTGTGCTTTCTCCGAAGCACATCCTTGGCATTCGGGCCGGGCAGCAGAGGGCACAGGCACTGGGCAGGCTCAGCGGCTTCCCTGGATACCATCCCAATCTGCTCACCACTCAGGGTGCAGGAGGCCTGGGAGGTAATCTTCCAACGGGCAGCTCCCTAGAGAGAGAGTGCACAGGGCAGAGGGCCTGGGTGAGGATGGGCCAGGTCACCCTGGCTCCCTCCCTCCTGCAGTGTTCCCTGCCCCTGCGCCAGGCTCCTGGGCTGAGCCGAGGACCTATTTTATTAAGAACTGCCCTCATGCATTCAATACCACATGCAGACCTTTCTATGGAATCACTCAATCTTCCCCACAACCTCAACAAAGTATGATTATCCCCACTAGAGGCCCTGTGCACGCCTTCGTGCACTGATGGGGTCCAGCTGCACCCCCCTCCCCCCCATCAAGGCTGATGGGGCCTGGCCAGCAGGGGGGAGGGGGCATGAGAGGTGGGGTGGGCGCCTACCTACAATCACCTTCCTCCTGTTGACAAGGCACACACTCGGCAGAGAAACACAGAACCCATCCCTCTGCCTCAGCCCAGCCAAGGGGACAAGGCCTGGAAGTCCAGACTGAGGCTGACCCCTGTGGGGCCGAGAGGGCGGAGGGCTTGCAGGTCAGGAGGTCAGGAGGTGAGGCGGAACCAGGGTCCCTGGCCTCCCTGACCCTGCGGCAAGTTTCAAAGCCAGAAACAGTTCCCCGAGAACAGGTCTCCGCGGCTGGGTTTCAAGAGGTGAAGCAGCCAGCACCAAGTCAGTAATCAAGGGCACGGTCCCCGTCCGGGGCCGAGGAGCTCAGCCAGGCTGGGGAGAGGCTTTGCTCCTCAGGGGAAGGACAGCACGCATCCCTCCCCAGCCCCGAGCTGGGGTCCGGTCAGCAGCCGCCAGGCCGCAGCCCTCGGAGCAATGGCCCCACCAAGTTAGAATCGCCAGGGGCATCAGGGCCATCCATCTGCGGGCGGCTCCCCGAGCCGGTGGGCGGTTCTAGGCCCGCCACTACAAGCGAGGGCCACCGGACCAGGTCGCCGGCCCCGCACCCTCCAGCCAGGGTTTGCTTATGAAACAGATGAACTAGTTAGGCGCGTTCCCAAAGCAGTGGGTGACCAAAAACAAGACGTCGGTTTCAAACGCCCATTCCCAGACCTACCCGCGCACCTTCGTAACCGTCATTTTGGGGAAGGGGGCCTGAGTATCTGGGTGTTTCAGAGCGCGCGACCCCGCCCCCCAGCCAGGGTCAAACAATCGCCCGGATTTGGCGAACCTGGCTGGATAGGACCCCCGAGCTCCTAAAAAGTTCGCGGGACAAGGCAGTCCCAGGAAAGCCCCGCCCGATCCCCACCAGCAGCCGGCGTCCCCCCCACACCACCCGGAGTGACGCGTGGGAGGCCTGGCCACGCCCAGGGAAGGGCTCGGGCGTTGGTCACTCCCGGGCCGCGGCGGTCCGGCCGCCGCCAGGCCGAGGCCCATCGCCCGTCGTCGACCCCTTAGGCTCCAGTCCCCGATCGGGCCGGGGAATCGGGACAGGCGGCGCCCAGGCCCAGCCTACCCACCCGTGGACCCGGAGAGCCGGTCGGCCAGGTCCGGGCGTCTCCCGCCGCAGACCTGGAGTGGACACACGCGCAGGGCCCCACGGCGGGGACTCTCCACGCCGGCCCGCTCGGCCCCGCCGTGCCTAGAAGGGTCCCGCGATCACCTGAAGCCCGGGCGCTTCCCCTCCCGCCCGCACGTGGCGTCCCGACTGCCGGCAGGTCCTACTTGCCCAGGCAAGCCCCGCTCCGCCTGCCCGCCGATTGGTTCGCTGAACTGCAGCTCCCGCCTAAGGCCTCTTTTGGTTGGCTCTCTGGGAGACCCTGGCTCTCTGCGGATTGGCGCACGATAGCAAAAGGGGCGGGGATTCCTGGAGGGGCGCGGCTTGTATCTCCAGCCGGCCGCGACCGCGGGAAATTTTAAAAGGACCGGAGTGGAGGGTGGCCTCCTTGCCCGTGGTCCTCTCCCATCTCTGTCCCCCAGCTCCAATGCACCCCGCTCCCTGGGTCAGGACTTGGACTCCTGTGAGCATTGTGCGACCAAAGGCAGGATGGCTTGCAGAGTTCACAACGCTACCTCCTCGGTGTGGGCATTCAGTGAAATAATATACAGGATGGGCACTAAAGAAAGATTTTCAAAGTCGGGTTTGCTCTTGCGGCGCTTTTTTTTAATTTTTAAGTTTATCCTTTTGCAATACTTTACTCATAAGTTCTTACTATGGGCTGAGCACTGGGATACACAGAATAGGATACACAGTGCCTGACTAGTTGCTCAGGTCTGGGGCGGTAACAGCGTGTTTAACAGATAATCCAGTGCAACCCCCAAAATAATGAGAATAATAAGAAACAGTTCACGTTTATTGTGAGCAGTGTGTGCCAGGCAGTATATGAGATATGTACTATTGTTATTTCTGGTTCACAGCTAAGGAAATTGACACTGGAAATTAAGGAGAGCCCAGGCTGGTGTGGCTCAGTTGGTTGGGCGCAGTCCCATGCACTCACTGAAAGGTTGCCAGTTCCATTCCCGGTCAGGGCGCATGCCTGGGTTGTGGGCTTTTATAGGGAGGGGGAAGGAAAGGGGGTGGGGCGTTGTAGGCAGTGTTCTTGCTGGTTCCCACAAAGATCTTGGTGTCAGTATGTTGAACCCTTCTGCATCCGCCGAATTCCTGTGGTGGGTCATCTCTGGACAGGAACTGGAACTGCTGGTCCCCGCAGTTTGCTAAAATAGAGGTGTCTGTGTGGTTCAGAAGTCCGGGTTCTGTGCTCAGGGTTTCTCAACACTGAGATCAAGATAGCCCATGGCCTGCCCTGGCCCAGTACCTCGGCTGGTTAGAGCACCATCCCGATACACCAAGGGTGCGGGTTTGACCTGGTCAGGACACATACAAGAATCAACCAGTGAATGCATAAATAAGTAGAACGGCAAATCTCTCTCTCTCTCTCTCTCTCTCTCTCTTTCTCTCTTTCTCTCCCCCCTCCCCCCTTCCCTGCCTCTTAAAAAAAAAATCTCCCATGGCCAACCTTTTTTTCCAGAAACTTGGGGCCTTCTTCCATGCTCAGTCACGCTATTGGCTGAATTCACTTCCTTACAGTTGTAGGACTGGGCCCGTTCTGCACACTGTCAGTCTGGGCTCCATCTCAGTTCCTAAACGCGCTACTTTGTCATGTGGCGTTCTCCTTGTGCCTCCGATCCTTCTGATGCACTTTTAAAATAGATAATGTTGCTATCAGGTTGCTACGGTATTCAGACTTCATTGCATTCATTTGAGGACACCTTTTCAAAAAGATGTTAATACTGATGCCACATCCTTTGTAACTACTTAGGCTTATGATAAAAAATATTATAAAGCCAAAAAGTTAAAACTCCCCAGGCATACAATAGGGATGGCCCAATACTGACAGCATGATTGTGGATGGCAGTATCCCCAACCCCACCGTCAGCCTTTCGTTCCTGGGGTGAAAATATCCGTTTCCACAAAGACTGGGGCTCCTAGATAGCAGAGCCCCCTTTGAGCTGGGACTTGGTGGGAGAAAGCCCAGAACCCACGCCCTGCCCCGATGAACCCACCCTTTCCTCCCCCACCTTATCAACCCAGAAGCATTCGAGACCAAGGATTCGATCTGTTTTGCGCTTACAGACCATGATTGCCACAGTCCGACCGCCATTCTGCCTGCCTTGTGTATCTGTTTTGAGGACTATTGGGGATGCTGCTGGACCAGGTGCCGACGTGAAGGGGGTGTCGGTCTGGCCATTTTTCAGAGCAGAGTTTCTCTAAGTGTGGTCCTAGACCAGCAGCCTGGGCATCACCTGGGAATTGCTTGGGCCTACTGACTCAGAAATTCAGGGGGTCGGCCCAGAAACCTGACCCATCTGATTGGCAGCTTCCGGGCACACGCTCGAGTGTAAGATTTGTTGTTGAGAGTATGAAGCTGACAAAATTCTGGGGGCCAAATGCAAATCATTCATTCATTCTATTCGAGCAGATTCTCTGTCCGCACTCTTGACCCAGCAGTGACTCTGGACCTCTCTGGATACAGCCTGTCCCCCGTCCTATTTTCTACTGATATTTGTTCCGTTCCAGTTTCTTGACGCGTGACATCTGTGGCTCAGTCTCGGCTGAACATTGGAGTCGCTAGCGGAGTTTTAAAGAATACTGACCCTTGAGCCACACCCCGAGATTCTGATTTAACTGGTCTGGGGCGGGCCCTGAACTTAGCGATTGTCAAAGCTCACTAGTTTGCCGCCAAGGTCAGCAAGCGCCACGAAGGCGCAGTTACCTACAGAGTCCACTAGAGAGAGCTGCTTCCCTGCTCATTGGGGGAGGCAGATGCGAGAACAGAGAGATGACTGCTAGGTGTACCGGTTACTAATGTTGTCTTTCACGTCGAAACCATCACTTGTAACGCGTTTAAACCAGCGCCCACAAGGATCTTGAGATGGAGCATGTTCACCCTAAGCTTCCCGAAGTATATGATCACTTTCAGCAGCACTTTTCTTCAAAACAATGCATTAAAACTTCCCGCAAATGCTCTTCTTTGGGCACGAAATTCGACATTTTTAAGCATAAATATATCTAGGATGTTAACGCCTTCAGAAAATTTGACATAGGAAGTTTTGAAGCTTGCTGTCAATACAACAAAATAGCATACATATCAAATCGCATATGCTGTATATCCACGTATGTGTCACTCCATCAAGTGAAAAACCCCTCATTATTAACCGGTGCACCTGGTAGACCTGGTCCATGCAGTTAAGGTAAGGGGTTACCAGGTGCCCGACACCTGGCTTACCAACCCTTTTGTGTTCTGAGAATGTCTATTTTGCTGATTGACCTAGAAGTAAGCAGCACAACCTCTCTAAGCCTTGATTTCTGCATTTTTTAAACCGGCGGGGGCGGGGGGGGGGGGGCGCGACGGGCTTGGCCTACATTCATTCTTCCAGTATACCTGGAGTCCTGTGAAATGGACAAGGTGCTGATGTGGATATAGAAAGGATAAGCCTTCCAATGGGATAAGACTCCGCCATGATAGGGGAGACGAATGGAGAGATGGTGGTTTTCACTCATTCCTACTTCATGGAAGAGTTCCCGTGGGTGCCTTGAGCACACGTCAGAACGCTGTCAATCAGCTCAGTCCCATTTCTGGGCCCACCCCCTGAATTTCTGAAAATCACGGAAGAGGAGGCAGACGACTATTGGGTATGTACACATGCCATTACACATTATGACTCTCCTCTTAATTACCATAGCGACTAGCATGATTGATGTGAGGCATTCCATTTTACACATGAGGGATCTGAAGCTCAGAGAGGTTAAGTGACTGGCCCAAAGTCACACAGCCCGAGCCAGGACGGAAACCTAGGTGTGTCTGAGTTCAAAGCCAGGACTCCCTCCTCTTCCCCAGCTTGGCCCCCCTGGAAGTGACCAGCTCCGTTTTACACCCTGGTTCCTATCAACAGGGGCTCTCTTATCCACCTCTCCAGTCAGGAGTGCACCCCGATTTCCTTCCCAGGCATTTCTCCGAGGCAGGATCTCTGCCCCTTTTGTCTCCACAGCGGCTCTGGATGCTGAGGGCTGCCTGGGAGAAACGGCCCTTCCTTCCTGCTCCCCTCCTGCTCATCCAGGCCCCTCTTCTCCCGAGAAGGGCAGACACCCGCTGACTCGCACCAATTTGCTGCCTTCTCAAGTGCGAATGAGATTTCTAATGGGCCCAGCTGCCTCCTGGCTGCAGGCAGGGCCAGGAGTAAAGAGGACATGACATGTGAGAGGCGGGAAAGGGGGAAGCAGAGAGCCGGTCTGTTGGAGCTGAAGGAGCCACGAAGTAGTGACAGCAGCAGTGAAGGGCTGATTTGACTCAAGAGAGGTTGAGTGCCTGGCCAAAGGTCACACAGTGAGCAGGTGGTACAGATGGTGGAGCTCAGCTCCTGGCTGCAGTTTTAGGGTTACAACTAAAACTCCCTAAAGGAATACAACGCCTAGCCAAGTTAGACGTATAAAAGGTTTCGTGTTCCTTTTTTTTTTTTTCTTGCATCTTTTAACTTTTTTTATTGATTGATCGATGGATGCATTAGTGTTCTAAAGGAAAGACTTCCCCCGACTTCTCTGCCCCTGGATGCTGCTGACCAGCCCTTCCCTTCTCTGGCCTCAGGGCCCCTGGGGTGCCTTGTGCCTGGCATGTAGGTGGAGGAGACAATACACTTGGAAAGGGGCAAAGAGGGCATTTGAGTCTGTTGCTTGAAAACTGTGTCCCTGGAGGGCCTCCTCCCTGGACCTTGAGACGACCCTTTGCAAGGGGACGTGTGCAAACAGGCCGGGAAGCGGGGTTTATGATCGCTGCTTCTGCGACCGCGGGGAGCGGCCCCACACAGGTTAGGGGACTAGGCTTCCCCACCCCCGTTTTCCCCTTGGTGCCGCCTCCGGGCTCGAGGCGGGTTCCGGAGCCAAGATGTTCCCCATGCACACGTCCCCTCTCAGCCCCGGTGGAGGCACCCGACCAGCTCCAGGCCGGGTGAGTCCTCCATGCTGCTAAGACACCCAGCATCCCAGCGTGTCCTTTAGAAGGTCTCTCCTGCCAAACCGGACCGCGAGCCCCTGGGTGCAGGCTCCAGGGCGCCTCACACTGTGGGTGCCCAACTCCTACTGGCTGTTGGGCAAATCAGTGAGTCACTGGGGAAAGCTCTCCTCGGGGGTGCTGTGGTAGCAGCCCAGGCTCCCAGGGCGAGACCCTGCCGCACCCCCACCCCCACCCCCATCCCAGGCTCTCCACTCACACCCCCTCTGTCCTTGTTTCTGGGAGATGCCCCCCGGGTGCGCTGTCCAGGGCGGTCTCCAGAGGTGTTTCCTAGGAGACAGAGAAGGGAGGGGAACCAGCCAGGACCCGCGGCCACCGCCGCCCCGCTGCTAGGGCCCACACCATGCGGCAGACTGGGACTTGTTGCTGATGCAGCGAGACAACAACAAAATCACTAGTCTTCCAGATGGGGCTGGCCGTCCAGGGTGCTCCGCTGCTTCCCAGAGGCGCCGGGGACCCGGGCCCTCCCCGTCCCCCAGGTCAGCTGCCCCACCGCCCGGTCCATCTTCTCCCCCGCCTCAGATTTCTCTACCGCCTCTGCTCAGGCGAGGAGTTCTTATTTTGATTCTTTTCCCAGAGTTTAACATACTGTTTTTTAACGTTGATTTCAGAGAAGAAGGGAGAGGGAGAGAGAGAGAGAAACATCCGTGATGAGAGAGAATCGTGGATCGGCTGCCTCCTGCACGCCTCCCCACTGGGGATGAGCCCACAACCAGGCACCTGCCCTGAAGCGAACTGTGACCTCCTGGTTCCTAGGTCCGAGCTCACGTCCTTTAATAAGGAGATCTTATTGTTGAAAGGAGGCAGGTGGGTGACTCATTTTCCTACCTTGCTTCATTGATCGTAAAGAACTGACCATCATGGGGAAGGGCAGGAAGGAGGAGCTCCAGGATCCCCCCCCCCCACTCTATCAGCCCCCCCCCCCACCTGCAGGGCTCCAGACCCTCCCAGTGCCCATTGAGTCCCAGTTCAGAATGGAGGGGGTGGGGTGTGGGGCAGCAGAACAGAAAGGAGAGGCAATGGGGAAAGGGCTGTGGGTCCGGGGAGGGTGGAATCCTGTCCCTACACCCCCAGTCCCCCCGACCCACCCCAGGCCGGGGGCTGGGCTGCCTGGTTAATGTCCCCAACCCAGGGGCGGATGGGGAAGAGGCCAGGCCCCTCAGCCCGAGCCAGCCTCTAATTGCACTAGCGGGGCGTATCCGCTTCTTAATTAGCAAAAGCCACAGTGTCCTGGCGGCTGGGAGAGCAGGGCCCTAATTGTGTTTCTGCAGCAGCTGAAGGCTAATTACCCTCCCCTATTGGTGCCGCTTTTAATTTTTTTCTCCTTGTAATTGAAAACTCTCCCTCTGTGGCCCAGCCCTCCACCCTCTGTCTGTTCTCTCCATCCAGAGCGGAAGGGCTTGCCTGGACCCCTAGAGGGGCATCGGAAGGTGACTGGCAGTGCCCAGCCTGTCGGCGGGCAGCCCTAGACAGGCGGGCCCGAGAAAGCCCGAGGGTTCTCGTGTGGGGGGAGTTTAGGAGAGGCACCCCCCAGGAGGCTAGGACCCCCTTTTCTCCACCCCAGGTGGGGTGCTAGCTCTCCAACTCCAAGCTGCAGGGAACTGAGGACCCCCTTCCCGGCCCCTCCCCCGCCCCCACCCCTGTCTAACCAAGGGATGGAGAGGAATTTGTTATCTTTGGTTTCTTTTAAAATAAATGCTGCCTGGCCAGCGTGGCTCAGTGGTTGAGCGTCGACCTATGAACCGGGAGGTCACAGTTCGATTCCCGGTCAGGGCACATGCCCGGGGTGCGGGCTCGATCCCCAGTAGGGAGCATGCAGGAGGCAGCCAATTCGTGATTCTCTCTCATCATGGATGTTTCTCTCTCTTCCTGTCTGAAATCAATACAAAATATATTTAGAAAAATAAATGCTGATCTTTGGCACTGTTGAGAAAGAGCCGCCTCCAGTATGAGGTCTCCAAGACAAAGGCCTGAGCGGTCATGTTAGAGAACGGGCTCACTAAGGTACAAGGTGGGAACCAGCGGAGTTGGGAGCCTGGGGGTGTGCCTAGGAAAACAGGCCTTTTCCAGGGAGCTCTGGCTTCACCGTCTAGGTGGTGACAGAGAAGCTGAAAGGTGTTACAAAGAGACTTTGCACAGAATCCCGTTGCCAGCTCCCCGGGAGAGGAGGGCCCCTTTGCTTACGATTATAAGCCCGTGCACAGCGCAGAGCCTGGCAAAGAGACCGAGTTAAGGGGTCGAGAAGAGCCACGAGGGGTGAGCGCAGTAACTGCATTCCCAGTGGCTTTTTCCTTGCCGCCCCAAGGAAGATGCCCTTGAACCTGACAGTGGGCCCAGCTTTCTAACGTCCTTTAACTCTGGGCTCTGTCCGGGTTGGGGGAAGACACAGGTGTCGAAAGAGGCTGCTGTGACCTGCCCTCGAGCCCCCCCATCTCCCTCTCCCCCACTTGTCGTTTCTTGCCTCTGCATTTAGAGCCATCCCCTTAGCAACGCTTGTTGCCATGGTTTCCTTCCTGACGGGGACCCCCGAGCCCCTCCTCCCTTTTTCTTCCTGACAGTAACGGGTGATAGGGACCCTCAGTGCGGCCACTCCACATAACCATGGTAACAATGAGCCGAGCCTTCATTTATCTTTTGTGGAGAGAGCTGGGGCATAGGAGGCATCTGGAAGGGAGAGGTAGGCGGGGGGGGGGGGGGGGGGGGGGGGCTTCAGGGGAGGGGGATGCAGGGCTAGAGCTGCCACTGTCATGAAGAGGAAGTTAAGAGACTTCTAGCCCTGCCGGCATGGTTGAGTGGTTGCGTGTCCACCAGGAGGTGACAGTTCGATTCCGGTCAGGGCACATGCCCAGGTTGCGGGCTCGATCCCCAGTAGGGGGCTTACAGTCAGTCTAGCAGCGGGGCCCATGGTCCCACGGACACGCTGGCACAGGTGGGAGGTGGCTCTTGATAGCACCATCATGGTCCAGCACCTGTCCACTCCCAGCATCCCCTGCAGCCAAGAACCAAGGAAAGACGGACCAAAGTTGTCTATACTCACATCAGGGAGTCTCCGGGGCTTCATCAGGGAGCTTCTGTGTTGGAAGAGAGGAGGCCTGGCCGCACCTTCCCTGTAGGGACGTGGAGGCTAATGCCTGCAGCCCTCCGGAGGGCTCTTCCGGTGCCCTGGCCGGTGTGGCTCAGTGGATAGAGCAGTGGTCAGCAAACTCATTAAGTCAACAGAGCGGCAAACCGCGGCTGGCGAGCCGCAGTTTGCCGACCACTGGGATAGAGCATCGGCCCACGGACCGAAGGGTCCCGGATTCAATTCCTGTCAAGGGCACGTGCCTCGGTTGCAGGCTCAATCCCCGGCCCTGGTCAGGGCATGTGCAGGAGGCAACCAATCAGTGTGTCTCTCTCACATCGATGTTTCTCTCTCTGTCTCTCCCCCTTTCTTCCACTCTCTCTCTTAAAAAAAAAAAAAAAAAGGAAAATATTCTCGGGTAAGGATTAACAACAACCAAACACCTGCCCTGCCCACCTCCAGCGCCTCAAGGGACCCCCTAATCTCCAGTTCCCGCGTCTCCCTCACCTGCCTGCCACAGCCACCCTGGGGAGTGACGGGGCTGCGCTTACACTGAATTAGAGGGTCCTTGCCTCCATCCTTCCAGTTTTCCCGCTGGCCACTGAAAATGGAGGCCAGAAGGGTGGCTGTGAAGAAGGAGAGTAGAGAAAGCAGCACGTAAGACTCCCCGGGGACCCCAGGGTTCAGCAGAGGGAAGTCCAAAGTGAAGATGTCTCTTTGTCAGAGAGAGCCCAGCTCTTCCTTCTCCCAGCTTCCCATCCTCATCCCCCCAATGTGTTACCAAATTCCCCAGGGGCGGAGACCACTTCAGCGGGCTGATCCCAGTCACTTGCACTGACTTGGAAAGGTAATCCTGGTCTATTCTAAACTGACAAAAATCACCCACAGAACAAGGTATTACTCAGGTGTGTTCAAATAAGCTACAAATAACAAGGTAGCACATTTATTCTTGCAAATCCGATGTAGCCCAGGCTAACTAAAGCTAATCCCAGATCCTGGGTCCCAGAACTGCTGAGTTCCACCTTCTGCTACTGGAGGGAACTAAGGTAGATGCAAATCATTGTGGCTACCCTGCTCACTCTGCTAGTCAGAGAGGGATAAATGGCATCCTCTGATTGGTTGACCAGGGAATACACACCAACCAATAAAAGAAGGCTTCTCCCTTCCTGGCCAATAAGATCTCAGTTCTCTTCTTGAAAGGAAAGTAGACCCTTTGTCTATAAAGAAAATGAGCAGAGAGGGAATAATAATATATATTTTTAAATGCCACTGTTGCTATGGGACATTATTGATGTGATCAATGATAGAGAATTCATAAAGGCAGGCACTTCTTTGGGAAGGAAAAAATACAAAAAGCACACCAGCTGTCTGGTCTGGATTAAAAAGAAGTTTCTATATAACATGAGAGGGGGGAGGGGAGGAAGTATTTTAATGTAAATCTTCCCCAAAATGATACTTAGACAATTACTGGAGGTGGTTTTTTTCTTAGCCTTTAATTTGAATTGAAATGATCGTGATTTAACTTTTTTTATATTAGCGATAGGTGAACGAAAGGGCGAAGAAGAGAAGAGGAAAGAGACGTGTGTTTACTGACACAGGGCGTCCCAGATAAAAATAGGCTAGTTACTGCTGAAAACATTTATTTCCTCTCTTCCTGTGTTGTCAAGCGATAGCCCCGTTTAAAACAAGGTTTTGTTTTGGAAAGAGAAATTTCAGAAGTATTCTAGATGAAAGAGTACACAGAACACAGGTTGTTCTATTAACTTATTGGTGATCCCCCCTTAAACCATGCTGAATGGTACAGCTGCCTTAGGAGAATTAGGAGTAAGATGATTTCCCACCCCAGTATTACAGATGGACACAGAGAGGCAAGGCTGACAGGTGAAAAGTGGCGTCGGGTGTCTGTCAACCAGAGGGAAAAGGAAAAGATCAAAGTGTCGCATTTGCTAATTATGAAGGTGCCGGCGAGCTAGTACCCCTCCCCCCAATGGGTACCCTTGGGGACAATTTCTGGTCTCCCTCCTGTTCACCCACCAAGAGCACATGTGTCTTTCTCATTTTTTAAAGGGGGGGGGGTGCAAGGGGTGAGGTTCGATCCCTCCATCTAAAGAAAAGACTAAAGGAACAATAAAACCCTAATTGTAAATCCCAAAGAAATGGCAGGGGAGGACTTGATCACCTCTCTGAAGGGAAGGGGAGGGGTGGGGAGGGAGGGTCAGGGGAGTAGCTGCCTCCCCAAACACCTTGACTGCAAAGGAAAAATTCACCCCAGCGGATATTTTGCAGAATCAAGGTGCTCATGTATAATTAGTGGCCCAAGCCCCTCCATTCACTGTAACCCAGGCAACAGGAAGCTGAGGATGGTTGCCTGGCAACCACACTCCAGCGCTGTCCGCTGCTCTCCTCCTCCCCACCTCCTTTAGCCCTTTTGTGATAAGGTCTCCCCCCTCCTCCCTGGCCGTTTCCTTCCCAGCAAAGCAGTCTTTCTGTTCCTCCTACGAAGGGCACCTTGGCCTCCTTTTGGCTAAAAATGCAGCCCTTAGTGTGCATGTTGGACAGAATTCATCCACACCCAGATAAAATGCGCTTCTTGTTTTAGGTCTCCATGCCTCCATTATCCTTTCGTCCGCGAAGGCGTTTGGAGATTGTGGGGAGAAGGAGGAGGAGGAGGAATGGGAGCGGGGAGGCGGAGAACACGAGCTGGATGCGGTGGTGTTTCACAGCACACAGGGGCTGGGGATCCCGCTTGGCCCCTACACTCACCGCGGACAGACAGGCGCCTCTTTGCTCTTGGGCACCCAGTTATTCCAACTGGTCTTAGCGAAGGGGAGATAGGGTGCCCTCCGAGCACCCGACACCTCAACCCCTGGAGAAACAGGGAAGGTGACTCCCCCTCCCCTTCCTCACCTCGTGGCCTCCTCCGCGTGGGGTCTGGGGGACCGCGAGCCCGAGCGGCGTGGAGCTGGGCGGCGTATAGGCGCGCGGAACACAGCCTGTGCGCTCGGCGGCCGTGGCGCTGTCCAGCCCCTGGTGCTGAAGCTGGAGGCTCCGATTCGTCTGGGAGGGGCTGGGGGACCTTCAGCAGCCGAGTCCGAGGGTGGCGGTAGGGACCCTTAGGACCGACGCTCGGTCCGCCTGGGGGAGAAGAGGCGAGGCTAGACGTGCTTGCACTTGCACCAGATGCGCTTGTTTCTGCAGACCGGGTTCCCTCCAGAGCGCACTCCGCGCGCTTCCCCTCGCCCCTCCCGGGTTATTGGAATTCTTTGCCGCAATAGCAGAGGGTGGGAAAAGCCCTCCGCTCACGGGAGATTACCCAGCTGCCTTCCGGCACTTCCCACGCTTCTCCTGCACCGGGCTCTCCCGCGTCAGCTGGCTTAGTCGGGGACTCCCGGCGCTCAGATCTTGTGGCGGGTAAGGAAGGGAGGGGAGCCCTGGAACCCCCAGCCCGCCTCTTCTCTGCGTGCAACCACAGGTCTGCGGTATCTGGGTCTGAGGAGCGAGCAGCGCGGGAGGCGAGGCGGCGGTGGGCTCGGGGAGCCTGGGTCCGGACCTCGCGCGCGCGCCCCTGAGGCTGTGGTGCCGCGCATCTCCGAGGGGGAGCCCGACCGAGCCACGCAAACGGCAAGCGGGCTTTAGGGTTTCGGCATCGGCGTGTGGGTGGGCACGAGGTCGAAATGCCCCACAACTCGAGCTCGCCGAGGACCCCGTAGGAGCGCCAGCCGCCGGGCTGCGGAGCGCCCTCCCTCTTCCCAGGCGACCTCCCTGCCTTCCCGCCTCGTGGTGACTTGGGCGGTGGGCACGGGCCCCTTTGGCAGATGCCAAGTCCCGCTTCCCCCTTCTCCCCCGGGCTCAGGCTCGCGAATCCCAGCTCCCGTGGGCTGCGCCTCCGATCCCGAGCCCTTGACCTGGGCGGGGAGGGTTGGACGGGGACCCAGGTCCTGACTTCCTACCTGGCCGCAGTCGCCACCGCTGCCCAGAAGCAAGACGGCTGCTCTCCACGTCCTTCTGCAAGCGCCGCACCACCCCGCCGCCCGGCTGCAGGGCAGGGGCGGGGACGGGGGGGTCGGTGGGGGTGACGAAGATACTTTGAGAAGCACCCCTTGAATACTCGCCTCTCCGTTCCGTCCCAAGCGGCGGCGTCTCTGCCAGGGCAGGAGGTAGACTCTGAGTCCAATGTGGTCCTTCCGGTGCGGGCACTGTGGCCGGGCCTGGGAGAACAGCTGCTTTAAAGCCCAGACCAACCCACAGGTGGCCAGTCAGGGCCAGGGACGTCCATGACGTCACCCAGAAGGCGAGTGGAGAAGGGGGTGTCAGTGCGCTTCACCACAAAAGTCCCCTGTGGCCATGGCAACCGCTCTGGGAGGTAAGCGGGCTGGCAGCTAGCCGCTTTTTCTCTCTCTCCAGGATCTGGGCTCCCCTGGGGCAGAAGCTGGAGTAAATTCAGCTTGAGTGCTGTAGCCAGTCACCCTCAGGGGAGGAGGCCCTGGAGCTGGCCCCGGCCCCACCTCTCTCTCTGTCTGTCCCCTGCCAGGCGGCGCGTCGCTGGGGAGGAGACTTCCAGAGGGTGGGCAGGCAGGAAGCTTTCTCTCCACAGGGACCCTGCCCATCCGGGGGCAGGAGAGAGAAAAAGCTCTACCTTACACCGCATGCAAACACGTACCCCAAATAGAACGAAGACCCAAATGTAAGAGCTGAAACTGCAGACCTCTGAGAAGCTAACAGGCGTGTTTGCGCATTTCGGTGAGGCAAAGAGTGCTAAACTATGACCCTCAGGGCTCAAGCAACCGAAGAAAAATAGGTCCATTGGACTTCATCAAAACGTAAAACTTTGTTGTTTCAAAGGGCACTGCTGAGAAAGCGGAAGAAACAACCGCAGAATGGGAGAAAATGTTTGCAACATGTGTATCCGAGAAGGGCCTAGAACCCTTAAGGAACTTTCACAACTCATTACCAAAGGGTCCTGGGTTCAATTCCAGGTAAACGGCAGGTGCCTGCGTTTCAGGTTTGACCTCTGGCCCGGGTAGGGGCGTGTGCAGGAGGCAAGAAATCTGCGTGTCTCTCTCACATCAATGTTTCTCTCTCACACATGCTCTCTCTCTCTATCCCTGTCCTCTCCCCCCTCCTTTCCACTCTCTGTAAAAAGCAATGGAAAAAATAATCCTCGGGTGTGGATGAACAACAAAAGAATAAAATAAAAGTGGGCACAGGGTGTGAGTATACAGTTCTCCAAAGAAGGTTTGCAGCTAGCCAGCAAGCACATGAGAAGACTTTGTGTGCTTACTCAGTAGGGAAATGTAAAGCAAAGCCACAATGAGATCTAGCCAGGGTGGCTATACTTTAAAAAATATATATATATTTTACTGATTTTTTACAGAGAGGAAGGGAGAGGGATAGAAAGTTAGGAACATGGATGAGAGAGAAACATCGATCAGCTGCCTCCTGCACACACCCTACGGGGGATGTGCCCGCAACCAAGGTACATGCCCTTGACCGGAATCGAACCTGGGACCTTTTAGACTGCAGGCCAGACACTCTATCCACTGAGCCACACCGGTTAGGGCAGTTTGCCGCTCTGCTGACTAATGAGTTTGCGGACCACTGATAGACTCTCGATTCCAATAATTACAGGCTGTTGGTGGTCCTTGTGATTAAGCCCCTATCCCAGTGGTCAGCAAACTCATTAGTCAACAGAGCGGCGAGCCGCAGTTTGCCGACCACTGGGTTAGGGCAAGAGTGGCTATACTTTTAAAAGTGAACAGTGACAAATGGAAGAAGGATGTGCAGACATCGGAGTCCTCGTCCATTGCTAGTACGAACGGAAAACGTTGCAGCCGCTTTGGAAAACAGTTGGGCTGTTCCTGGAGTTACCACAGGGCCCGACAATTCCAAGTATTTCCAACCTACTTGAAAACGTATGTTCACACAAAGAACGTGTACACACATGTTCATAGCAGCATTATTCAGGACAGCCACGAAGTGGAAACGACCAAATGTCCATCAGCTGATAGATGAGTAAGCAAAGGTGGTATAGCCACATAACTGAATATTATTTAGTCATAGAAAAGGACTGCCCGGCCAGTGTGGCTCAGTGGTTGAGCATTGAACCAAGAGGTCATGATTGGATTCCTGGTCAGGGCACATGCCTGGGTTGGGGGCTTGACCCCCAGTAGGGGGCATGCAGGAGGAAGCCGATCCATGATTCTGTCTCATCATTGATGTTTCTATGTCTCTCTCTCCCTTCCTCTCTCTGAAATCAATAAAAACATATAAAAACATTTTTGGAAAGGACTAAAGAATTGATATATGCTACCACATGGATGGAGCCTGAAAACATTGTGCTAAGTGAAAGAAGTCATTTGCAAAAGGCCACCTTTATGGTTCCATTTATATGAACTTATTCCCAGATTAGGAAAATCCATACAGACAAAGAGCGGATTGGGGACCAGGGGGTCCCTAATTAGGGAAGGGGAAAAAGGGGAGTGACTGCTAATGGGTGCAGGTTTTCTTTTTAGGGAGATTCTCTCTCATCTTTGAGGTCCCCCTCTCTAAAAATCAATAAAAGTGTATTTTTAAAAATCCCCGGCACAAAACTGTTTGATGACAGAAATTGATGTTTGGCTTTGGGGACCACTTCTGTGCCCCGGCTTCTCTTTACTCCGTGAGGATGGCGGGCCTTCCTTTCCTACCTGACAGCGTTTTGGTGAGCCTCAAACCCGCTCACACACCAGAGAGCACATGGCCACCGACCAGTCCTGCCTTCATGCTGATGCCATTGCTGTCATGCAGAATGAAATGACAGAAACATCGTGAGCACAGAACGGCTCAACCTGAGATTTACAAGGAGAGCTCAGGCTAATTTTGTATTAGGTTAGAGATAACGAGAAGGCATTCAATTTCCCCTTCATGTGTCCCCCGGGTGTTCTAAGCCTTGCAGATAAAGGCCGCTTGCCTGGGGAGGTGGGGGAGAAGGTCCCTGCCTGAACGGGGAGCATTCATCACCCCGGGGGCGGCCTACCAGGCCATCCATCAGAGGAGCCTTCCGGGGAAAATGGCAGAGGCGGCCGAGGAAGGCGGCTTGCAGAAGCCATTGGTTATCCTGTCACAAAGGCCGTCATTTGAGAGAGATCACAGGTGAGCTCTTGGCATTCCTGGGCCCAGAGGGCCTGCCAGACTTTTCCTTCCAGCAGCTCATCCTGTCCTGCCCTTGGGGAGGAAATTGACGGAGTTAATTAACGTGGGGGGGAGGGGCGGGGGGCGGGGAGAGACACTCAACCTGGCTGAGGGATTGCTTAGGATCCGGGCCTTTATTCGGGACTTGAGCTCAGCCTTTCAGCTGGATTGGGGGGACCCCTGCCTCCTTGGGGGGAGCCAGGATACAGTCATTGTTTGCCGATCGGCAGGTGGAAATCTTGTGAAGCGCTCCCAGGACCTTGGTTTTATGGAATTGTGTTCCGCAGCTCACAGCAGCCTAGGCGGGGATTTCATTCTAAAATAACATTTCCTCTTGGTAAAAAAAAAAAAAAAAAAAAAAAAAATTTCTTGTTGCTCCAGGCTCTGGGGCTCAATGACCTTCATGAGTTTTTGGCTCCAGGATACTCAGGGGTGAACCAGAGGTCTGCAATTTATAGCAAGTCCACACACATATAATCGCTTAGGTTTTTATATTTTATTTCTTTTTAAAAAAATATATTTTATTGATTTATTTTACAGAGAGGAAGGGAGAGGGAGAGTTAGAAACATCGATGAGCTGCCTCCTGCACGCCTCCTACTGGGGATGTGCCCGCAACCAAGGTACATGCCCTTGACCGGAATCGAACCTGAGTCCACAGGCTGACGCTCTATCCACTGAGCCAAACCGGTTGGGGCTATTTTATTTTATTTCTTATTTTAAAACTTTAAAAAATGTATATTTTTTTTTATTGATTTCAGAGAGGACGGGAGAGGGAGATAGAAACATCAGTGATGAGAGAGGATCATTGATTGGCTGCCTCCTGCACGCCCCCTACTGGGGATTGAGCCCACAGCCTGGGCGTTTGGCCTGACCGAGAATCGAACCATGACCTCCTGGTTCATAGGTAGACGTTCAACCTTCGGGGCTGGCCTAGGTTTTATATTTTAAGCAGTATCAGGTGCCCAGCAAACTTGATCAGAGATTTCCCATACCCCTCTGCTTCCACACCCTCATCCTCATTGTCTTCCCCACTCAACATCTCCCACCAGAGTTTATTGATTTGTTACAATCGATGAACCCACACTGACACATTGTTACCACCCAAGGTGCATAGTTTACATTAGGTTGTATCTTCCAGGGGTTTTGACAGATGTATAATGACATGACTTCATCATTATAATATCTCAGAATAGTTTTACCCCCACCCCCGAAAATTCTCCATGCTCCGCCTGTTCATCCCCCCTCCTCACAACACGTGGCCACCACGAATTTTGTTTACTGTCTCCATTTTGCCTTTTCTAAGTATCCTACAGTTGGAATCATGTAATATGAGACCTTTCCGAGTGGCTTCTTTTGCTTCGTAATATGCTGAGTAATAATCCATGGTCCGTGGGCCACAACTTATTCATCCATTTGCTTACTGAAGAACATCTTGGTTTCTTCCAAGTTTGAATAATTGCAAATGAAGCCATCACCATCTGTGTGGAGGTTTTTGTGTGGATACAAGCTCATATATATATATATATATATATATATATATATATACTAAAAGCCTGGTGCACGAAAACCATGCACTTGGGGGGTCCCTCAGCCCGGCCTGCGCCCTCTCGCAGTCTGAGACCCCTCGGAGTATGCGCACCTGCTGGCTTAGGCCCACTTCCCCTGGCAGTCTGGGATCCCTCGCTCCTTACCGCCCGCCTGCAGTGGAGGCGGGAGAGGCTCCTGCCACTGCTGCTGTGCTCGCCAGCTGTGAGCCCGGCTTCTGGCTGAGCGGTGCTCCCCCTGGGGGAGCGCACTGACCACCAGGAGGCAGCTCCTGCATTGAGCGTCTGCCCCCTGGTGGTCAGTGCACGTCATAGCGACCGGTCATTTCGCTGTTCGGTCGATTTGCATATTAGGGTTTTATTATCTAGGCTATTTGATTTCAGAGAGAGGAAGGGAGAGGAAGATATAGAACCATCAATGATGAGCGAGAATCACTGATTGGCTGCCTCCCGCACATCTCACACTGGGAATCCAGCCCACAACCCAGGCACGTGCCCTGACCCAGAATTAAACTGTGACCTCCTGGTTCATAGGTCGACCATCAGCCACTGAGCTGTGCTGGCCGGGCATGATTTCACTTTAAAGAAGAACATTACATTTTCTCTTTCCCAGTTCACTTTGCATAGACACTCCCAGCACATGTGCGCGTGCACGCACGCACACACACACACACACACACACACACACACACTCTATCTACAAAGACAGCGGGAGTCACAGGAGCCCACGCCAGCCACACCTTTCTCGCACCTCTCCACGGAGCAGAGGCTCCCATTCAATAGCTGCTAACTAGGCTCTGGCCCTGGCCTCTCTCGAGTTTGCCTTTCCTGCAGGATCGTCAAGGTTGCCTGGCAACCACCAGCACGTCGGCCTGTCACTCGGTTTCCTTCAAGAAAATGGCAAAGCGCCGTTCCCATCCCCAGCCAGGCAAGGCCTAATTAGTGTGAACCGGGAATCAATCACGGGGGTTGAGGAGCAGGGGTGCAGGACGGCGGGCACTCCGGGGCCCGTGGACAGATCCCTGTCCTGGCTTCATTTTACCCCTTCGCCTGCAGGAAGGGACCCAGGGCAGGGTGTAGCCAGGACTGAACTTTATAGGCGCCCGTCTGAGCCGCTGTTGAAGGGACAGGGGATCGTTCACCAGAGAAAGCTTCTTTTGAGGATGGAGACATGGCTGTCTTTAATTATTATTATTATTATTATTATTTTAAATATATTTCTTTATTGATTTCAGAGAGGAAGAGAGAAAGAGAGATAGAATCATCAATGATGAGACTCATTGATCGGCTGCCTCCTGCACACCCCAAACTGGGGATCGAGCCACACCCAGGCATGTGCCCTTGGCCAGAATCGAACCTGGGACCCTTCAGTCCACAGGCTGACGCTCTCTCCACTAAGCCAAGCCGGCTAGGGCTATTTATTATTATTTTAAAAATATATATATTCTTAATGATTTCAGAGAGTAAAAGAGGGAGAGAGAGAAAGATTCCGTGATGAGAGAGAATCATGGATGGGCTGCCTCCTGCACGCCCCCTACTGGGGATCGAGCCTGCAACCCGGTCATGAGCCCTGACTGGGAATCGAACTGTGACCTCCTGGTTCATAGGTCGACGCTCCACCACGGGGCCACCGTGGCCGGACACATGTCTGTCTGTCTTTAAATATTTGGCGGCTGGGGAACGCAGAGAAGGGTTTGGGTGGTCCTGGTGGACAGCACATCTCCCACGGCCCCAGCTGTGTTTTGTTCCTCACACACCGCTGGGACCGCTCCATACATGCATTCGTGGCTCACGGGCCGCTCCGCAGAGCCTAACAGGATCTGCTGACAAAGGTTTGGTGCTTTCTCCCCAAATGCTGTGGTTTCCAGAGCCCGGAAAAGGGGGAGGGGCCGGGGGCCGATTGCCCAGCAGATAAGCCCCTGAAGCTCAGCCTTTGAAATGATGGATGGTTCTTGGGCCGCTGCTGGGGAGAGGGCAGCCCGTTTAAACCCTCCCCTGTTCAGCCCCGACAGCCCTGCTCTGTTATCTCAGTGCATTTAAAGTCCCAGCAGCCTTAGGGAGGCCCCACCCACGTCATGTTAGAGACCATCTCTGCACAAAGCCGCCTTTGAACACAGAAATCTACCCTACAGCCCTTGGTACTTGGGGGGTGGAGGGGGAGAACGGGGGCTGGGGGGGCGGTGTCGTGCTTGCTGGACCCTGTCAGGGGCCCCTGCAGCTCGCTGGCTTCCAGGAGGTGGGCAAGGAGGCCCGGGTGGCCCCGTGCAGAGGACAGAAGTGCCAGATGGCAGGGCAGGTGTTCCAGGGACTTAACAACCTTATCAGATGCCCAAGGGGCCCAGCCCCCTGCGGACAGGAATGTTTTGTGAAGGTGGCCGCGCGGGAGGCATCCCCTCCTGTCTGCCCGCCTCCCGTCTCTTCAACCTGCCCCTTGTGGGTCAGAGAGCCATCCCGCGGTGCTTAGCTGCTGACTGTCACCCTGTCCCCCAAAAGGTCCCCCCGCTTTTCTTTCTAACCGAATGTCCTCCCTCCATCTTATATTCCAGTGAAACGAAGACGAGGTCTCATTAAAAAAAAATAATAATAATGTTCTTTATTGATTTCAGAGAGGAAGGGAGAGGGAGGGGGAGAGAGAGACATCAATGATGAGAGAGAATCATAGGTTCTCCCTTCCAATCATGGATGAGAGAGAATCACGCCCCCTACTGGAGATCGAGCCCACAACCCAGGCATGTGCCCTGATCAGGAATGGAACCGTGACCTCCTGGTTCTTAGGTTGACGCTCAACCCCTGAGCCATGCCAGCCACGCTCTCTTAGCAACGCTCAAATATGCACCAGTGTTATACACTATAGTGACCCTGCTGCACACTACATCCCCCAGCTGTGTTTATTTTTAAGTTTTTAATTGATTTCAGAGAAGGAGGGAGAGGGAGAGAGATAGAAACATCCACGATGAGAGAGAATCATTGACCGGCCGCCTCCTGCACACCCCCCCCCACTGGGGATGGAGCTTGCAACTCAGGCATGCGCCCTTGGCCAGAATCGAACCCGGGACCCTTCAGTCCGCAAGCCGATGCTCTATCCACTGAGCCACACCGGCCAGGGCCAGGCGTGTTTATTTTATGACTGGAAGTTTGTACCTTTTGCCTTCCTTCGCCTATTTTGCCTCCCACCTCCCCTCCCCCACCCCACCGTGGTCACCAATCTTTCTCTGTATCTATGAGTTGGTCACTTTTCTTTCTGTTTCTATTGCACATGTAAGTGGGTGCAACGCATACTTCCTGCTAACGGACACCTGGGCTGGCTGTCCCCTGCTGGGTGCCCCCCCCCCCTCCCCGGGCCCCGTGCTTCCCTAAGCAGCACTCTCTGTACCCCATTCTCTGTTTTACGGCGTGCGTTCTCACCGCTGGATTCTCAGCGGGTAAAAGGGAGAGCAAAGCAGGGAAAGGGGCCCTGGCTGGTGTGGCTCAGTGGATAGAGCGTTGGCCTGCGGGCTGAAGGGGCCCAGGTTTCATTCCGGGTCAGGGCACATGCCCGGGTTCTGGGCTCGATCCCCGGTGTGGGGCGTGCAGGAGGCAGCCGATCCGTGATTCTCTCTCATCATGGATGTTTCTAGGTCTCTGTCCCTCTCCCTTCCTCTCTGAAATCAATAAAAAAAATATTTTTAAAAAGGAGGGGTGGGAAGGGAGAAGGAAGGATGCCCTGTCCCTCCCTTCCAATACCCTCTGGCTCCTCCCTGGCCCTCTGGTGCCTGTGGCCTAAGGTAGGCAGGACGGTGAACCTAGCTTAGCCACCCTGTTAGCCACCTCTGAGCAGGTCCCAGGCTGGGACAGTGGTTGGGAGGAGACCTGTGCCTTGTGGGGGCCAGGCCACCCCAGCTCCTCCAGCCGCCCCCATTACAGGGCAGTGTGGGGACGGGGCCCCGAGGGACTGTCTGTTCAGTCACCGAGACCGAGGGCGATTGCCGGCACTGGCGGGGGGACCAGCTGCTCCAGCCCCGGCCCCCCTCACCTGAGCGCCTCCCTGGTTTGATCCAATCTCGGTGTCTCACAATTACCTCTAATTTCATTGCTTTTATGGGAAGAAGAGCGCTTTTTCCCGAAGCGAAGATTTTTCATGTTCCCTGGGCTTCGGCTCCTTGGCCCCCAGCCTCTTCCTTTTATTTCCAGCCGTTCTCCTCTCTCCTGGCCCTGAGAGGAGAAGTGGAACAGCGTGGCCCCGAGGTGCCCGGGACCCCTGGCTCATGGGACACGCTCCACAGGGCTCAGCTCTGGCTACAGGAAGGGCAGTGTTCCCTGCCTCTCCTCCGCCCCTCCTGCCCCACATCCCAGGCACATCTAGGAAGAGGAGAGCACCAGACACCAGGTTTGACTCATTCATTCATTCATTCATTCACTCATCATTCATTCATTCAGCAAATACATGTGGGGCGGCCTCTACTATGTGCTAGGCACTAGACATTAAAAAAACCGACTTCTTTTGCCCAGCCGCCTTGGCTCAATGGTTGAGCGTCGAACCAGGAGGTCATGGGTTGATTCCTGGTCTGGGCACACGCCCGGGTTGCTGGCTCGATCCCCAGTAGGGGGTGTGCAGGAGGGAGCCAATTGAGGTCTCATTGATATTTCTATCTATCCCTCTCCCTTCCTCTCTCTCTAAATTCAATAAAAAACATTTTAAAACATCATTAAAAAAAAAAAAAAAGGAATACGTGGACCTGGGGCAGGGAACATTTAGCCAAGAGCATGGAGGGAAGGCACCTGTGCAGACAGTTGATGCGAATTTGGGTTTGAAATCTGAAGACTGAAGAACTGCAAGCAGAAAGCGAGCGTTTCCTGCAAATAGCTTATTACGATGAAGTGAGAGTCTCGTAAAGCAAATATGGGATTGGGGGGTGGGGGGGAGGACATCAAGTGGAACCTAGCCTCAGTTTCTGCATCTGTAAAGTGGGGTTGATGATACCTAACTCCCAGCGTCAGCGAGGGGATTGACTGAGAGAATGTAGGTGAAATGATGGGCATAGGGTCTGGCATACAGTACCTGTGTACCCGATGGTGCCGTTGTTTGGATTAAAGGGTTGGTGGTGGTGGTGGTGGTGGTGGTGGTGGTGGTGATGGGGGTGGGGTGGTGTAATACTTAGGGCAAGGCACGCCTGCCACCGTGTAGCGGTGAAGAGAGCTCTGCCAGCCTCTTCTAGAAAGGGAGACAGAACAAGAGCCTCTCAAGCCGCGCTCCCACCCCCGCCCCTCGTGGCTAATGCAGACGGCGGGCAGAGTGGCTAACAGCCCAGGCAGATGAGCCACAGGAGGACTGGAGTGAGCGGCGAGAAAGCTCTCAAGTCCTTCGGCTCCCTCCCTGGCCCCCCATCATCGCACTCGCTCGGGGACTCCTGAGAGGGACAAAGGAGGCCAGAGCCAGGGGGTGCAGCGGCAGATCAGGACTGAGTGTTCTTCCCGGGGTGCGAGGACATTGGGGGGAGTGGCAGGGCCTTAGAGCGGGAACATCTGAGAGAGGCGGCCGAGGAGCTGTGGGATCACAATGGGACATGTGGTGTGCTCCAAGGTGACCCCACCGCCGAGGCACACAAGACTGCCATCAGCATTCCACAGATACATTTTTTAAAATTTAAATTCTTTTAAAAAAAATACATGTTATCGATTTTTTTACAGAGAGGAAGGGAGAGGGATAGAGAGTTAGAAACACTGATGAGAGAGAAACATCCATCAGCTGCCTCCTGCACACTCCCTACTGGGGATGTGCCCGCAACCAAGGTACATGCCCGTGACCGGAATCAAACCTGGGACCCTTCAGTCCACAGGTCGACGCTCTATCCACTGAGCCAAACCGGTCAGGTCTAAAATTTAAATTCTTTATTGTTTAAAATATTACATGAGTCTCCTTTTCCCCCCATTGACCTCTCCCCGGCTGCTCCCATCCCCCATTCAACAAGCCTTTCTTGGGTGCCTGTGTGCCTGGCACTGTGTTAACCCTCGGGGATCAGTAGTTGCAATACAGAAATGGTCCCTGTCTCTGTGGCGCTGCCTTCGGGCGTAGCCCAATCCAAATATTCGATTGCTTTTTGAGCCAAAGCATTCAGTTACTTAGGTTCCTCAGCTAATGAAATGGTGCATTTAATCAAAAGGTGAAAAATTAATTTTATTTTTTTTAGAGAGAGTGAGAGAGACACATCAATTGGTTGCCTCCAACATGTACCCCGACCACGGCTGGGGGGGGGGGGGTCAAACCTGCAACCCAGGTATGTGCCCTTGACCAGGAATCAGACCCGAGACCCTTTGGTGCGTGAGCCGACACTAATCACTTAGCCACACCGGCTTTTATGTCTGTTTTTGCAAAGGTGCCCAGCAGGCTCAGAGACATTGCCAAGGGTGCCCCGCTAGGAGCTCTTAATATTTTCCTTGGCAGTCACTGGGCTTCTACCTCCGGACACCAGGGTGCGCTGTAGCGCTTCCCAGGCCCAGCTGGACGGCGCGCTATCCCCACGTGGTTTCTCGTTACCCCGCACTTCCGGTGGATACCGGAAGCGAGGGCCTGAGGGTGCGGAGCCGGGTCCTAAAGCATGGCGGGGGCGGGGCCGGGGGAGGCGCGCGCCGAGTCGGCTGGGGGTCCCTAACCCCGGCCCCCTGAGCCGGGACCCACAGGTGAGGACCTCTCCTTTCCCAAGCCCGGCCTCCCAGTCCGTCAAGCCCTCCACGAGGCCGCCTCAGGTTACCGCCCGGGGCTGCCGCCGCCAGACAGGGAGGCCCTGAGGCCCCCGCCTTCCCTCAGATTGCTCTTCCCCTTGAGGCCCCGCCCCTGGCTTTTCTTTCCGGGGGCGCCCCCTCGGGGGCGAGGTTGTACCCGCCCCTCGATCCTTGCGGGTTTGGAAGCTGTCACGGGCAGTTGAGGGATGTGTGCACCTGCCCTCAGGGGGAAGCTGGGACCCAGCCCCGGGAGGAGGGTTGCTGAGGAACACAGAGTGAGCCAGCGGCCCGCTCCAGCCAGGCTTGCATTTGGTCCCTAAATACCCTGCAGAAGGCACAGTGCGCCAGGGCGGGGCCCCGAGAAAACGGAGGGGACTGAAGTAGACGGGATTACTTCCTGCCTGCAGCGTGCAGTTTAGTCGGGGCGTCCAGCAGTAAGCACAGAGCCATGCAAGCGAACGTACAGGTTCAAATGGGGACAACTCCTTTGGGGGAGGCGGACACAAATCTAACGGGAGGCCAGGTTTAGGTCGGGCGGTCCGGGAAGGCTTCCTGGAGGTGGGGACCCGTAAGCTGCCAGGGCCAGAGGAAATACATCCTTGGCAGAGGGCGCAGCCCCAAATGCGCTTGGGTCCCCGACTTGGCAAAGAACTTGAGGGCGTGAGGCAGGTCCAGCGTTCAGGACAGGAGGCTTACGGTGTGCCCAGGACTGTGATGGGCCTGCAGACCGTAACATCTGTATGGACTGGGCAGGCGCGCGCTCATCACATACGCCATAGACATAAGCCGAGTGCAGAGAGAGAGTCGCAGGCAGGGCAGGTGCCACGAAGGGGAGGATATGAGCGCGTTATCCACGTTTAGGGTTCTCTGAACCTGGTGACTCTCGGGGCTGATGCACACAAAGGTGTATTTCTGGGCTCTCGTCTGTTCCATTGGTATGTGGTTGTCAGCACCACACTTTTGCCGTGACCGGAGCTCTGTGATGTGTTTGGAAATCCCGAAGTGTGAGTCCTCCGCCTTTGTTTTCTTTTAGGAAACTGTTGGCCTTTTGGGGTTCCTTGAGATGAGGTGCACTTTAGGATGCATTTTGCTATTGTTTTTGCAAAAAATGCTGTTGGGATTTTGACATGGATTACATTGAGTTTGTAGATTGCTTTGGGTCGTATGGACATCTTAACAGCCCAACACTAAATAAGTAAATAAATAAAAGCTTTAAAAATAAATGGACATTGAATGTGACTCTTACATTGGACACATTTCATGCAGATGTAGGTGTGTGTTTGTTTTTTCTGTTGATTGTTCCCAACAGCTAAGCATGTTGTGAAGATAATCCAGTTGAATTAGGTCCTCCTCTCCAATCTGTTTCTAGACCCAGAAAAGTCAGGACCACTTCCTGAATATAATCTGAGAAGGGGAAATGCTGATCCCTCTCCTCTTGGGAGCTCCTAGGTGCAGGGTACAAGGAGGGGGCTCTGTTCCACTTGTATGGGCGTTGGTAACTTACGTTCTGTTTTCTTCTGCTTGACTCTTCCATGCAGAGATGTGACAATGGATCATCATGTTTCCACCATCAAACCTCGAAGAATCCAGAACCAAAATGTCATCCACCGCTTGGAGCGCCGGCGCATCAGCTCAGGCAAGGCAGGCACCCACTGGCACCAGGTCCGAGTGTTCCACCAGAATGTCTTCCCCAACTTCACCGTGGTCAACGTGGAAAAGCCGCCTTGTTTCTTGCGTAAATTCTCACCCGACGGGCGCTACTTCATTGCCTTCTCCTCAGACCAGACATCTCTCGAAATCTATGAGTACCAGGGCTGCCAGGCAGCCGAGGACCTGCTGCAGGGCTACGAGGGGGAGATCCTGTCCAATGGCAATGACCAGCGGTCAGTCAACATCCGCGGGCGGCTCTTTGAGCGGTTCTTCGTCCTGCTGCACATTACCAACGTGGCGGCCAACGGGGAGCACCTCAACCGGGAGTGCAGCCTTTTCACCGACGACTGCCGCTGTGTCATCGTGGGCTCAGCTGCCTACCTCCCGGACGAGCCTCACCCTCCTTTCTACGAGGTGTATCGGAACAGCGAGTCCGTGACTCCCAACCCCCGCTCCCCTCTGGAGGACTACTCCCTCCACATCGTTGACCTCCACACGGGCCGCCTGTGTGACACGCGCACCTTCAAGTGCGACAAAGTGGTCCTGTCTCACAACCAAGGGCTGTACTTGTACAAAAACATCCTGGCCATCTTGTCGGTGCAGCAGCAGACCATCCACGTCTTCCAGGTGACGCCCGAAGGCACTTTCATCGACGTGAGGACCATTGGCCGCTTCTGCTATGAGGACGACCTGCTCACGGTGTCCGCCGTTTTCCCGGAGGTGCAGCGGGACAGCCAGACGGGCATGGCCAACCCTTTCAGGGACCCCTTCATCAACTCCCTGAAGCACCGGCTGCTCGTCTACCTGTGGCGCCGGGCAGAGCAGGATGGGAGCGCGATGGCCAAGCGGCGCTTCTTCCAGTATTTTGACCAACTGCGGCAGCTGCGCATGTGGAAAATGCAGCTTCTGGACGAGAACCATCTGTTCATTAAGTACACCAGCGAGGACGTGGTCACCCTGCGGGTCACAGACCCGTCCCAGGTAGGAGGTGCTGTCCCGCCTGTCACCCCCCGCCCCAGTCTCCTCAGCAGAACATGGCGGATTTTCCCTTTGTGTACAGCCAACTTCTCAGAAACACACGTTTTATGTAATCTTAAATATTTGCGACCCGAGGGCTCAGCCAAACTTAAAACGGCTCTGGTTTTCTCTGGCCACATGTATTTCTTTGGGTAAATGGAAGTTAAATCTCAAGCCATTGACATGTAGATCATCACCTCTGTAATTATTTCCCTCTGCCTTCAGCAGAACATTTTAATTTTTATTTATTTTTTAATATTTTTGTTGATTTCAGGGAGGAAGAAAGAGGGATAGAGAGAGAAACATCAATGATGAAAGAGAGTCATTGATTGGCTGCTTCCTGCACGTCCCCTATTGGAGATGGAGCCTGCCACCAGGGCTTGTGCCCTTGACCAGAACCGAACCGTGACCTTCTGGTTCATAGGTTGGTGCTCAACCACGGAGCCACACCGGCTGGACGGCAGAACATTTTTAGCGCCCTTGAGGTGGAAGGCCAAATGCTACGAGGTTAACGTGTGGACTGCCTAGGGATAGTCCTGCCTTGATTCTGTAAGACTGTCCTTGTTAGTCCGACTGTTTTAGTTCTGGCGGTAAGGAGGGGGCCACGACCCGCAAAAATCTAGCCGCTCTTTCCTGCTTCAATGGTTAATGCCCTTATACGTCTTCATAAGTCTTTAAAAGGTAACTACTAGGCAAGTTCATTTCACAGAGTTAGGTTTTATGCCGTTGCCTTGACCTTGCCCGTGTGCTGAAAGGTGCGTTGTAGAGCAGTAAAAGATCAAAAGGACCCCACATTTTGGATCCCCCACGTGATTCATCAGGACTCCAGGTCCTGAGGTCTTTTTCAGTTTTCGTGAAAGATGTTGGTAGGGGAGAGAGGCATTCCTCAAACGGGAATACGATGTTGGTAAGAGCACGGGAACCTTTAAGATTCTTGGATTGAAACATCGAGTTGAAACTCAGAGTAATCTTAACATTTCTCTTTTTTTTTGTTTGTTAGTTTGTTTGTTTTGTTAATCTTCACCTAAGGATATTTTTTCCGTTGATTTTTTTAGAGAGCGAGAGGGAGAGGGGAGGGGGAGAGAGAGAGACATCGATGGGAGAGAGACCCATCAGTTAGTTGCCTCCTGCACACCCCCCACCCAGGGCTGGAGATTGAACCTGCCTCCCGGGTACATGGCCTTGACCGGGAATTGAACCTGGGACCCTACAGTGCATGGGCCGACACTCTGACCAGTGTGCAGCACTGGCCAGGGCAAGGGCATTTCCCTTTAAGAAGCTCTCCGTACCGAGTAAGAGACCCCCTTTCTGTACCTTTGCCCCATGCTCCTGTCTCCAGATTGTCTCCTTAGATGCTCGTTTGCAAATTCTGTACAGAGAGCAAACCAGTAAACCACCGAGTCACCTGAATTTGCTATCGCTCCTTGACCTGCAGCTGATTCTCCCATTACGAGAGTCTGCAGGGCACTCTCTCCTAAGGCCTTTCCAGCCATCCGGGGTAGAATGTCTCTGACGCTTTTCTTCTGAGTCGTAGTTTAGGAATTCTCTAAAAATGGGGAGTGCTGTGGTTTAGAGATCCTTTTGTTCTGGACTCTCTTTCTTCCGAGTCAGTGATGAAGGCACCCGTGGCGCCGTCATGGGGGAGCATCTAGTTCACCTTACTGCCCTGGGAGGTTGGCGGTGAGACCTCGACTTCTGTAGCCGCCCGTCCCGTGCTTCCCAATGTCCTGGCGGGAGGCTTAGGAGCTGCTTGTGTGATTCTGTAGTCACATGATGCTGGGAGGTCTTGGTGGAGCCCTGATGGGGTCCAAGTGCTGTCCCAGGCCGCAGAAAGAGCACGGGTCCATGTTTGTGTAGGTCTGAGCTTGAACTGCCCTTTGGTTTTGGAGGGAATGAGATGTCTGCAATTGCTGCCTTTGAGATGAGCCGTTTTCCTTTGCGAACCCGTGACCTCTTTACTTCTGAAAGCTGCAATAAGCCGCAGCCAGAAACATTACTAGGGCTCTGTGCTTGGCTTCCCAGAGGTTGTAACTCTAAACCCAGTCTCTGTGCCTTCGCTGTCTTTTCCTCCTCAGTTTAATTTGCTAGGTTCCAATAAGGTTAATGAGTAAAAAGTGCATCCAAACAAAGCCTTGCTAATATTAGGGGTATTAGTCTCAGGTTACCCTCCAGCCTCTTTAATTTGCAGCCAAATTTAATTTCCAGGGGTTCACAAAAGTCAGGTAATATAAGCTCTGGGAAGGACTAATGCCTAGTAAAACAGGTGGGCCAAATGGCACCAGAAATTGTTAATGGAGATTTAAACTTAATCATAGGGGGAGGACTACTAATCTCAGTGTTCTGAGAACGTCTGGGGCACTGTTAGAAGCTTGCGGATGGATTACACTGTTACATTCGCTGACAAAACGGTGGCTTCCGGTGCTTCCCTGTTCGCTGAGCAGAGCACTGGAGGCTTAAAGGAAGAGGGCTTGTCACCCAGGGGTCCTTCATGGCATTTGAGTGCTTGTGAGGTCCCCCCTCTGAGATTCGCTATCCGTCACAAATGTATCTTACTAGTGCCTGGGCTGGAAGAACACTTAGGGCAGAAATGGAGAATCCTCTCTGGTTTTTCATTTGCTCAGCGGCAGCGCCCTGCTTGGTTTCAACCTGCCTGGGCAGTTTTAGGGCAACACGTACGTAAGGCGGCTCTCTGCATGCGAGAAATAGTCAGAGGAAGAGCAGAGGCCCCTGAACTGAACTTTCCGCTGCGTGTATGCATACAAGAGAACACAACCTACCAACAGGCCGCCACAGGCCGCAAATCGCTTTCTCGGCAGGGAGGAAATTACATCTGGCGTTTTAAGAAAGCATTTTTTACCCATCTCAGGGTGGGCTGGGAGCAAGTAGGGAGTAAACACTTGGAAGGAAAAGTACTGAATTTGCACAGTGGGAAATGAGAGATGGAAAGCCTTTTCATACATAGATGCCGGCCAATTCAGTCGTTTTAGCAGCACAGATACAGTGGGACATCTGGCCACACGAAGCCTTGGCTAAGGAAGCCCCCCGTGCCTCCCCCTCCCCCCGAAACACTGGGAGCCATGTTGGAGCGGTGGTGCTGGAGCGGAGGCAGTTCATGGTTCCCCGGGGTCGCCTGAGTTTTCAGCCAAGGGATGTTGGCCAGGCACGGCGTTCTACTCCGCTGCCCCTTGGCGCTCTCTGTTCCCTGCAGGCATCTTTCTTTGTGGTGTACAACATGGTGACAACAGAGGTGATCGCGGTGTTTGAGAATACGTCCGATGAGCTTCTGGAGCTCTTTGAGAACTTCTGTGACCTCTTCCGAAACGCCACCCTGCACAGCGAAGTCCAGTTTCCCTGCTCAGCCTCCAGCAACAATTTTGCAAGGCAGATCCAGCGCCGGTAAGCTGCTCCACCGCTTCACAGGCCTGACTCTTCTTAAATCTGAATTTGTGCCAGTGACATCAATAGTCATTTACTGCAGAAAACCATATGACAATCTTTTCCTCCAATCCATATATCTATGTCATCTCCCCTACAGAATCCTCTCCTAACGTAACATTTTATTTATCATCTTATCCGACTTCGCTGCATCAAAAATATAATGTATATATAAATTAAAATGATTTTTTATTTCTTGGGAACGCATGGCTCTCAATGCACAATTTTATAGTCTTCAAAAATCTTGTGGTGGAGATAAATGAAAACGGATCCATTATCGGTTAGAAGAAATGTTTCAGAGAAAATCAGTTACCAAGGATCATGAGTCACTTAAGAAAGTCTTTGTCTTGCAAGGTATAGAGACCAACCTAAAACAAACGGAATAAAGAAACAACATGTGGTCACTGAGATCATTCAAGCTATAAGAACAGGAACATTCCTAGAACAGCGACACTTTAGAAATTTAAAATTCCTTAGATTTAGTTGAAGAACTCTCCCAAGAAAGTAATATAAAAAGAGAAGAGAATAAAAATGGGAGAGAAAAGATGGAAGTTAGAGGATTTGCCCAGGCGATCCACTATCTGGCCAATTCCAGAAGGATTAATCAAGAAAGTGAAGGGCATGTCATCATGAAACTTCGAAGCATTGGGGATAAAGAGAAAATTGTAAAGATTTTCAGAAAAAAACCTCACACATAAAAAAATAAAGCATCAGAATGGCATTGGACAGACCAATCCACAACATTGAAAGCTGGAAGCCATTAAAATCCTGCCCTCAGACTTCTCAAAAAAAAAAAAAAAAAAAAGACTCCTAATTTAGAATTCTAATAATCAATGGAGCAAAGACATTTTCAGACATGCTGTCTCAAATAATTACCTCCCACCCACCTTTTCTAAGGAAGCATTTGGAAGATGTATTTTACCAATAAACACACAAGAATGGTGCAGTTTGACAGTGGAGAGCAGCAGAGAGAATTCCAAGGGTGACGGGAAAGGGAAGTTCCAGAGTGGCAGGCCAGCAGCCAGACACCGACCACACCAGTTATGCGCATTTTAAACTTGTGTGTAGAGTCTTTTTTTTTTTACCTTTCTAAAGTAATGTTCCCCATTTCTAATTCTGTTTCCTGCTTCTTTTTTAAAAAAATGTATATTTTATTGCTTTTTTACAGAGGGGAAGGGAGAGGGACAGAGAGTTAGAAACATCGATCAGCTGCCTCCTGCACACCTCCTACTGGGGATGTGCCCGCAACCCAGGTACATGCCCTTGACCGGATTCGAACCTGGGACCTTTCTGTCCGCAAGCTGATGCTGTATCCACTGAGCCACACCGGTTAGGGCTATTTTCTGCTTCTTGAGAGTATTTGAAGCTAGCCAGGCTTGTGATATGTGTGAGTTCTGACGTCAGTCAACATCCAGACTTTTACTGGCAGAAGGAATTGTGTTTAGACGTACGTTTGTCAGTTTAAAAAAACATGTGTCCGCAAACACAGCCTTCATCCCTGGTGCTTTCTTTCAGGTTTAAAGACACTATTGTAAACGCCAAGTATGGAGGGCACACCGAGGCAGTCCGCCGGCTGCTGGGCCAGCTCCCCATCAGCGCCCAGTCTTACAGCGGCAGCCCCTACCTCGATCTGTCGCTCTTCAGCTACGATGACAAGTGGGTGTCAGTCATGGAGCGGCCCAAGACGTGTGGCGATCACCCTATCAGGTACAGCGTCTCTGCTGCAGCTGCAAACTGCAGTTCTAACGCGTGGCCAAGGGCTGGTCGCGCCCGCTCGCTCTCTCTCTTCTTCTTGGACATCATTTTATGTGCTTGTGTCCTTTCTACTCGTGGGCTGAACTGGAAGGGGAGCCTGTTTCTGTAATGCGGTGGGTGCTGTGATCACGTAGGCAGTAGTCGCATCAGTGAAAAACTCCTACTCTGCTTCTCACCAAAACATCCAAGGCAGGTACGTGTTCCCTTTTAAAGGCATTCTTAGTAATCTAATACTCTTTCCTAATGATGTTTATGGCTCCGATTTTGAAGTTGTGCCTAGCTCCAATGATTTCATCCGCCCACTTACCTACTGGGAATGATAGCAGAGACAATATGGGGAACAGGAGGTTTTGGAGAAACTCAGGCTTCCTCATTTGGGGGATTTGGGAATGTAGATTTGGAATGTACTTGTAAATACATCTCCGTGTTATTGCTGGAAGGATACAACTAACCTCCGACAGTCAGTCCCTTCCCTCCTAGACGCCCAGTTCACAGACCCACCCGTCTCCACATTGGGAGCGTGTGTTGCTCTGTGGGCCGTGAAGGGTGCTGGCGGGGGTGGCACCACTGTCGCCACTGGGGCTGTTTCAGGGCAGCTGGGTATTCCTGGAGCCCAGAGATGGAGTGTGAGCCTTTTTCACGTAGAAACAGTGTAGTTAGTATTTCATAATGCAGCTTCAATGTGTATTAGGTAGGCTTGTGTAGACTAATTCTGTACAATGAATCATTCCAATTGCAGTCCAGTTCCAAAACCCAGTTGACATTTTTTTATTCTGGAAAAATTTAAGCCTATAAAAAATAGAAGAGTATAATAAATCCCCATATGCCCATCACCGGCGTCAGCAGTGTCAGCTGGTGGTCAGGGTTGTTTCACCTCTTTCTGCCACCACCTACTTTCGCCCCCGCGACTTGCCACCTGGGTTTTTCTGAAGCAACCCCCACGTGTCCTAACACTTTCCTCTTAAGTGTTGCAGTGTGAATTTTTAAAAGGTAAGGACTTCAAAGCAACCTCATTACCATTATTTCGTCTGGAGAAAGTGAGGAAAACTTGATTGAGAACCCCAAATATCTGACCAGATTTCACACTTGCCTGTTGTCTCATGAGTCTTCTTTTTACAGTTTGTTCCAAATCAGGATCTGGACAAGGTGCCTACATTGCATTTGGTCGCTATTTTGTTGTCTTTTTTATTCTGTACGTTCTGTTTCCCTCTTGTTTTCCTGGCAGCGAAAGTGTCGGGGAAACCAGGTTGCTCATCCTGTAAAGTCCCACACATCCTAGATTTTGCTCATTGCATCCCTGGAGTAGTATTTTCTGTCTTTCTCATTTCGCCATATTCCCTGTAAACTGATAGTTGGATTTAGAAGCCCAGACACCTCACTTTAAATTATAAGCCCCTTGTGTGTTGGGGACTATGTGGGTAAGGTGAATGTACTTTTCACACACTAAAAGCATGTAGTGGGTCTCATTTGACATGGTCAAATAGCATGAGATCAACTCCTCTCCTTTCTGACTTCCTCACCTTTCTAATTGGAAAAGTTAACCTCATTAACACATCTGGAAATGCCATTGCTCCTGACTAAAGGGTTTTCTTGTGATTCTTATTTACTTGTAATTTAAAATGGGAACTGTGAGGGTATTAAAAGCCTCTGAAGAGGTAATGCCACGACACCTTTATTGGGTATTCCATTCTAGTCTTCGTCAGCATGCGTGTCTATATTTCACAATTGTATGGTGGCCAGCGTGATACTTTGTAGTTGGCTTTTTATGTTATAAATGGGTTTCCGTGTTATTACATGGTCCTCACAGTTACAGCCCTAATGACAGCGTATTATTCCATCAAGTAGATAGATGTACCATACTTAATTTAACTGTTCCCTGTCACTGAGCATTGATCCTTTCTGCTTTTTTTCCGGTAGAGCTAATGCTATAGTAGCCATCTCTATTCATGTCTCTATTTACTTCATTTAAATTCTGAGGTTATAAATTCTTGGAAATGGAATTATTGAGTCAAAGGATATGAATATATTTATGTCTATTATATATTTGCTTCCCGAAGGGGAAATTATGATTATTTAATTCAGGCTCTTCATTTTCTAGAGCTTCCCTCAATTAACCCCTAACCCCGCTGATCATCTGTAGTTCTCAGTACCTCAGGGCACTTACTTTACATTATGGGTATTTAAGAACTGGGATGGGGGGGTGTCTTGAATTTTACTATAGTAGATGAAAAATTAAAAACTACTTAGTATTTTGTTTTTCAATACTTTGCAAATAGTTTATTCTCAGTAAATTTAATAAAATAAAGAATTTATTCTTAAAAATGAAATACTCAAGTATGAGTGTAGGTCTGCACTGTCCTATATGGTAGCCACTAGCCACATGTGACTATTGAGCACTTAGAATGTGGCCAATCCAAGTTGAGATTTGCTCAGGTGTCAAATGTATATCAAATTTCAAAGGTTTAGTACAAAAAAGAATGTATAATATCTCATTAATCTATTTTATATTGACTGTAGATTGAAATGATATTTTGGATGTCAATATTGGATTAAATAAAATATATTATTAAGCTTAATTTCACCTTAAACATTTTTAATGTGGCTACCTGAAATTTTAAATTGCATATATGGCTCACATTTCATTTCTTTTTTTTAAAAAAATATTTTATTGATTTTTTACAGAGAGGAAGGGAGAGGGATAGAGAGTTTAGAAACATCGATGAGAGAGAAACCTCGATGAGCTGCCTCCTGCACACCCCCTACTGGGGATGTGCCTGCAACCAAGGTCCATGCCCTTGACCGGAATCGAACCCGGGACCCTTCAGTCCGCAGGCCGACGCTCTGTCCACTGAGCCACACCGGCCAGGGCTCCTGGCTCACATTTCATTTCTAGCCCTCGCCTAGACAGTTTTGGGGGAGATAGCTTTGGGGAACGGGGAGGCTGTAATTGAGGTTGTAGCTAAGGGCTGTCTTGGGAAAGAGAAGCGACCTATTGGCTTAGGACAACATAGTAAAATTCGTGATCTCCCTGCCCTAAAATGAGCTGATAGCCGAGGGTGCTTTCGCAGTTCGGACGCGCTGGGGCTGGTGTAAGGGATGCCCCTGCTGTGCACATCTCAAGGTGGTGGTGAGTATCGACGCCGTCCTCTCTGTCTCTCTCTCTCTCTGTTTAGGTTCTATGCTCGGGACTCTGGTCTGCTCAAGTTTGAGATCCAGGCAGGCCTACTGGGCCGCCCCATCAACCACACAGTGCGCCGCCTGGTGGCCTTCACGTTCCACCCCTTTGAGCCCTTTGCTATTTCTGTGCAGAGGACTAACGCCGAGTACGTCGTCAACTTCCACATGCGGCACTGCTGCACGTAGGGCCTCCTGCAGCTGGGCGCTCTGGTCTCCCAGGCGTCGCCCTCCCTGCCCATGGACGAAGGCACACGCTCCTGACAGCAGCTCCGCGGGTTCCACACAGGCCATGCGCCCCACATGGGGCGGGCTGAGAGGGCAGGGCGGGCGGCTCAGCCTGTCAGAAGTCTATTGTGTCCAGAAAAAACTACTGATTGTCTTAGGGCCCTATTGCTTTTCCCTGTGGGAATGTCCAGCACTAATTAAGTTCAGTTATTTTTGTTTTAATTTACATTTCATTGCTATGAAGATGAGAGCATTACCCCCTTCGTGCCCCTTCCTTGCATTATGTGTGCATTCTGTAGCAGGTAACTCACGTTGACTCACGAGAACGGTGTACACCCTTTCTACTTAGCCAGCAAGCAGGGCTATCTTTCTAAGAAAACAGAATAAAGCCTTGGTATTTTCTTATGTAAATATATCCTGTTTGATGACTGCCTTATGTTCTGATCTCACCAAATGCTTTTCAAATACACGGGTCCCAGGAAGGACTGTGAAAGGCGTCGGAGGCCATGGATCCAGCAGCTGCTCTTGGGAGAACTGAGTGTGTGTGCCAGCATTGAAGACAGTCATCTGCCAGGATGGTTTCCCTCCCTCGGGCTTTCTCCTGGGAACTGCTACAGCTGGAGGGGCTGGATGTAATTGCACATGCTCGCGTGGAAGCATGCGCCCATCTGTGCCGTCTGTGCCGTGCAGGTGGGAGAGTGGGCGGCTCTGTGGCCACCGCAGAGACAAATGCTGTTGAGCACGTACTGCGGTTGGGGTAGTGGGAGCTGGCAAGCGCCGGTTGTCCCTGGAGAGATCAGACTGGTGGTCCCGGGTGGCTGAGCCATCACAGCTGTCCTGCAAACACCTGCCAGGCCCAGCCGCTGTCACATTCTCAGCTGCCTCCTCCAGAGGGCTTGTCAGGCTGTCACGCTTATAATGTGCCGCCGTTCGTGTAGCAAGCTTGCCTGGTGACATCTGAGTGCGAAGGTCGCTGTGGAAGGAGCCATGGCTACAGACAGCTGGTCCTGTACCCTCCAGCAGCCACAGTGACTCCCTGGGGACAGAGGCATGGGAGAGGAGATGCTGAGCCCCATCAAAACCCTTTGGCCGCTTTCATCATCGTCATTTAGCACTCAACACAGGATCTGAGCGCCTGTGCTCGCCTGCAGTGAGTCAGGAGGTGCTGTGTCCAGATGGTGAGAGAGAGAGGCAGATGAAGGGAATTACGGTGCAAACCAGTGTAAGCTGCAGTGCTGTCCATGTAGGAACAGTGGGGGGGAGGAGGACGGGGCGAGGACAGCTGTGCCGGGACGGGGTGCCGGCACTGGATAAATGGGAGCGGAGCGTGTGAGCCAGGGCGGAGGACATTTCTAGGAGATCCAGCATGTTCAAGGGCATGGAAGCCTGAAGAGGGCTGACAGGATTGTGGAATGGCAAGCGATGGGAGTGCGGCCACAGCACGGGCTGGGGGTCGGGGGCAGGGCAGTGGGACTGAAGCCTGCAGAGCGGCCTTGTGCCCGTGCTCGGCCTTTACGCGGTGGAGGGGCGGGCAGGAGCTTCCCAGAGGCAGCTCTTGCCAGTCTAGGAGGACGGCTTGGAGGGAAGAGAGTCCAGAGGCGGGGCGGCCCGACAAGTCCCGGGTGGGAATCCAAAGGAGAACCGGAGGACTCAGACTGCAGCAGACTCCGAGGGTCTTTGTCGGTCAAGACACAATCCGGGTCCCGAAGCAGTCACACGTTTGCGGGCCTGAACTTACCTTTCTTTGTTTTCGTCCGCCTTTCAGCCACGTGACTCGCATCTGTCTGTGCGCATGGGCTGCCTCTCCTGCTGCTGCTCTGAAAGGCCGGCTCCTTCCTGCAGCTGCTCGCGCCACCTTTTGGCTTCTTTGCTCCTGCAATTGTTTTCTCTCTCCTGCATCTCCGGTCTCTTGATCTGTCATTCCCATTAGCATGTCAGCGTGCTGGAGGGTATTCCTGTTTTAAATAAAGACTCCTGCTCCGGCCCCACATTCCCTTTAGCTATTGCCCGTTCCTCTGCTACCCTTCACAGAAAAGCTTCCCGAAAGAGGTGTCTAAATGAAATGTTTTCGCTTGCCCACATTCCGTCTTTCCTCGGCCCACTCCACGCAGGCTCTGTCCTCACCATCCACTGAAACTGAGGTGTCTAGGTGGCCAGCGAGTCCACATGGCCAGTATAGGCTCACCTCGTGTCCCTTTCCTTTTTTAAAATATATTTTATTGATTTTTTACAGAGAGGAAGGGAGAGGGATAGCGAGTTAGAAACATCGGTGAGAGAGTCAGTAAGGCAGTCAATCAGCTGCCTCCTGCACAGTCCACTGGGAATGTGCCTGCATCCCAGGTACATGCCCTTGACTGGAATCGAACCTGGGACCCTTCAGTCCACAGGCCGACGCTCTATCCACTGACCCACACCAGCCAGGGCTCGTGTCCCTTTCTTACTCAGCCTCCCAGCACAGGGCGTTCTTGAGTTCTCTCGGTGTCAAGAAATGCCTGCCTCTGTTGGTCTTGAGGACAGTACATGTTCCTGGCTTTCTGCCTGCCTTACTGACTCCTGCTTCTTGGTCCCTGTGCCGGCTTCTCCGCCTCCTCTGCTCTGCCTTTGGCCTTGGGCCCTCACCTCTATATGCTGGTCACTCTCAGTTATGGCTCCAGTCCTGACCCCTTCCTACAGCTCCAGGTTCACCTCTCCCAGAGCTTACTTGGCATCTGGGTTTGGAGTCTAACAGGCGTTTTACAACTGATGCTTCCGATTCCCACCCCCACGGCTGACCTGTTTTTCCTCTAAGACTTCCCGTATGGCTTTAGTGTCTCCCCATTTACTGGAGCCAACAACTTAGGCATTATTAATTTTTCCCATCCCCCTCCTTCCCTCCCCCACCCACATGGGTGACTTCACTCCAGGCATGTGCCCTGAGCACTCTAAACCGATTATGATCGTCCTGCACTCTTTGCTAGTGACGAGAATTAGAACCAGGCCAAGGCCAGCCAGCACGAGGGGTTAGTTTAGCAATCACGTGACTTCATTTCAGGCCAGCGCTACCACGAGGTAATGGTTTCTGGGACTTTTGGGGCAACATTTCTCTTTGAGCACACAGCCCCCCGTTTCCACTATCCCCGCACCCTGCGATCATACTCGGGAAGCCCGGACCGCCGAACACAAGGACGATGAGCTCACACCCTGGGGGCCCAGCTGACACCTGGCTTTCCAGGTCTGTGAGCCAGTGCGTTTCCTTGCTGTTGGCGCCGTTTTGAATCGGGCTTTCTGCTCCTTGCAGTGAAAGCAAATCAGTAGGTGCGGAGAGGGAGGCAGGTCCCCCAGGGGAGGGGGTCTCAGTCCTGAAGCTCAGTTCCAGTTTTCAGGAGGCCCCGTCCTGGGGTTCTGTAAGATGCCTGGCTCTCCCAGAGCCCCTGCAGCCATACCGGAGCTGGCCTGGAAGTTTCTTGTCGCTACAAGGACTTCTCAAAAATGGGAGAGAAAGCACTCAGCCTGTTGAGTACTTGACCCACGTTAAGTGCTCAATTCCTACGTGTTTGCTTACAGTGATGTCGTTTCTAAAGGATCCGAGGCTGCTCTCAGTCAGCCTGGTGTCTTCTCTCCGCGATGTCTAGTGTGGATCGCAAGAATCTTTTGGAGAAAAAGATGTTTGGGACAAAAATGTTTTTTGTTGTATTTTAAATATTTTTACTGATTTCAGAGGGGAAGGGAGAGGGAGAAAGAGAGAGAGAGAGAAACATCACTGGTGAGAGAGAATCATGGATCGGCTGCCTCCTGCACGCCCCCCACTGGGAATGGAGCCTGCAACCCAGGCCTGTGCCCTGACTGGAATCAAACCCAGGACCCTTCAGTCTGCAGGCCAGTGCTCTATCCATTGAGCCAAACCAGTTAGGGCTGGAACCAAAACGTTTAAGAAAAGCAGTAAGTTTGGGGGAAGATATCTGCCAGATCCAAATTCTTCCCTGAACCTCTCTTCGCTCACCCCTACTCTTTGGGGAGCTGCCATGTCAGTGTGACCCGTGCGAAGCTACTCGGGACCTTTGAGAGAAAGATTCCCTTTAAATTCAGCAGAAGCCCTTCCATTCAGAGTCCTCACATAGAAGCACGGCATAAATCAGTGAGAACCCTAAATTAGATAATTTTTAAAAGAACGGCGGCTTCATTATTTTCAAGTACACAGAGTCACTCCATCTCAGCCACGAGTGTGCCTTTGTAGAAGCCCTTGGGGACGTTCCTTAATGAGGAGATTATAATTATTGGTAATCAGCATAACGGCTCTCTGCAATGCATGCTCTGAAAGCCACGGAGCATATTAAGTGATTTGAATGTTCCAGGGGGCAATTTTGTTAACAACATTAATCTGCTCGGTGGCTACCCTTTATAGCTATAACTCTCTGTTGTTTTTAAGAAACAAAGCTGAAGCCTCCATCACGCAGCATTTGATTCAGAGGCAGACATGATGCAGGAGGCAGAGCAGGCCGCGGATTCTTCGCCCAGCGTGTCCTGGTGGGATTATGGGAACGCCTCAGGCTCGCCGTGAGCCTGGTGCACACCCTGGCTCCCTCACCTGCTAGCTGCGTCCTAAGGGCTCCACGGAGACTCAGTTACTCCCCGTAAAAGAGGGACGGCTTGTGCGTTGCAGGGTTGACGTGGGCACTGAGTGCGTGTTCACGAAAGCCCTTTATACAGTGAGGACTCCATAAACGCTAGCCGCCGCCGCCTCCTCTCTAGGTCTCTTGGCCGCTTTAGTGTCACGGAGAGTGTGCGCAACCCTGGTAGCAGCTCCCGTTCCCTGATGACCCAGCACCGCAAGCGTGGCGCTTCTCCAGGCGCAGCCCTGCTCACCCACCAGAGACGGGTGGCCTCTGCGGTGGTGCCACCCTGCACACCCGGCGTGAGGAAACCAGAGCATCCCTGACCCTCTTGGTAGCCAGACACATTGGCCGGCAGGAGCTTTGCTTGCTGAGAGCTTGCTGTCGTTGATTGTGAGCATTTATTAAGAGCTCGCGATGGCCCGCAACTGGGCTGTGCACCTCACATGGGAAGGTACGTCAGTTCATCAGTTCGGAGATGCGTTTTTATCTTATTTTATTGATTTCAGAGAGGGAGAGAGAGAAACATCGATGATGAGAGTTCAGTCGTGTTAAGTATACTCTCATTGCTGTGCAAGCAATCTTTACAACTTTTTCATCCTACAAAACTAAACCTATACCCAGAAACAGCAATTCCCCATTTGCCTCCGCCCAGCCCCTGGTAACCACCATTCTGCCTGCTGTTTCCATGCATTTGACTACGTGGGATACTTGGTACGCATACAGGTGAGGTCACTCAGCACTTGTCTAGCTTATTCTGCTGAGCAGGAGGTCCTCACGGGCCCTCCCTGTGGTAGCACGTGCCAGACTTCCCTTCCTTTTAGAGGCAGAAGCCCATGTCATGGTGTGCAGGACCACATTTTGTTTAGCCATTCACTCATCAAAGGACACTTGGCTTGCTTCCATTCCTTGACTGTTGTGACGAGTGTGTCTATAAACACGAGCGTGCAGGTACTTCTTAGAGATCCTTTCACTGCTTTTGGAGACAGACCCAGAAGTGGGCTTGAGTGAGCTTTAAGGCGTAGTTACCCAGTGCACTCACCCGCAGCCGTAGAGGTGGGATAGGCAGGCACTGTGTGCCCGTTGAGCAGTCTGAGGCCTGGGTGTTTACTTCACCAGCCTCCCGGGGGCTTAGGCATTTCATCCCGGCCCCCCGAGTCTTGCCTATGCTCAGGCAGGAGGGGCCTTGGCAGGCGGGTGGACCCGCTGCGCCCTGCCTGCTCCTGCCCGCATTAATTCAGCGCATTTCTATAGCTCCCCGAAGGAGGAGACGCTTCGGCAACATTTAATTAGCGGCCAGGAACATGCTTTCCCAGGGACACAACTTATTTCTCAGCCAGCTGTTGCCGGTTGCTTCCTAGCAACATGCAGCACTCACATCTGATTGCTTCTCTCCAGGCAAGGGGGGTGACTGGCCCACCTGCTGTCACAGCTGGGGGGTGGTGGTGGTGGTGTGTGTGTGGGATCCCGGGTCTAGGGCTGATTTTCCAGAGGAAGTGAGTGATCTGAACCTGTTAGTCCTGCAAAGCCAGACACAGTGCTGAGGCCTTTAGACTCTAGAGAGCCTTGAACGCCCTTCCCCACCCCTCTCCTTCAAGTTCATGATTAGAGCAGGCAGAAGGAATGCCACCAGCTGCAACACAGACAGAGCAGCCTGGTCCAGGGAAGAACGCTGGGATGGGGTGCAGCTAGGGAAGAGTCTCGCCCTACAGGAGGAAGAGCCTGCCCCTCAGAACATGGGTGTGTGTGGGGGGGGGGGAAGGGGGGCCCTGGGCCACTCTGGCTTGGACATGGGGAAAGGAAAGCATTCTTTCTTTTTAAAATATATTTTATTGATATTTTACAGAGAGGGAGAGGGAGAGAGAGTTAGAAACATCGATGAGAGAGAAACATTGATCAGCTGCCTCCTGCACTCCCCCTACTGGGGGTGTGTCCACAACCAAGGTACATGCCCTTGACTGGAATCGAACCTGGGACCCTTCAGTCCACAGGCTGATGCTCTATCCACTGAGCCACACCGGCCAGGGCGGAAAGCCTTACTTCAAGAGACTCGCCAACTGCTGTGGGCTGCAGGGGCTTTGGAAAGAGGGAGCGGGAAGGGCAATGTCAGCAGTGGCCCTTGGACTTGCCAGTACTCAGGGCATCTAAGCGAAGGCTGCTCAGGGACCAGACCTCAGACCCCACTCTTCCCAGCTGCCTCTGCAGAGGCTGCAGCTGGAGCCTTGGAGGAGGTGCTGCTCAGTGACGCTGCGTTCGGTGTACGTGGTGTTTTTATTGTGAAGACTGTAGGGCAGCCGCTTCTTCATGTTGCCGTCTGGAGGCCACCGTCCCACGTGGGGCCCCTTTGGACTGAGCATGTGAGCCTCCGGCTTGCACAGCCCATCACCCATCCAGTGGCCTGTCTCAGGGGTGGCCCCTGCACCCTCTCCACCCGCCGTGGTGAGTGGGGCTGCGTCTGCGGGGGTCCCCTGGTATTTCCTCCTTCATTTGGTCCTTAAGCATCTCTTGAGGTGCTTCTGAGGAGCAGAGGCTGAACTTTTGAAAGGTGTGTCTTTGCAAGTCCCCAGTTATGGACCAGATGGGGGAGCGGACAAGGAGGCGGGCTGGGGACTCACTGAGAGGAGGTGCCAGGCGGCACACAAGGGGCCAGAGCACCTGCCCTGACGGTGGGGCCCAGGAAGGCTTCTGGCAGAGATGCTCTCATCGTTGATGTTTCTCTCTCTCTCTCCCTCTCCATGTGTACAGACACACACACACACACACATGCACACACACACATACACACAGGCTGCACGTCTGGCCCCTGACACATGGGTAGAAAGTGCTGGTCAGCTGGGCCAGACATCTGTTCTCTCAGGGCCACACGGCTTCTCCCTGGGGCTGGGCAGATGCAAGTGAGCGTTTGAAGAGTTAACCTGGCATTTTCAAGTCCGTCTCCCTGTCTCCCCGTGGTGAGAGGGACTCGCTTTTCCCCTTTCTAGCGAGCCATGGGAAACGAAGACCCCCTGCTCTGGCTCCCCTTCCAGCTGCTGCTCATTGATGAGGTGAGAATAGGAAGCCACCACCTCTCAGGTCCCCGCTGTGCAGGCAAAGGCCGCCGTGCCTCAGCCTGCAGACACCTGCCTTCTAGGTGTGCCTTCCACACGGTGGGAGCCGTGCCACAGGGAGCTGTGCAGGGGGAGGCCGTGGGAGGCCGTGTCCTCTCCACACCGTCTCTTGGAAGCACAGGGTATGGCTGTGCTCGGGCCACTCGGTGCTGTCGGGGCCCGGGACCGAGGCTGACTCACACGGCAGTACCACACAGTGAGGCCACCCGCTTCAAGAGGCTCCCCAGAGTGTCAAGTTCATGCCTTCGTCCACCTCAACAGTGACATTAGTGGGCCCACCCCCCAGGCTCTCCTCTTCATACCCCCTGAGTGACACTGTCATTTGTTCAGTCTCCCAGCATTCGAACCTCTCTCGGGGTTTGTGGATTCTACGTTTTGTGAGTTTTTTTTTTTAAATATATTTTTATCGATTTCAGAGAGGAAGGGAGAGAGAGAGATGGAAACATCCATGATGAGAGAGAATCATGGACCGGCTGCCTCCCGCACGCCCCCTGCTGGGGATTGAGCCCTCAACCTGGGCGTGTGCCCTGACCGGGCATCAAACCGTGACCTCATTCAACCACTGAGCCACACAGGCCAGGCTCCACCAGGTTCCTAAGGCCATTCGTAGTCTTCAGGACACTTTCTGAGGAGCGTTAACTGCTTCTTGCTCCCCTTATCAGAGGGCAAACAGAGAGAGATGAAGGCCCTGTTTGTGTTAAGGGAGGTCTGCTGCTGGGCACCTCTGGGGGCAGAGGGCCTGCAGGGTGGCGAAAAGAGCGTGTGCTTCCTGGGCCGTGAGCCGGACCCTGTAAGACGCTCTGTGCCTGCGAACTAGCGGAGTCCTCCCAGGCCCCGCCGTGCCTAGGTCAGCGCTTGCCCGTGGCGTGCCACGGACTGGCTAACACGTGCAGTCAGGAACCCCGCGCTCTTTCCCCTCCGGCTGTGAAATAAACGAGTGGCCCATGGCCAACGCAACACAGGCACCCCGTGAGTGAATCGAAATCACACCCCTCTTTGGGTCAGATCAGCAAGAAACACATTTTTGTTGTGCGGCAGAATTTGAGAAATTTATGTGTGCCACGAGAAGAAAGAGGTTGAAAGCCACCGGCCTGTGTTGTCTTCATCTTGTACGTGATACACGAGAAGGAGCTCAGGCACAGAGAGACCAGCCTGCCGAGGGTCACAAAACCGGTGCCAGAATTCAAATCGGACTTCAGAGCCTGTCGCTCGGCCTGGTGAGGGGCCCGGGGAAGGACCTGGCATAGAGGAGGACAGATGGTACATCTGGGACTCGCCGTGGCCAGGTGGGTGGGATGGAAAATCCCCATCTGAGCCACTCCGGCGGGAACGAGGGGAGCGGTCCGTGGGATAAGGGCCGTCTCAGAGACAGCACCGCTCTGGCCAGGGAGGGCTGGTGGCAGATGGGCAGCCGCGGGCCCAGCCTGACCAGCTGCTGTTTGCAGAGGAGGGTGCGTGCCTGGTGACAGCTGGATTAGGTGTACTTAGCAACCGCAGTGACCATTGGGTGGAGACACACGGTGGGCCCTTCTGACTGGCCCTCCCGGCGCGCTTGGTGCTTGTTAATCTCTGTCCCCATGGCTGCCGGCGGGGAAGGGCCATCCCAGGCTCTGGAATCTCCCACCTCCCACGGCCCACGGCCCACGAGCTTCTTCCAGATGCCGAGAACCTCGGCCTCCTGGAAAGGAAGGTGTGAGACTAGGGTGCTGGGCCTGCAACTGGAGTGTTCTCCGGGCGCTTCCCTCATGGCTTCTGCCCCCCCTGGATTTGGGGCTCAGGGTTTCATCCCCTTCTGTCTGTTTCCTGTCGTGGACTCTTCCTGAGATGGAGGTTCGGGGAGATAGAAAGGGCGATCAGACATAGTTGATCTGAGGCAGTGACAGGAGAAAAACAAAGTCGGATGCTGTTAGTGCTCCAAGTTCAGCCTGTTTCCGGAACTTGTCCCTCACTCAGGGGCGCCCAGAGCTGCCTGTCCTGGGAGCGGGGGGGGCGCAGGAGGCCCAGGGCCTGCCCTCTGCTCGCTGTGTCTTGGCTGTGAGCCCACGTGGTGACCCAGTTAGTCTCCTGCCTCTGTCTGAGCGATGTGAGCTCTGATGATAGGCCGTGAGGGCTCTAAATCCCCGCCACGAACTTCTGCCTCAGACAGAGAACGGCGAGAAATGCTTTCTCGTCCGTGCCCCAGTTATCCCGGCCCCCACCAGCACAGACCATGTCTCTTGCCTGCTCCCAGGGACGTGCGGTCAGGATCCCAAGTGTCCTTTCCCGGAAGGAGCTTTGTGCCCAGCTCCACAGCCTCACGGCTGGGGTGGGATCCTTGCGACGACTGAGGGGGCCAGTATGCCAAGCCCGGGAAGGGGCCCCATCGGCCCCCCAGAGGCAGGGCACACTCAGCCAGGGCGCCTGTGACGTCCCTTCTGTCGGACATCCCTGTGGCAGCCTCGGTGCTTCTCGGTCCTCTTCCACCAAAAAGCAGTTGCAAACAAAAGCAACAACAAAATAGAGCCGTTTCGCCTCCTAAACCTCTCTTCGGCTGGCCCTGCCCCGCAGTCCCGCCTGCTGCTGTTCCCGCCTGCCTCTCCTCCCTCGTCTCGTCATCCCTGTTCATGTCTCCGCAGCCTCTGGCAGCGGCAGGCGGCCCTCGCCTTGTGGCTCCATCACCTCATCTCTGCCCACGCGGTCACAGGGCCTCCTCCTCTGTCAGTGCGCTCAGACCTGCGGCCTCCACTTCGTAAGGACGTGTGTGGTCTCCTTTAGGGCCCCCCCCCCCCCCCCGCTGCCCCAGGTGACCCGGGATAACCTCCCCATTTTAAGGACCGGGCCTTCAACACATCTGCAGGCATGGAGACACACCTCCATGCAGCACACCTGTTTGCATGGAGGGCGACGTGTACAGGTTCCAGGCTAGGGTCTGACATCTTGGGGGGCCGTCACTGCACCGTCTGTGCCGTTTCTGCATCTGCCCTTCGTCCCTCTGTCCGTGCCACCCCCTCGCTGGCGACGTCCCCCAGCGCCCTGGGCCCTCACAGCTACTTCAAAACTTCCTCTTATTGTGAGCTCAGGTGTCACCTCCTCTGCGAAGTGCTCCTTGGCACCTCTTCTCACCACCTTCTCTCTCTTTCTTTTTCTTACACACACACACACGCACGCATGCACGCATGCACGCACGCACGCACGCACGCACGCACGCACACACGCACGCGCGCGCCCTTGTTCTGTGTTAGCACTGGCAGTACTCAAATGGAGTTTAAAAAACTTTTCTCTCCCCATTCGCCTCGAAGATCCTCAGTGAATTATCAGGGTTTAGACATATTTTATTTGAGTGTCAGTAGATTTTGGAGGAAGGAGGAAGGCGAGAAAGACGCCTGAGGAATGATTCTTGAGTCATTTGGCTTTTTAACTGACTTTCTGGCTGCAGATTTCAACCATCTGGCTTAGTCTTCAGCTGGCTGGCCAGAAGACGGAGGCGGACGGGTGATGGCTCCTACACGACATTTTCTTTTCTTACATAACAGCTCCTGACTGAAATCACAGGGGAAATGAGGCTTAATTGCAGCAATAATAGTAATAACAACAACAAAAATAGCAGCAAGATGGTTGTGCATCTGCATTCACACCCTGTCCCCACAGGAGCCCGAGGAGCAGTGTGAGAGGCACCCTGGATGAGCACCAGCTGTATACAGCGGAGTGCACAGCTATCTTAACGAATGGCTAACGGGCCGTGGAGGTGGGAGTGGTTGAGTTTCAGGTTGACGCAGAGCTGGGATACCAACCCAGGCCGTGTCTCCACCCCAGCCCTCACCCCCAAGCAGACTGGAAGGAAGGGGCGGCCGGGGAGCCGTGGCAAGGGCACGGAGGACAGCTAACGGCATTTCCGGGGGCACCCGATCAGACCTCTGTCCCCCCCTGAGGGTCTCCCCTGCTGCAGTCACTCGTACGTGAGGACCTGGACTGTCCTCCCAGCCATGAATGAGCTGCATTGCACGCCCCTCATTCCTGAGTGCCAGGGCCCCATCCCACCCAGCTGCCTCTGTCCTGAGGGGAGACAGGTCCAGTTTGGGAGGGGCGTGTGGCCCGCGACAGCCTGCACACCGAGTCTGTGCTCACTGGGTCTAGACAGCAGGTGTGGTGCCGGCCAGGCCCCGGGACACCAGGCTGACCCTCAGTTGACATTTCCTTCGGTTCAAGGGGATTACACAAATCCAAGGTGGCTGAGCTGCCCCAGGGCTCGGTGGAAACAGCACCGCAGCAGTCATGACACCCAGGCTGGCCTTCCTGGCAAGACCAGCGGCGCTAAACCGCAGAGCATGTGCGCAATTTAATTTTAACCTGGGTGGGCGCGGGGAGAAGCCAGATGAACTACCAGAGCCCATTTCCGAGCCAAGTCAGAGTCTGCCCCCAAAGAGTGGACCACCGGGGGCGGGGGTCGGTGGGGGGCACGTACAGGGTCCGTGAGGTCAGACGGCTATTACAATGCTAGGTGCACGCTCCCATGACTTACCTAATGCCTGACTGCAGTTCTGTACAGGTTTACAAGCCAGTGCTTTTCCCCTGTTTTTATTGTATTTACGTGGTTCATTAATGAATCTGACCAAGCAACGGTGTACACAGCACCCTGTCCTGAAGGTTAAAGAGGCTGAAGTTAGGCCTTCTTCCCGCCCGTTCCCCACTCGTTCGTTTTCTCTCCCTGGAGAGAAGCTACCACGTGGGGAATGTCTCTCCAGGTTCTTAGTGCGTGCACACGTAGGCACACATACCCTGTCCTTTCCGGCGAAACCGGTGCCTGTGCTCTGCACATTGTCCTCCCTCCCTTCTTAATTTTCTTCCCCTTCCCTTTTGAATCCTCACGTAAGGGTTTCTTTCCCCCCCTTTTGATTTGTAGAGAGAGGAGGGGGGCAGAGGGAGAGGGAGCAGCATGGGTCCCTTGCTTCCTGGATGCACAGGCTGGGAATCGGACCCACGGCCTTTTGGTGGCTGGGACGATGCTCCAAGCGAGCCACCCAGCCAAGGCACCCCTGCCCCTTCTGTTTCTGCTTGGCAGCACATCGTGACTTGTGTCCGGGCTACTGGTCCGTTATATGGTTGGGACGTCATTTCTTTAACCAGCCCCCGCGGATGGACACTTGGGTTCCAGGTGTTGACCGCGGTCCTCGGCGAACACATACCTTTGCGTACTTGCTACACACGGGAAAGGATAGCCGGCGGCCGGCCGCCAGCCACCTGTGGTGTTTCCGTCTAAATGAACGCGAGTGAATGAAACCGCCACGTCCAGGTCCTCATCGCCAGTGCGTGCGGGGCGGGGGTCGCCGGCGCTGGGTTCTGCTGAACGCGCTCTGCAGGACGCGCTCCCAGGAGCGAGGCCTGCACATCCTGGGTGTGGACAGCTGCCAGCTCTCCCGGTGAGGAGGCCCTCGCTGTTTATAGCCCCCAGGCAGGGCTCAGACAGGGAGAGCGCTTTCAATTTCAATCCAAAACAATTACGTGGAGTGGGGGGGGGGGGTGGCGGGGGGAGAGGAAAGAGCAGTCCCTGAGTACTGATGAGGGACATTGTGTTTCTGTGGTCGCGGCCCACACTGCACCCTTCGGGCAGACACGGCTGTTCTCAGCTTACAAGGAGCCCCGCACCGCTGTGCCACCTCGCTGCGGTTGCTTCTCGCACCCCTCGTTCACAGCCTCTCCTCCCCCAGGTCCAGGGCCCCTCCACACCCTGGCTCACGCCCGCCCTGGCAGGGGGGGCGCGCTGCCCCCTCGTGCGTTCCCTGTCACCCTGTCACAGTCTCCATCTCCTCACTTCCCACCCTCTCCCCCTTCCCTCCCTTCGGTGAAGTGACGTCCACGTTGCCAGATCCCGCGGGCACTGCCCTGTCCTCCTCTTGGTGCAGTCTGCACTGTGCCCCTTCCTTCTTTTTTAAAAAATATATTTTTACTGATTTCAGAAAGGAAGGGAGAGGGGGAGCGAGATAGAAACATCAATGAGATCGGCTGCCTCCTGCACGCCCCCCACGGGGGATCGAGCCCGAAACCTGGGCATGTCCCCCGAGTGGAATCGAACCTGAGACCCTTCAGGCCGCAGGCCGACGCTCTATCCACTGAGCACACTGGCTAGGGCTGCCCCTTCCTTCTCCAGCGGCACCTGCAGTCTAACTGCTCCACTCCTCGTCCTTTGCAGTCTCGTCCTTGCAGCATTTACAACTCGGTCTTCTTTTCCTCGCGGTCTGCTTTTTTCCCCGAGCCATGTCCCCCCCACCATGGCTTCGATTCGTTAGCACTGTTTGGGGAATGATGGTCATGCATTTTAAAAAATATATATATTTTATTGATGTTTTACAGAGAGGAAGAGAGAGGGATAGACAGTTAGAAACATCGATGAGAGAGAAACATCGATCAGCTGCCGCCTGCACACCCCCTACTGGGGATGTGCCCACAACCAAGGTACATGCCCTTGACCGGAATCGAACCCGGGACCCTTCAGTCCGCAGGCCGATGCTCTATCCACTGAGCCACACCGGTCAGGACGGTCATGCGTTTTAATTCCCTAATAAGAAGGGCATCTTCATGGTTTGCATTTCCAACCCTAAGGACACCCGTCGGTCCATTTGGTTGTCTCGCCTCCACCTCCTCCACAAAGCTTCCCTTCCATCCCACCCTTCAACTGCGGGGAGCACCTTTCCCTCTGACACCAGGAGCACTCATGCCTCCTCCATGGACCTTCTCATTGATCCGCCACATGCGTGTCCAGCTCCCTTAGACCGTGGGCCGGGGGGGAGTAGTGACAGTCAGAGCTGCTTGTTCCCGGGAGCCCGGCCTGTTTGCTCAGTCCCCCTATGTTTGCTCAGTCTGGTCGAATGGGCAATTTCTGCTGTGGCAGTGACCGCTCTGTCTCTTTGGGCTGATAATACTCAGGGTTCAAAACCAATGTGTGTATCCAGAATAGAGGAAAAATGAACAGAGGAAAACACTAAGGGAGCCCAGGGGAAGGGATCCATGCCTTTTTTTTTTTTCTTAAATATATTTTTATTGATTTCAGAGAGGAAGGGAGGGAGAGAGAAACATCAGATGAGAGAGAATCATGGATCGGCTGCCCCCTGCACGCCCCCTACTGGGGATCAAGCCGGTAACCCAGGCACGTGCCCTGACGGGGAATTGAGCTGGGACCTCCTGGTTCGTAGGCTGACACTCAACCATTGAGCAATGGACATGTCAGCCGCGGGGATTGGAAACGGTTTCTCTTGACATGCCGCGTGACATTCTGCCTGCGCCCAGGGAGCGTGTTCAACAGGCTTGTCTGGCACCTGATGCCAGGTGATGGCTTGGCTGAAAGAAGGGAAAACACTGCGTCTATGCTGAAAGGGAAGACACTGTATCTGTCTTTTTGCCTGAGGAGAGGAGGAGAGGAGGGGAGGGGGGAGAGGGGAGGGGAGGGGAGGGGAGGGGAAGCTTCCCTTATGCAGCCAGGCCTGTGCCACCAGCTTTGAGCCGCCAGAAGCAAAACTGCAGATGCACTTAGAAGTAATCCAGAACCCGCTGCCAGGAAACAAGGAAGCGTGCCACACAAGCTGTGCCAACACTTGGCTCGTGCCCATGTTCGGGCCCGAGGCTCGGCTCTGCCTCTTCTCTGCCCGCGGGAGGTGCGAGCACACGGCCCACCTGTGTTCTTGGGGCCCCGGCTGCTGCTGAGGGGCAGAGGCAGCGGGGCGGCAGCTGGCTTCCAGGTGAACAAGCCTGCGTAATGGTCAGCCTGCCGTGGCGGGCCTGTCTCCCTGAGTGGTGTCTGGTTACATTTCAACCCTCCAACCTAGGTTTCCGCTCAGTTCGGAACCTTTCTCAGGAGCACGTGAGGGTTACTGTTTGCCATTCTGGAAGCAGAAGTCTGACAGTCACTTCAGATGGTAGAGATCTTTTATTGCTTTAGGCAGAGCAGCAGTTACTGGTTGGGGTCTGGGCCACAGCCCCGCTGTGTCCAAGAGAAGATGGCCTCACTTCTGGGCACGCAGGTCTCCAGTCAGAAGTAGGCGCCACGCGAGGAGGCAGAGCTGTCCCTTCCTGCTGAGCACCGCCAACAGCCCCCTGCAGGGAGCTCCGGGGGGGCGGGGAGGATGCTTTCTGCAGGTCTGGAGGTGGGCCTTATGGTCAGGTTCAGGTGCAGGTTCCTTCCCCTCAGAGCCTGCGAGCCTTCCTGGGGCGGCAGCCGTTGTGCGGGATGGGGGTGTTGTCGGTGATGGAGATCACTTCCAGGCCCCCCATGGTCAGGCCCTGGATGGCAGACTGGGAGGAGCAGAGGAACAGGAGGACGGCTTTGAGCCGGAAGTGATGGCCTAGTGTGTCCAGGCAGGGCCCGGACAGCGAGAAGGGGTGTGGGGGGTGGGCGTGGGGAGCAGAGTGGAGAGGTTCCCTGGCTTTGATACCTACTCACAAAGGTCTCCCAACCAAGCCCCTTCCCAGGTGTTCAGTGCTGCCCACTGTAGTCACACCTGTGGCTTCCACCTGCGTGCGCTCACACCTCTTCCGCAGCTTTACGAGCCAAGTTGCTTCCTCTGCCTGGAGTGTGCCCTCACCGGACAATGCCACACTACTCTTCAAGCCCCCTCTTTGGGGGGCTTTCCTGATCATCCCCGAGAGGCTCCCAGCACCCGGGGCACAAGCTTTACCAGTGCACCCACTAGTCTGTACTGAGAGTCCCATTTGTGATGGTCCCCAGGGACCACCTTTCTGTCCCCGGGCGTGGCACACAGCAGGCGCCCCGTGAATGTCTGCGGAACTCAACCAAGCGGCCTGGGCTTGCTTTCAGCTCAGTGGATTGTAACAACAGAACGCCACAGCTACAAGGCCCTTCCCCGCGCCCACCCTGCTCTCCAGCCCCATTTGTCTACAGAAGCAAGTGCACTCACTAGTGTGGGTGATCACTGCCACTTACCAAGCGGCCCGGCCCCAGGCCCTTCACCATCACGCGGATGTGGGTCACGCCCTTCGCTGTGGCTTTCTGGAGAGGAGCGACAAGTGGTTAGTGCCCAGCGGGAGCTGCTACATCCACGTCCCTAGCTCCTGCCCCTGGGGCCGCAGGGTAAGAACTCCCGGGAGAAGGCACCCCCAAATGTAAACAGGCAGAGGACAGCAAGGACACAGGACAGATGCCTCGGTGCGGGCAGGCAGCAGGGACCACAGCGCTCGAGTCACAGACTGCGAAGACAGCCGCGGCCACCTTTCGCCCAGGACAGCACTGCCACCTAGTGGCGTTTCTAACCATCGCTCCGATGGGCCTCAGGAGGGTGGACACAGAATCTCGGACCGCCAGGAGCCCGGGACCTGCAGGCAGAGCTTCCACACCCACTAAGCCAGTGTCCTCTTACCATTTTACATCTTCAGTGAGAGTTACATTTTTCTTCACTGATTACAAAGGCTTCGTGATGGAAAGCCCGGGAAACACGCAGATATCACCGAACCCGCCCCGCAGAAGCCACTGTTAACACTGACACGTGTCTTTCCAGGTCTAACCTGCCCCTGGGTGGACATTAGCACACGCTGAGGATCCTTAATGCAGAGCAGCCAGTGGCTTGGGGCACTGGGCGGTGCGTGCAGGCCAGGGTTTTCCTTCAGGAAACACCTGTGTTTTGGCAGAAGCGTATCACCCTCTGGAGGCCTGAGCCACTGCACCGGGGCACAAGCTTTGGTCCCAGACCACACCAGGGAGCTAAAGCGACTGCGTGGCTCTGAGCACGTCGCAGTCTGTATGTGAACTGGCTCAAAACATGGACAGCGCCGGCGTCTTCTGAAGACTCCAGATAATGAGCGTCCAGGGTCTGCAGTCCCAGCACAGTAGATGGCCGTAAACATGCCAGGAGCGCACACTGCCAGTCTGCGTCTAGAAAGGTCTGCCACATTCACACTCGGACGCGTCCTGCGTGAGGGTTTCACCACACCACGTCTTCCCAGGGACTACTCTCACCCGTCCCCACCCGCGCACACTTACCGCTGCGGCGGCTATGCCTGCTGTCTGTGCCGCGATGCCCGTGCCCTTCTTGGCGTTCTTAAACCCCTCGGTGCCGCAGGAGGTGCGGGCAAGGGGCTGGTTGGCGGCAGAGACTACCTGGATCTGGGTGCTAGGAGAGCAGGGGAGGCACAGAAGGGGAAAGGGACTATTCAGGGACTTTAGAGAGCGCTAGCCTATGTCCTTACAAGCCCGAGTGAGAGAGCACATCAGCTGCTTTTCCTCTGAACTGAACCAGTAAAATGCTTTTTGAACTCTTATAGGAGGCGCCAGGGAGGGTCAGAGTCAATCCCCCTAGGCCCGTGGTCGGCAAACTGCGGCTCGAGAGCCACATGCGGCTCTTTGGCCCCTTGAGTGTGGCTCTTCCACAAAATACCACGGCTTGGGTGAGTCTATTTTGAAGAAGTGGTGTTAGAAGAAGTTTAAGCTTAAAAAATTTGGCTCTCAAAAGAAATTTCAATCTTTGTCCTGTTGATATTTGGCTCTGTTGACTAATTAGTTTGCCGACCACTTAGGGCCTAAGCCACACTGAAAACTGACTGGTCATGGAATCTCGAGAGCTCTGTTATGGACTGAATGTTCGTGTCCCCCAAATTCACGTTGAATTCCTAACCCCGAATAGTATGGTGTTTGGAGGTGGGGCCTTTAGGAGGTGATTAGGTTGTGAGGTGGCGCCCTCATGAATGGGATTAGTGTCCTTATACGAGGGACTCCAGGGCGCTCCCTCGCCCCTCCCACCGTGTGAGGGCACAATGAGAAGCCGGCCGCCTGCAACCCTGAAGAGGGCCCTCACCAGAACCCACCATGCTGGCACCCTGACCTTGGACCCGTTTGTAGGAAAGCAAATCTCACCAATAGGATATGCCCAACCCAGCTGACACTTTCATGAAATCTGAGTGAACGTCATAAAGACGAGGGGGCCTGGGGGACACATGCACGGGCACCACCCTGCCCTCCCTGTGGAGAGGAGAGGAACCCACCCACCTGCCCAGGTGCCCCCCTTCCCACCCTCCCCACTCACTTGTTGTAGGAGGCCTTAATGTGTGCGATGGGGATCTCCTCAAATTTCTTTCCTGCCCACCGCAGGGGGCTCTCCTGGCCGGGAACTGGCGGGTAAATGCTGCAATGAGAACATTCAATGTGAAGTTGTCTTTCTATTTTTTAAAATCAAGGAATCCATCCCAGAGTTGAAAAGAACCCAGCAGTACAGACCAACTCAATGAAAACAGCAGCCCCGACCCGCCCCTGCGGTGGCTGCCCCGGCATCCCCTTTCAGTCCTGGTGCTGCCGGCCCGTCTGAGCGCCTCTTGGCCGGGCACAGGGAGCTGCTCTCCCTGCGAGAAGAGAAGATACAATCCATCCTCCCACCCGTCTTGTCCCTTCTAGTGCAACCACATCAGTACTTTCAGTCCTTCGTAGGATTCGCTCTGCAACTTAAAAATACAGTTAAACACCTATTTCATCATCTGCAGATGGCATTTGACTCTATAAAAAAAAGAGCAACAAAACTTTAATAATACTTATCATTACTATAAAAAACCCGGTATCCCTTAAAATAGAGGTCAGCAGACTTTTTCTGTAAAGGGCCAGGGAGTAAATATTTTAGGCCTTGTGGGCCATGAGCTTTTGTAGCACAGAAACGGCTGGCTGTAGACAACAGTAAGTCCATGTGCGTCGCTGTCCCAAGGAAACTTCATCGCAACTGGCCAGATCTGGCGCATGGAACGTAATTTGCAACCCCTACCCTAGACCCGTGGTCGGCAAACTGTGGCTCGCGAGCCACATGCGGCTCTTTGGCCCCTTGAGTGTGGCTCTTCCACAAAATACCCGGGCCTGGGCGAGTCTGTTTTGAAGAAGTGGCGTTAGAAGAAGTTACAGTTTAAAAAATTTGGCTCTCCAAAGAAATTTCAGTCATTGTCCTGTTGCTATTTGGCTCTGTTGACTAATGAGTTTGCCGACCACTGCCCTAGACCAATGGTTCGCTCTCTGAACAGCAGAAGCACCTGTTACTGTGATGGGCAGGCCTGGGAATCTCATCTCTACGACGCCCCAGGCCAATCCCAGGTGGACCCAGGGCTGAGAACACTGGTCCAGACACTGCAATGAGTCCGTGATCTTTTGCAGATCTCAGCCCAGCCTGTTCTCTGGCTGTCCTTGGCCAGCGCTCTTCATTTTCGGATGGAGAAACTGAGGTAGCAACAGGGACACAGGGCTAGCTGGGAACTGTTCAGAGCTTTGCTTATCATGCTGTGCTCTTTTATTCACACACTCGCAGCTGTCAGTAAGCCCTTGGGATGTGAGTAAACCCGCTGTTGCCCCGACTACACGTGCAAATCAGGTCTGTGTCTGTACCTGCTCCCGTCATGAAATTCAACAGACTTAGGTGTAGAACATACACGCTTATCCGAGAGCAGGCCTCCCCTCAGCCCTACCTGCTTTCCTGGACATATTTTTAAAAAACAAAACAGCACAGTGATACAAGCATTACAAGGGTATTCTTTCCTGCTAGGCCTGATCTTAAGAGATGAATGAGCACCTCAGCCAGGTTCCTTCTGGCTTATCAGCCTACACACATGGATGAGGCCGAGATGACATCATGTTTAAAACATCACCGCTTCCCGATTGATAGTTTTCCCCGTGGACGTGGCAGTGAAGACGATTAAGCCAACTAAAGTCTGAATGGACCAGTGCAATGCCTTATCCAGTGGTCGGCAAACTCATTAGTCAACAGAGCCAAATATCAACAGGACAACGATTGAAATTTCTTTGGAGAGCCAAAGTTTTTAAACTTCAACTTCTTCTAACGCCACTTCTTCCAAATAGACTCGCCCAGGCTGTGGTATTTTGTGGAAGAGCCACACTCAAGGGGCCAAAGAGCCGCATGTGGCTCGCGAGCCGCAGTTTGCTGACCACGGCCTTATGCAGGAAGACAGGTTCGTGAACCAGCAAGGACTTGGAACTCGAGCCATTTAAGTGAAGGCACGGATAAGGTCGGCCTTGAAACCTCCCAGGACCAATGAACAAATGAACCAGTGGTTCACCCCACAGAAGCAGGAACAGGCTGCCGCCTCTTCACAGCCATCCTCAGAGCATGGACACGTGGACCGGGGCCCCACACATGGCATCGCTTCTGCACGGCTGCGGACGGACGGACATCAGCTGAGGCTTTCCCCGCTGAGGCTCCTCGAGGAGGGCCAACTCCGGCTGCTGTCCCTCAGGCGTGAGAACTTGCTGAGCCCTGGGCCAATCCAGCCCCAGGGCCCTGACACGTGGCAGGTGCTGGAATCTCCTCTGGGTACACGGCAGCTCTGTGCCCCACAGGCGGAGGCCCTGCCTCAGGGTCTTCGCCTGTTTCCTCCCTGCGGCTATAGGCACTTTAGAGACGGAGATACACGTACAAAAATGCAGTGATCCGAGCTCATGGCCCACTACTCCGGTCGTAATTATGTATGTTTTCAGTAAGAGCCTTCTAACCCTTGGCTTCTGTTTCTTGATTTCCCTTTCTCCCGTGATCCTGTGTCCTCTATCCTACCCTGGCTACTTCCTCCCGTGGGAACTAGCCCTGTCATCACCATACCTGCAACCCCATCACAACCTCGGTTCCTAGCATCACACGCTGGCCACCACATCCCACGCACCCACTGGCTCTCTCTACTGGGAACTCCTCAATCCCACTCATCCTACCAGCTTTTCCCTTTTCCTGACATGCCTGAAGTTTTCCGTTCTTCCCTGACCTCAAGTAAATTATATGGCCAGTCATTATAACCACTCCCTTGCACACACCCTCAATCCCCACCCTCACCCCTACCCACTTCATGGCACTCTCCTGGCAAACCCCTAACCCTGGTTAAAGCCACCTCTCCAGCCACTCTGAGCCTGTGCGTGCACAGTTGGCTGGAAAAAAACGGACAGCAATGCTGACTGGTCTTCCTATATCATGTTTCTTAGCCTCAGCACTACTGACATTTTGAAAAAGATAATTCATTATTGTGGGGGGCTGTCCTGCATACCGTGGTCTCTACCCACTACCTAATGTCCCCCAAGCTGTGACAATCAAAAATGTCTGCAGACATTGCTAAAAGTCCCCTTGGAGGCAAATCAGCACTGCTTGGCAATCATACAGCACCTCTCCCCCGCAATTGTCCCTCCAGTCTCCCAGATGACTGTTTCATACCTTCTTTTGTCTCCTCCAACCTGCTTCCTCGCTGACAGCTGATGGCCTTCAGAGAGAAATGGAAGCACTCAGAGCTCCCTCCAGCTCCCACTACCAAACATCTGTGCCTGCGAGCTGTGCATTCTCTGCCGTTTTGATGCTTCACTTGTGTGTGCGCCTCTCAAGGACATCTCTCCGGCAGTGTTCCGCCCCGGCTTCATCGCTCTCTCCCCTCTGCTGCACCGCTCCCATCAGCAAAAGAGGCTGCCTTCCCCCAACCAAAGAGCAAACAAAGACCTCCCGCTCCCCAAGCCTCCTTGAGCTACTGCCGTTTCTCTGTGACCCTTACAGCAGATCCACCTTAAAGAACTGACTGTGCCTGCTGTTCCTTCCCGTCTTCTATGCTCCTTGAACCCACTCCAGTCAGACTTTAGCCCCCATCACCCCACCAAAAATGCTGTGCTCAAGGTCACGGACCAACTTACAAAGTGAAATGCAAGGGGCAAGTCGGTCTTCAAGCCTATCAACCTGTCATATCGGCAGCCTTTGACATAACTGACCTTTGCACTTGAACCACACACACACAAAATCTCTCCAGGTTCCCCCCCCCCCCACCTCTCTCTCTCTAAATATATTTTTATTGATTTTAGAGAGGAAGGGAGGAGGAGAGAGAGAGAAACATCCATGATGAGATCATTGATCGGCTGCCTCCCCTACCTCCTTTCGGTCTCTCTTGCTGATTCTTCCTCATCTGCCAAATCTCTAAATGTCAAAGGGCTCCAGGGTTCAGTCCTTGGACTTCCCTTGAGCTTCTCTTCCTCTCTTGATGATCTTGTAGTCTCATCATCATCATCTCTGGCGCGTCTTCCACATGCATGTGTGGCCCAGATCTGTCCCCCAAACTCCATGTCTAATAGCCAACATCGCATCTCCACTTGGATGTTAACTAAGCATCTCCAACTTGGCCACCCAATCCCAAGCTCCCAAGATAGTCTTCCCCATCTTAACTCCATCTTTCTGGCTGCGTAGGCCCCAAATTTGAGTGTTCCTCCATTCCTCTCCTTTTTTCACACCTTACATTAATAAAGCACATTGGTTCTACTTTCTACCAACCATCTATACAACCTCTACAGCTGTCACTCTGGTCCAAGCCACCATCATCTCTTGCCTGGATTATTTCAATGGTCGTCTAACTGCTTAGAAGACTTCTTGCTTCCCTACAGTTCATGGTCAACACAACAGCCAAAGGGACTCTTTAAACAATGTAAGCATGATTGTCAACCCTCTTTACAACTCTCCAGTGGCTTCCCATCTCATCAGAATAAAAGCTGAAGTCCGGACAATGACCTCATGTAGCCCTGTGTGCCTACTACACTGCTGGCCTCGCTGCTTCCACCTCCTATTTTCACTTCTCACTCCATGTTCGCCTTACTGCTTATAAGCACTGGAGACACTCCTGCCTCTGTCATACTCCCGTGTCTTACTTGTTTTATATTTGTTGTCCCCTATCCCCTATAATTTAAGTTCTGTGGGGACAGGGATTTCTGTGTGTTTGGTCACCAATGTGTCTCTAACACTTTGAATAGTGTCTGGCAGTGTTGAATGACCGGAACAGAATCCTGACTTAAAACTCCTTTTAGAGGCTCCCCACTGTCTACAGTGGGGACAGTGCAAAAGCCCCAATTACAGACAATACCCTTGGTATTCTGATTCCTTCTTGTCTTGCTGACCGCATCTGCCATCACACACGCACTGGAATATCCCATGTTCTTTCACACCACATGCCTTTACACACATGCCCTGTCAGCTTTGCCTAAAACAACCCCTTTCATCTTGTCCAGCTGAACTCCCCTTCGGTGCAGGTGTCGGCTCCACACTTTCTTCTCTGCAGTCTCACCTGATACACTGGGGAGTTAGACACGCATTCCTTCACACTTCCCCGCAGCCAGCTCCTACCTCCAGCCTATCCCTCATCAGATTCCGGTGAAGATGTTTGCAGGTCTGTCCTCCCTACTGTGTGGAGGAGCGATGTTTTGTATTTGTATGGGTGCGTGGCACATAGTAGGTTCTCAGTAAATGTTCGTTAAATGGATGTGAAATACACCTAGCACACGGAGGTGGTGGCGGTGGTGGGAAGCAAGATGCCAGTTCCTAGGGCTGAGCATGAAATCTCCCTAGATCTTAGACCGAAGTGTAGAATAATCACCATAGTGTAGCGCCCTCTCTCTTCCCATTTTGCGTCTGCTTAGTCTGTGCGACATGCGCTCCCTCTCAGAGAGAGAGCTATCTTACTGTGCGCCTCTGACATCCACTCACTCATTCATCAAATGCTCACCAAGCACCCACTTTGTGCCAAGTCTCATCCTTTGATTCTCACAATCTGTCGGCACTTGATCCATTTGTAGTCGAGAAAACGGAGGCTTAGAGGTTAATTTTCATAAAGTGGCACAGATGGCAAGTGACAGAGTTGGGAATTCACTGGTTCCCAGGCTCTGGAGGGTGGTGCCGGTCTCGGGAGGGCTGGACCGAAGCGTGCCTCACCTGAAACTGCTGCTGCTCGGAGCCGGGGTCGCCGCCGGAGCCAGGACCGCCGTCTTCTCTTCCACCTTCTGCTTGGCCGCCGCGTCCTGCAGCTGCTGGGCGCCCATGTGGATGGTGGCGGCCGGCACCCGGGCCACTATCCTGCGGGGACGAACAGCTCGCTGAGGTCACCAGACCTACCGCCCACCGGAGTCCCCATGACTCACGGGACGAGGGCAGGAGCGTACCCTGAAGGTGGCCCTGGGTTCGGAGGGGCGATCACTCTTACCTGCTCGTGGGCGGCCAAGCCCATGACCACAGGAGCCGAGACCCCGCGTTCTTTACCGCCTGCATGACTTGAATGGACCCCAACGAGTTCCCGTCCGCGGCGCCAGCACCATGAGCGCCCGTGGGGGGTAAGCCCCGTGGTAAAGTCACCTGATTCCTCTTCGCAGGGCCCGTTAAAGTCTCTTATCCCGGTTTATATGCTCCATAGTAACCATCGCTGTGGTTTTCAGCTGGGGATTTCTTTCATTTCCCCTAAATTCTAACAGGAGCCCTTCGCTCCCCCTCCGCATGGAAATGGTTCATCCTGACCCTTCCGGATGCGCCGTCCCCGCGCTGCCTTGTGGGAACACGGGATTGGCCGGGCCGCGGCCGCGGTGCATCGCGGGAGGGCAGGGATGGCGGCGCCGGCGGCGCGCGCGCTGCTAGGGCTGGCGAGCGGCTGGGGGCGCCCGCTGTGGGCCGGCGGCCCGGGTTCTCGCGGCCTGACCCTGGCGGCCGCCCCCTCGAGCGGCGGGTCCCCATGGCGTCTGTGGGGTGCACTGTGCCTGCAGCGGCCACCGGTGGTCTCCAAGGCGCTGACCCCTTTGCAGGAGGAGATGGCGGCTCTATTACAGCAGGTAGATTTGAGGCGCGGGTCGGGGCCTCGGGGTGCCTTCAGGGAACCAGTAGAGGCGCGCGGGCTCGGGTTCGATCCCGACTCTGGTACCAATGAGTCTGTGTGACCTTGGGCCGGTTACCTCACCACCCGGAACTTCAGTGTACTTAACCCGCCAAATGGCACCTACCTTTTGTGGTTGGTTTGGTGCATAGTAGGCGTTCAATAAAAGGTGGTTTGTTTTCCTCGGCCTTCTTTATTGTCTCCTTAGGCAGCTCTTTGGAGACACTTCTTTTGGTTTGCGTTCAGCACACGACGGAAGCGGTGGTAAACAAGACGGACTCGGTCGCTAGCAGAGTTGGCAGTTTGGAGAGGAGACAGTCTTTGGGATGTTTGTTGAGGAGAAAGTCTCTGAGAGGCGTGTTAGGAGAAGGCAGCGGCCCATCCGTGAGATGTCCGTGAGAGAGCCCGCCGTTTTCCTCCCAGGACTGTTGGTGTGAGAGGCAAGTGAGGAGGCGTGGGCAGAAACTGGGTGTAGAGGCGGCGGGGGTCTCCAGTCCCCACTGATGGCGACCGAGGAGAGGCATGTTTCTCTAGAACCGGAAATGGTTTTTGTCTTAGCTGCTGAGAGCTAAAGCTTCCGTTCTGTGCGTTGCACTCGGTGTACTACGTCATTCCTCTCCAAGTGTCCCATTAATCACAGAGAAGCGCGGAGCACTTACTGTGCGCAGACACAGCGCTTCATGCTGGTGGGGAGGGCCAGTCAGGAACCAGAGAATCAATCTATCCCACGACTGTATACTGCGTGTACCGGTCAGTAATGCGGATTGGCTGTTAACCGGTTAAAAATGCGGACTGAGTCTCAACCCGTTAAATGCGAATTTTGTAATCAAAGAAAACACGATAATTTCAAGAGAAATATCAAGAGTAATGTCCATCTCTAGCTACACATTTCCCCCATCCCTCAGGCAATTTGTGGGTACCGTCCCAATAGAACTTCTCTTGTTTTGAGGCAGACCATTCAGAGACCCCATTTCCCACTTCTTCGTCCGTGTTGAAGGGCTGCTCAGAACGTGCGTGTGCCATCGATCGGAACAGGTGGTCATCTGAAGGAGCGAGGTCTGGTGAATATGGCGGGTGGGTTCATACTTCCCAGGCAGGATCTTTTCACGTGTCTTTAACTGGTGTTGGAGTGTGTGATGGTGCGTCATCATGAAGCAAAATTGCTGTGTCTTCTGGCCCATTCTGGTCGTGGTTCAAATTGATTATTTATTGTCAGTAGCGATCAGTATTAATGGTTTCACCTGGTTTTAGAAGCTCAGAATACACCACACCTTCCTGATCCCTCCAAACGCAGAGCATGGTCTTCTTTCCAAAGCGATTTGGCCTTGCAGTCGATGATGGTTGATCTGGATCAATTCATGATTTTGTGCGTTTGGGATTCTCCAAATAAATCCACTTTTCATCGCCAGTCACAATTTGATGCCAAAAAGACTTTCTTTTGTGCTGTTGAAATAACATTTTAGTGATGGCTTTTCGGTTTTCCATTTGTCTTTCGTTCAGTTGATGGGGCACCCGTTTTCCTTCCTTTAAAATCTTTCCCATTGCTGGTAATCGATCAGAAATTGTTTGCTGAGCAACGTTTAATCTTCCTGCAAGTTGTTTTTGAGTTTGACACGCATCTTCATCCAATAATGCTTGTAATTGTTGGTCTTCAAACTTTTTCGGTTGACCTGGACGTTCTTTGTCTTTCACATCGAAATCATCACTTTTAAAGTGTTTAAACCAGCGTTCACAAGGATCTTGAGATAGGGCATGTTCACTGTAAGCTTCCCGAAGTATACGATACCTTTCAGCAGCACTTTTCTGCAGAATAAAGTAATGAATTAAAACTTCCCATAAATGCTCCTTTTTTTGGGCATGAAATTCAACATTTTTAAGGGTAAAAATATCTATGATGTTAACACCTTCAGAAAATTTGACAGGAAGTTTTGAAGCTTGCTGTCAATACAACAAAATAGCATACATATCAAATCGCATATACTGTATATCAACATATTTGTAACTTTATCTATTGGAAAAAACCTGCATTATTAACCGGTACACCTAGTAATCGCAGAGGCAGGGAAGTGTTGGGAAGGAAAATGCACACAGCTGTAAGAGAGTTTAACAGGGACGCCTAATTTTATTCTTATGAGAGGTGTCAAGGCATCTCTCTCCAAGAAAGTGGTATTTAAACTGAGATCGGAAGGAGGATTGGGAAATCTCCCCGGCGTCTGTATACTCCATGGGCCAGGGAAGTCCCTGGTGAGTGAGGTTCCCATCAAAGACTGACAGGACTGCAGCGAGGCCTCTGTCACTCGCCATCTTTTTTTTTTTTTTTAAACTGTATTACTGATTTCAGAGAGAGAGAGAGAGAGAGAAACATCAGTGATGAGAGAGCAACATGGATCAGCTGCCTCCTGCACACCCCACATTGGGGATTGAGCCCACAAACCCGGGCATGTGTCCTGACCAGGAATCGAACTGTGACCTCCAGGTTCATAGGTCAACGCTCAGCCACTGAGCCACGCTGCTGTGTTGGTTGTGTTGGATGGTAAACTTCTGAGTCTGTCAAGTATGCTGTAACTCCGTTTTATTTTGCCTCTTTTAATTTCCCCAGATCGAGATAGAGAGAAGCCGGTATTCAGACCACGAGCTTCGTGCTTTGGGCGAAGCCCAGCGCCTGGCAAAGAGGAAAGCTGACCTCGATGACAATGAAGATGAACAGAATATATTGCTGGCACAGGATTTGGAAGAAATCTGGGAGCAGAAATTCCTACAGTTCAAACCTGGAGCTCGCATAACAGGTTTGTGGTCTTTTCAGGAGAAAAGGGAAAGAGGAGGAGAGGAAGAGTATTCTGGTTCCCAAACCAAAGACAAGTGGTTAACCCTGCTCAGTGTTTTAAGTAACAAATCATTGCAAATGACAAATCATCCGACCTTCAGGTGGGAGGAAAATAATTTTGCCCCCAGTTCCTCACATCTGCCCCTACTATAATTTTTTAAGGCCTGTAGTTTTGAATACGAGATAAGGACGTTGGGATAGCCTTCTTTCTCAGTTAAACTCTAGAAATGTTTTCTGAATTTATCTCCCAATTTGGACTGAGAGAGGGGGAAATGAAGCCTTTTCCGCTAGCTCCCTGTGCTTTATCTGAAGTCCCTCCTAAGGCACGGGGTGAGTTCCTCTATCCTGTTTCACAAAGGAATGCCAAAGAGAAAGGGGCTAGTGAAGTCAGAAGCAGTGTGAACACCAGTGAAGTAGGGTTTGAATTAGTGTGGGTATTGCCTCTTTTTCAGAAGCTGAAAGTACTTCATGGTTTGCTCTCTAAAGGAGAAGTTCAGCTTTTGGGTTCCTCTTCTTATATTTTAGTTTCCTCAAGACTGTGAGGCTTTACCTTGGACGACGCCAGAGTTAGAGAGATGGGTCAGGGTGGTAATTTAATTACAGTAGTCCCCCTTATCCTCAGGGAATGCATTTCAAGACACCTCCCCCACCCTGAGGGTGCCTGAAACCGGATAGTACCAAATCCTGTATATACTGTGTTTTCCCCTATACATATACACCTGTGGTGAAGTTTAATTTATAAATTAGGCACAGTAGGAGATTAACAACAGCTAGTAATAAAATAGGGTAATTATAGCAATATATTGTAATAGAAGTTGTGAATGTGGTGTGTCTTTCTCAAAATACCTTATTGTGTTGTACTCACCATTTCACGGAAGCACTTATGGCTTCTCTTTGGCATGTCTGAATGGCTAGCGTTACTACTCTTGCACTTTGGGGCTATGATTAAGTAAAGTAGGGGTACTGGAACACAAGCACTGTGACAGTTGCTCTGACAACTGAAATGGCTGAGTGACTGACAGGCCAGGAGTGCATACAGCCTGGAGACGCTGGACAAAGGGATGGTTCCTATCCCTGGAGGGATGGAGCAAGATGGCACCCAATTTCATCTTGCTGTTCAGAATGCGGTGCAATGTAAAGCTTTTGACCAGTTTATTTCTAGAATTTTCCATTTATGATTTGATTGCGGGTGACTGAAATGGCAGAAAGCACAACCACAGATGGAGAGGGACTCTAACTTTTGTTGAGAGCAAGCGTTGTGGCTCTGCCTTAAAGGAAGACTGTAACGCTCTAATCTCCTTGGTTCTGGCAGATCACACGATCTCGTCTCCTCTGACCCCCATTTCTTCGCAGATGCCGATGAAAAGAACGACCGGACCTCACTGCACCGGAAGCTAGACCGGAACCTTGTTCTGTTGGTCAAAGAGAAGTTTGGAGACCGGGATGTTTGGTTGCTGCCCCAGGCAGAGTGGCAGCCGGGGGAGACCCTCCGAGCAACAGCTGAGCGAACCCTGGCCACACTGGCAGGTGAGTTCTCGCCACCCTCTCAACCCCATGAGGTGCACTTTGGACTCAGCCAGAGCATTTAAAGGCTGACTGAGGACCGTTCAAAGGTAAGGATTTTCCTTCGATCAGGTGAGCGTGTGTCTTTGTCCCACTGAGATTTTTAAACTTAGTACGTTGATTCTTGAACACATGGGTTTGAACTGTGCAGGTTCACGTATATGCTGGTTTTCTTGAATAAGTATGTGTAAATGTATTGTTGTCTTAATAACGTATTCTCTAGTCTCCTTTATTGTAAAAATATGGTGTATAATCCACACACATATGGAATATGTGCTAATTGACTGTTATTGGTAAGGCTTCTTGTCAACAGTAGGCTTTCACAATTAAATTTTGGAGGAGTCAAAGTTATATGTGGACTTGTGGCTGCCTGGGGGGTACCACTTTGTTCAAGGATCAACTGTACGTTCAGCGTTGTTCTACCATTCTCCCAGCCTGCTTATCTTCGTATCCTTGCTCTTTGGCACCGCCACTTACCTGTTCGCCCAACTAGCAGCCTCAGAGTTATCCTTGAGCGCATTCCGACGTCCATAAACTTGAGTCCTGCCTGGTCTGCTCTAAGTAGTCCTATTCCCACAGCTTGGGCTTTGATACCTTGACTTCTCCCCAGGGTTTCTCAGCCTTGCACTGTTGGTGTTTGGGGCAAGAGTATTCTTTGTGGGCACTGGTGTGTGCCCTGTGGCCTGTTTAGCAGCATCTGTGGCCTGTACCCATTAGATGCCAGCGGCACTAACCCATCCCCACCCCCTGTAGTGTGACAACCAAAATGACAACCAAAACCATCTAGAGCAGTGGTTCCCAACCTTCCTAATGCCGCGGCCCTTTAATGCAGTTCCTCAAGTTGTGGTGAACCCCAACGATAACATTATTTTCGATGCTACTTCATAACTGTAATTTTGCTACTGTTAATGAACTGTAATGTAAATATCTGTGTTTTCCGATGGTCTTAGGCTCTACAGCAGCGGTTCTCAACCTCTGGGTCACGACAGGTCACCTAAGACCATCGGAAAACACAGATATTTACATTAAGATTCATTAACAGTAGCAAAAGTACAGTTATGAAGTAGCAACAAAAATAATGTTATCGTTGGGGGTCACCACAACATGAGGAACTGCATTAAAGGGTCGCGGCATTAGAAAGGTTGAGAACCACTGATCTAGACGTTGCCAGGTAATAGCTGGGGAGCGAAATCACGGTGCGTGAGAACTGCTGCAGTGGACGGGCGAAGTAGATTCCGAATGCATTCCCCCCTTTGTGTCACACCCTTCCGTGCTGCTGGAATGAGCTTGCTCAAACACAGATCCCTGTGGCTTCTCTCCCTAGAATCCTTACAGGGTTTCCCATAGAAGTTCGGACATTCAAGCATGGCCTGCAAATCCTTTCTGTTCTGATCGTGAGCTCATCAGTCTTCCGTCTCGCCTCATTAACGTGTAGTCTAAGTTCTAACCTAGCAAACCTTTTGCATTCCTTGAATAATGTGGTCTTTCATGCACCTCTGCTTTGACGCATGCTGGTCCCCGATTGGCTGCTTTTACTCCTCCCTGGTCTGACTGCTCGGTTTTTAAGTCTCAGCTCGTTGGTTAAACATTCTGGGGTGGAAGTTTGTCCTGGCCTCTGGGTAGGGAGAGCTACGCCTCCCTGAGGGCTCCGTAGCACTGCATGTGCCTTACTCAGTGTGTGCAGCAAACACTCTGCCTTCCATTTGCTGGCCCTGTCCAGGCAGTGGGGTCACTGTGATGACATTACTCCTGCTCCCTGGGGGCTTCTGTGCCGGTGGAGGATATGCTCTTTCACTTATCCCATTGCCCTGTGATTGTTTATTAACGCGTTTCCCTCCCCGGCCAGAGTTCTGACTCCCTAGAAGGTACGTGCAGTATCTGTTCCTCTCCATCCTCCAGCTTTCAGCAGAGTATCTGGCCCGAGGAGGTATCTCCTGAGTGTTTTTGAGAAAGTGGATTTGGCAGGATCAGCGCACAACCTCTTTACGGGCTCTGCCACCATCTTAAGTACCCTTTCCCTCGAGGGGCCTGTGTGGCCTGCAAAGAGGGAGCACACAGAAGGTGGGGGGGGGGGGGGGGCGGCTTTGCTGTGCCCAGTGGTCCTGTAGAATGAGGCTAACGTGCGATTTTCAGGAGTGGTGTAAAGAAGTGCCTGTGTGCCTAGGCCTCACCAACATAAAATAGTCCCTTGTTAATTGTTGCCTATCCAGTCAGTAAAAATGATTGCTTTTGGATGGGCATTCTCCTAATTGCTGGTGAGATTGACCATCCTTTCATGTTTCTTGGCTGTTTGTATTTCTTCTTCCATGAACTACCCATTCACATTCTTTGTTTGTAACGACCTGTTTCTTTTTTATTTTCTTGATTACTTTTTAATCCATTTTCCCCAGGTTATAGAAATTAAGTGGAAATTTCAGAAAGATACAAAGAAACATACAGATAAAATCTCACCACTCACAGATACTCACTATTGACAGTTTGTATATAGTGTTGTTGTTTTTTAATATGGAGAATGTCAATTCATTGTAGATGGTGAAAAATGTATCAAACAGTGTCTAGTAAACGTATCACAGGGTAAGAAATAGTTTTCCCTTCTCAGAGGCAACCACCATCAGCAGTTTTGGGATGTTTTTAGAATTGCACATATGGTATCTGTTTCTTTTACCCACACAGAGCATATTTCTACAGTTACATACTTTTTTTCTCCTCTTATACAGAGCCTTTAGTCGTCTCTATCAGTACACGAAGACATAGCTCGCACTTTAACACCAGCGTGCTGTTCCACATGTGCACGTTCTGCCATTTGTTTAACCAGTCTGTCGCTTTTACAAAGAAAGGGGCAGTGAACACCCTTATGCACTCACCTTTGCTCACACGGGCGGGCAGAGTTGCTACATCACAGGGGCTGTATGAGTCAAATTGATACCTTGACAGACAGAGCACTCATGCTCATTTACATCCTTAGCTGAGTACACATGTTTTCTTAACCTCGACAAGCAGTGTACCGCTCAGTTTTTGAACTTCAGTAATAATAGGTTGTTGTTTTAATTTCTGTTTAATAATAAGGTTGAGCCTACTTTAATGAGTTTGATATTGACTTTCATGTGAACTTCCTGTTCATATCATATGCTTTGTTCATTTTCCTTTTAGATTTTTTTTTCCTCATTGATTTCTAAATACTTCTTATACCTTAAGGTATTTCTCTTTGAATGTGTTGAAATATTTTTTCTAGTTTGTCATTTTGTCTTTGACTTTTTTATGGTGGTGTTTTTTTTTTCCTTGAAGAAAGGTTTAATTTTTATGTAAATGTCTTCTTGAATTTTGTGTTTTGTTTAGACCTTCCTCTCTTAAAAATGATGCAGAAAATAAAGTACTCTTATGGTCTCTTTTTTTTTTTTTATGGAAAATTAAAAATATGGCAACATTCAGAAAATATTATTAAATATCCATGAAACCATCAAAAATGAATAAAATTCTAATGAACAAACAATTTAAGTCTCTGTTGTTAAATCTATTGTCTGTGCGGTATCAGTTTTGACATGAGGGCTGAGATCCAGCTTTATTTTTCTTGGTTGGCTCACCAGTTCTCCATGCCTTTCAGTAAGCCGCATTTCCCCATCCTTTGAAATACTGGGATGGGGTTAGTAAGCCCTTTGTCACACATGGCAGGACTTATCTACCTACCTTTGTCTTTTAACTTTGGTCATGGTGTGTTCACCCTACCGAAGTCAGATCAGGTCCTTTTCATGCTTTCCATGAGACACTCCTTTAAAAGGCTGATGAGGTTTGCTTTCCAGATACCAAGTGACTTGGTCCTTCACCAGCAGACGGCGGCGGGGCTGAGTCTGGAAGCTCAGCGCCGTGACTCCCAGCGGTGGTATTGGAGCTGCATTGCTGGCTTCGGTCTGAAGGCAGAAGCTTGGCACATGGAGAGGACCCAGCGAATCGGCTCTTCAGGAATGACCTTGGGGATTCCTCACTCCCCGGGATTTCTCTTACGCTTACCTTGGCCGGGATCAACAGGTGGGTGTGTCCTCATCTTGCAATTCTGTCTCTCCCCCTCCCTCAGAACACAACATGGAAGCCAAGTTCCTGGGAAATGCACCCTGTGGCCACTACAAGTTCAAGTTCCCCCAGGCAGTGCGGACAGAAAGTAGCCTTGGGGCCAAAGTATTCTTCTTCAAAGCGCTTCTCCTAACTGGAGACTTTTCCCAGGCCAAGAAGAAGGGCCAGCACGTGTGGGTCAGCAAGGAGGAGCTGGGTGACTATTTGCAGCCCAAATACCTGGCCCAGGTGAGGAGGTTCCTGATGGACCTCTGATGGACTCGGCTGCCTGTGGACGATGCTCGGACAAGGCTGCAACTGGGGCCTCGAGGACGTTTTGTGGTTCCCCATCTTCGCAGGGAATCTCAAGAAGCAAGCAATTCTGAGAAATAAATGAGTTGATCATTGTGTGGTCTTGGCTGGTTTGTCCTTGGAGAAGGACTGGCTTCTCTCCCTGTGAATAGAGGGCCAGCTCCGAGGGTGCCTTGCCCTTTTCTCTCCACGCTGGTGATTGGGTGTCACGTTGCGGTAGTGACTCAGCTGGCTTCCTGGGCCAGGGAGCAAACAAGGAAATGAATCCAAAAGCCTTTGTTCTGTGACAGCTTTTGGCACGTGTGTGCGCGTGGGGACAGAATCTGTATAGTTTTCTTTTAACCGTTTCCCCTTTTGTTATTTTCTCCCTTTCTGTTTGATAGATGGAAGTATCAGTCTAGCCTAGGGAATAATTCATTCTCTCTTTTCTGTTTCTCTTGTTTCGTTCATTCTTTATTTTTTATTTTAATTTTTTTAAGTTGACTTCAGAGGGGAAAGGAAAGGGAGAGAGAGAGAAACATCAGTGATGAGAGAGAATCATGGATCAGCTGCCTCCTGCATGCCCCCCAATGGGGATGGAGCCCGCAACTTGGGCCTGTGCCCTGAGTGGGAAACCCTGACCTCCTGGTTCATAGGTCCATGCTCGACCACTGAGCCACACCAGCCGGGCCTGAATTGGCTTCTTTCCCCATGAGTACTGAACTTGGGAGTCAGAAAGCCTGGGTCTGAATTTATGACCTTCAGCAGGTTACAACTGCTCTCCCTGTTAGTAACAGTGGTGTGACCCTGAGTGTTAGGCCCATACCTGCAACACACATTTCCATTCAAACCAGCGGGGCCGGCATCATCGCGTCGTCATGCCTGTGTAAGAGATGAGAACATAGACTCAGAGAGAGGCGTTACCTTGGTTAGGGTAACGCGCAAGTAGCGGGGCCAAAATGAACTCCGATCCGTGTGCAAAGCTAGTTCTTGGCTGTTCTTAGCTTTCCCTCTCACCTGGAAGACACTGATGAGACTCAGAGGGTGTGGGAATTCATGTGAACGCATTTAGCACTGTGCATGGCTTGTTAGACACACCCAGCAAGTGGTGCCTCCTCCCAGAGGCTTTAGACTCGTACGTTCTGGATTCCGCTGTCTCATCTTCAGCTTTTACATCTCCCGTTCTTTCCTTTTCCAAGTTTTATGTAACTAGGAGTTTCTGTCTGACTTGTCTGATGGGGGACATGGGTAATTTGGACATTAGTGTGTTCATTCCACAGCCAATCTCAAAGTGCGTGGGTGGCAGGCCAGTCCCATCATCACAGCCAGCGGGTTGGGCATGTCAGCCCCGCCCACCCTGGGCCAGGAAATCCGGAGCCGCTGTTAGCACAGGCTTATGGGGCGCTAAAGCCAGAGTAGACCCACTGACCCATTCTATTACACCAGCAGGGGAGAAAGAAACTGCAGAAAGGTTGCCAGTCCAGTCACTGAGAGCGCTAAGCTGCAGGCATGCAGAGCAAGAAGAAGCCCGCGTGCTGGAAACCTTAGGGCAGCCCCAGTCCCCCCTTCTCTGCTTTATTCGCGGGAAGCCTGGATTGGAGCCAGTCATCGCGGCTGTCTGTCACCTTCCACTTGCCTTGGGAAGTTCAACACCACAGGAAGTGAAGGAGGAAACTGCTCTGCCCCCTGCTCCCAGGCGCGGGGTCCTGAGCAGCTGTGGCTGTAAAGGTGCAGGGGAGGCCCAGAGAGCCAGCGCTGCTGCAGCCGAGGGCTGGCCCTGGGCGGTCCCCGGTGAGTCGGGGGTGGGGACAGCCAGGAGTAGGTGCATGTGTGTGTGTACCTGGTATGTGTGCACACACGCGCAGAGTAGCCACTCTGCCCCAAGTCATCCTCAAATGGGCCAGAGAAGCCGGCGGCAGGTTTGTTGAGGGTTTGGCAGTGCGTGAACACTGATTCCTGAGAACCTGGCTACCCAGGCCCCAAGTCGCTGCTGAGCGGCTGAGAAGGGACTGAGGTGGGAGGGAGAGACCTCCAGGTTCTCCATTCGAAAAAGAGCCCCAGTGCTGTTAGGGAAGACCAAACGGGGAACACCCTGAGAACGGGGTTCGGGAGGGCACCTCCAGGCTAGGGAGCGTTGGGGTTTTCAGGGCTCAGAGAGGATACCCCAGACGAAGAAGCCTGGAGGAGGTGGAGGGGGTTAGGCAGGGCTCCAGGGCTGGTGGGCTGGGCTCATATGCATGAGTGCCACAAGGTGGCAGGATTTGCCTGACAACCAGGTTCCTCGCAGCCTCGCCGCACCCGGCCTGAGGCCCCTGCCCTGGAGAAGAGCCCCCAGTGCCCTGCTCTGTAGGCCCGAGAGGCAGCCCAGAGCTGATGGGTAGCCAGCCAGGACAGCTGTGGGGCCCGTCCCCTTACTCCGCCTCACGTGATTCTCAAGTCAGCCGTGTGTGGAGACTTCCTCTTGCCACGTGCTGATCAGGGAGGTGAAGGGACTCTGGATTTAGACTCATGGGTTTGGCCTGAGCTGTGTGACACTAGAGCCACCCACTGCCCCCTGCTGTCTGGACGATCACCTTTGAATCATAGAGTTTGCACACCTGCTCTCCAGGTAACCTGCTGCAGGGTCACGGACCCCCTGAAAGGCCCAAGCTGGAGCACTTGGGGAGAACATGAAGAGGATCTGGAGGATACAGCAGTGAGACTGAAGTTACTGAATTTGGAGACAGGAATGAAGAGAGACGGAGTCTTCAAGTATGTATCTTCCCCGGGGCATGCCGGCCAGTCTCCTGAGTGACGGGCAGTAGCTTGAAATGCAGTAGGAGGAACCCTGGGAAATGGCCACATGGGAAGAATTCTTTGACATTTAGGACTATTCAGCATTAAAGTGAAGTTCTAAGACATTGCAGTTACCATTCAACAAGAATTTGTGGGAAAATGGTCATCAAAATGCTCCTGGCCAGCCCTGGCCAGTTTTGCTCAGTGGTTAGAGTGTCGTCCCTCGGACTGAAGGGTCGGGGGTTCCTGGTCAAGGCCATGTACCTGGGTTGCAGGTTCAATCCCCGGCTTCAGTTGGGGGCGCATTCAGGAGGCAGCCCATCGGTGTGTCTCTCTCACATCGATGTTTCTCCCCTCTCTCCCCTTCCTTCCCTTTCACTCTCTCTAAAGAGCAATGAAAAAATAACCTCGGGTGAGAATTAAAAAAATAATGATAATGATAATAAGTACTCCTGCCCATATCCTCATGATGGCGGGGCAAGAAACAGACCCACCAATCCGCAAAGGCAAACTGTGCCATTGGGACATGTGCTGTGCACCCAACCCGGGCAGGGGGTCAGGGAGGGCTGGTCAGGGCTGAGCTGAGGCCTGAGGAATAGGGGAGTGAGCCGGGGGAGGAGTGTGTGCCCCCAGAGGCCTGAAGGAAGTTCTGTGGGGCTGGAGTGCACTGCCTGTGGGATTGTACAGTGTTGTAAAGTTTTTAAAACACACACACACACATATGTATGTGTTTATTGATTATTGATTTTAGAGAGAAAGGGAGAGAGAAGTAGTGATGTGAAAGAGAATCATCTGTTGGCTGCCTCCTGCAGAGATGGAACCCAGAACCAGGGCACGTGCCCTGACTGGGAATCCAACCGGCAACCTTTCGGTGCACTGGATGGTGCTCAGCCAACTGAGCCACACCGGCCAGGGCGGTTCTAAGTTCTTCATTGTCCAAGACAGCCTCAGAGTTGTTTTCTTCGAAGGCAAGACAGTGAGTTCTGTGGTCTCTTGTTCCAGTGGAGCTCCATCTTGCCGGGGGGCTGGATTCTGAAGCCTGCGCAGCCCTGGCCTGGCAGTTCAGTTGGTGAGAGCGTCGTCCCCATACACCAAGGTTGTGGGTTCCATGCCCGGTTAGGGCACACACAGGGAATGCCTAAACAAGCAGAACAATCTCTTTCTCTCCCAATTTTTTTTTTGGGAGGGGGCTAAGGGAGGCAGCCAAAATTTTTGGTGGCTTTGTCTCAACAAAAACAAATAAGTAAATAAATAAATAAAACAAGTCCATTCCCCCACCCTCTCCTTTCCTCTCTAAAAATCAATAAAAATGATAAAATACAATAAAAGCCCATGCGTAAGTCACAGATCACGTTCACAGTTACCGTTGTGCTGTCTCTCAGAAAGGCATCGCCGTGGTGACTGGCGCAGGCCTGTTGGGAGAATCTAACATGGCCAGTTTCCTCCAGGGGTGGGGTATTTGGTCGAGCACAAGATTACTCCGTGCAGGGGCTACGCAGTATAAAATATTATGATTCCCATACCTCTCAGGGGCCATTGACTGACTGCGGGTCTATGCTCCCCCCGCCCCCCACCAGGAAAGGCCCAAATAAGGGCAGTTTGGGAGAAGATGAAGGGGATTCCAAATCACGTGACCTCAGCACCATGAGCTGCTCACACAAAGATAGGCATTGAGGATCCAGGGTGGAGTGCCCCACTCACCTGAGCTGGAGCCGGAGGGCAGCGAGCTGGTCCCCAGTGGAAGGGAAAGCCCACCTGCAGGTTATCAGTCTCACCTGTAGAAATCCCAGCACAACACTTTGCATTCATAAAAGTCCAGTGTGCACGTGATGCGACTGTGGTAGCTGCCTGCACCCTCCCACCCGCAGCAGCAGCGAATCATCAAAGCAGTAACGCTCCTGCTTTCACCCATATACCCAAAGGAGGCGGGGCCCACAGGTGCCAAATTAGCATTTTCCTTCTTAAAGGGGAGAGGTCCGGGTGTTGGCAAAGTGCTTAAGTCAAGCCAGCGATGAGGGGATTAAGTCGGGTGATTCTGGCCTTAGCCGCTAAGAGTATATGATGCTTGTAGTAATGGCTGTGGGTTTCGTGGATGGCATGTAAATCGACTGAGAGCAGGTCCACAGACTTCGTTCACCCTCAGTAAAATAGGAGTTTGACTTTTTAAGGTGACTCCTTTGAAGCAAATGGCACTCATTTGGATGGAAAGTATGTTTGTTAAAAAGATACTGTAGTCAGACCTGACGCACAACGCTTTTGAGCAGCGCCCTCTTAGCCACTGTTGTGCATGTGTGAGAGTGAGAAGTGTTTTACACATACCTGGCTTCCCGCGAAGACCCGCGGCTGCATTTCCTACCACGTCCATGGAGAGCACCCCTGCACTCCCTTTCTCCCACCCCGTTTCTCCCCGATCTCCACCTCACTGCCCCCCGCACAGCCTCCCCCCACGTCCTTGGACATCTTGTCACACGGCTTTGAATATTCACATCACACACACACCAAGAGCTGCAGATATTCTCATCACATACACACACACCCTTGAATGCGTGCTCCTTCCACACATTTATACAGTCCCTGGAAATGCATCTGATACATACATACACCAATACACACACCTGCACATTCTACACACACACACGCACACGCTCACACCTTTGACACTGATGCCCTACCACACCTAACATCGTTGAGCATTCACATCACACAGATGCTTGAATATTCCCCTCACGTACGGTTCAGGTCATTTGCCTGTTGCTCTCAGATCCGCGCCCTCCCTTCCCCACTGAGCTCTGCAATGTGTGTGTGCCTGCATGTGCACATGTGTTGAGGGGGGTGCTGAGCCCTGAAAATTACCTTTTCCAAGCTTTCTTGCTACTGGATTCCAGCTGGGTTTGGCCAGTAGGAGGTACTGGTGAGGGGAGGACGAAGGGAGAAGCGGGGTATATCTCCTCATGCTTTGCATCCCCTCTGGTCCCGTTGCCCGCCTGCTGCCAGGCTTCTTCATGATGCCAGTTCCCGCTGGTGGTCAGGCTCCTGGCAGCACCGCCTCCTCCCTCTGCCCCTCCAGCTCCAGGGGTGGTGGTGGCTTCTCTTGCTAATCTCAGGGTCACTTCCCATCCCCCCGTTTTTGTGTTTTCAGTCTTTTCAATACTTTTTGCAGCCAGTTCCCTGTATTCTAGTTCCCTCTTCTGAACCACCTGGCATGGGCGACTTTCCCTACCTGGACCCTGGCTGCTGCTCAGGATATTCTCATCCCAGACCGCCACTTCCCTCCAGCTGCTGGCACCTGTGCTGGCTCCAGTCCTGGTGCAGCGTAGGTGTTCGTTCTGTGTTTGTTGAATGAATGATGACAGTGCCCCCCTCGCTGTTCCGGGATTTTCCTGGGGCAGAGCTTATATCCTTGAACTGGCTGGCTCGGGGCATCCTCCATCCCCTCTAGATGGGTCACAGGGACAACAGTGAGCCCAACCTCGGGGAGGGTCAGGTCTCCCCAGCCAGAGCCACTGGGCAGTGGAGAGTGAGCGGCCTCACCTGAGTCGGGGAGACTGTCATGGAGCCTCAGTAGCCCGATGTGGTTTCAGAAGCAAGAGACTCACAGAGCCTGAGATAAACAGGAAAGAATGGGGTGCTCCTCTTTGCCTAAAGATTCGGGGCACCTGTGGTCTGAACACCAGCCCCCAAATCTGGCTCTAAAATGGACTCGGGCACTCGGTTCTTTGTCTCAGTATTCGTGTTTATACACTGAGTGGCCAGATTATTATGATTTCTGAACGCATAATAATCTGGCCACTCAGTGTATATCCTATATAATAAAAGGATAATATGCAAATTGTCCCCTTGACCAGGAGTTCGACCAGCAGGCAGGCCGGCCAACCGCCCATGTCCTCTCCCGTTGGCCAGGCTGGCTGGACCCCACCCATGCACGAATTCATGCACCGGGCCTCTAACACACACACACACACACACACACACACACACACTGAGTGGCCAGATTATTATGCGTTCAGAGATCATAATAATCTGGCCACTCAGTGTAGAATCATTATTTCTGTTTGTAAAATGTCTAAGGAGCTGTTTGGTCTGGACAAGCAGTGTGTCCCCCCGTGGGCCTCGGTTTCCTCAGCAATGCCAGTGAGGGCTGGGGTGGGTCTGTGATCAGGTTGGGACCCAGGCCGTACGCGTGGTGTCCACAGGGAGGCACCACACACATGCATTCCCGCCCGGGGAGCTGCAGGCCAGAAGCTGCGCTGCCCCAGGGCTCAGAAAGCTCCTCTTCCCCGTCCCCAGAGCCTCCCTGTGTGCGGGTGCATGGCGGGCACCAGTCACTAGCCGAGTCATTAGCACATGAGCTTGAGCTCCCAGGGTTACGCAGAATCATGAAGAGGGTGTGGGAACGCAGGAGACGTGCAATTTGGCAGGGAAGACAGAGCCAGGAAAGAAGTGATAACACCAACATCCAAGGATTTTCACACATCTTTGATTCAGTTTAATATATTTTACTTTGAGCAGACCGATGATGCCACAGTCTCCCGTAGGCCCGTGTCCTGAATTGATGTGATCTGTATAATATGCCCGAGGAAAGCAGGGTGGCGGCAGTGTCCCTAATTGACAGACAAGGGGAGCCATGAGCTGGGGGAGTGAAGTGGCATCGTCCTGGTCACACTCCTTGTCAGCGGCAGAGCTGGGACCTCATTCCAGGTCTAACGAGCCAGGACGGACATCCCTGGGTACCCGAAGCAGTCAGTAGGGCGGGCACCTGCCTCAGGGTGGCCTTGGGTGATTTTATCTGGTGAGTAGCACCAGACGTGCCAGACAAGCAGGGGAGCTCCTTAAATCACTGTGCTTGCACGTCCTCTCTGCATCTGGGGTGAAGAGGCCCAGCGAGGAAGTCTCTTGTCTCAGGCCTCACGCAGAACCAGAGGCAAAGGTGGGAGACGCGCCCTGGCCGGTTTGGCTCAGTGGTTAGAGCGTCGGCCTGTGGACTGAAGGGTCCCAGGTTCGATTCCAGTCAAGGGCATGTACCTTGGTTGCGGGCACATCCCCAGTAGGAGGTGTGCAGGAGGCAGCTGATCGATGTTTCTCTCTCATCGATGTTTCTTACTCTCTATTCCTCTCCCTTCCTCTCTGTAAAAAATCAATAAAATATATTTAAAAAAAAAATGGTGGGAGACCCTGGGAGTCGGCTGGCTTTTGCCACATGGAGTTTGCCTGGTCCCAGCGTGAGAGCTGGTGCTTCTGGAAGTCTCTGGGATCTTACGGGCCTTCCTTCCTGCTCACAAATATCAGAGCCAGCACAGCCCTGGTGATAGCCTCTGCCCGGCCCCCTGGCAGGGCTCATCGGCCCTCCCAACCCAGCTCAGCAGAGCAGGGCTCGCCCAGCTCACGGGGGCTTGTGGGGCAGGAGAGCCAGCTTTCCCTGGGATTACAAGGTAATGCATGTGAAGTAACGCCAGCTCATCCAAGTTTATGGATTATGTGGAAATCGCATTGCAGTCCTCTCCCAGGCCATCTGCTCTGGGCGCTCTAGCCAGGACCTCCCAGAGGCCTCTGCCCCTGAGCAGGGCTGGGGCCAGGGCGGGGCGTGCTCTTTGTGCCTGGGGCCGGGCCAGGATTTTCCAAGGGACCTCGAATGGGTTCTGCCCCCAGGGCCCCAGAGGGGAAGGCGGGCAAGGCAGGACAGTTGCAGCCTGAGCAGGGAGGTGGAAACCCATTCATTACCGATAGGATGGTCCACCCGGTTTTGGAATGAAAATGCAGCCTTGCATTTTAGAAGGCATCATTAGGCACATTGCTGGGGTGGGGTGGTGGGAGGGAGGTTTGTCTCAAGATCAATGCAAAGGTCTCCCGCCCCCTTGAGAAGTCTGCCTGAGCAACGGAGCGGGCTGCTGAAGCCCTGGGCCTCCCCGCCGCCCCTCCCCAGGAGAGGAAGGGAGTCAGGCTTTCTGCAGCGAGGAGTTGGGCTCTGCTTTTGTGACTGACAGAAAGCCCAGAGCCCGCTGAAGCTTTCCAAGGGGAAGGGGAGAAGGGCAGTGTCATATAGGGGTGAAGCATTTCATTGGTCTCTGGCCAGATTGGAAGTCAGCTCTTAATAGCTTGGCCTTGGGCAAATCACCTGACCTCAGGGTGCCCCCCCCATCTGCATAATGGGGATACAAATCGGACATACATGTGGGCTGTTATGAGGTTTAAATGAGTGTGAAGGTTGCCTGGCACCAGGTCCTCTTCAGTCCAGAGACTGTCCTGAGTGTGGGGCTGTGGTTGGTATTTCGTCAGGATCGGAGGTGGGCGGTGGGGAGAGAGCGGGGTTTTGTAGCTCTTGCCAATTTCCATGGTGTAAATACTCCCAATATGGCCGGCTGTGAGCCATCACAGTGGTGTTACTAAGTGAACGGGGAAAAGGTGCTCACCGTTGGCTCTCGAGAGTCGGTCGGTCGGTGTGAGCCGATTCTGCTCAGCTCTGGCCCAGCTACACTGGATGATAAGGCTACTTAACAAATACTGGAATATTTTTACGTAGGTTGCTAATAGCCACTGTCTCAAGAGTTCTCCTACTACTTTGTTAGCCTCGGCCTTTCCTCGGGTGACCCTCCCAGACCTCCACTGGTCCTTTAACTAGGAGAGTTGTGGAGACCCTCATCCCGTGATTTGGCCAGTATCAGTTGTGACTGGTCAACGCTGGGCCAGACCAATAAATACATTATTTGGGTATCACAGGTCTGTGGCCTAGTGGTTCCAGGCAAATAGGCTGAGTGATTCTGGCTTGTGGATGGGAGCTGTCAGCTGCCTTGTGAGGCCTCATCCTCATAGTGCTCCCCAGAACAGCTGTGGACAGAGGAGGGGGAGCCCTGTATCTGGAAGTCCAACTGGGGCAACAGAAAGTGTACGTCTCTGTTAAAATAGAGTTTGCACAAGTTTTGCTTCAATGATTAAAAAATGTCTTCGGTATGACCTGTTTTATCAGGTTGGAATGCAAATACTGTCACTCTTTAAAAAATTTCTTTAGTTAATTGCTTGAGCAGTCTTTATTATTCAGAAGTTCAGTATCCCTCTTTTGAGGCTTCCTGCCACATTGGATCGTTGACTGGCTTCCAAATGCCAGGCAGAAAAACAACTAGAGTCTGATCAGTCTGCTAGCTGGTGGTCTGGGTTGGTGGCTGTGTTGGTGACCTCACTCAGGACTCCCAGCTGACCCATGTGGTTGGACCTGGGGCAGTAGGGAGACAGGCAGGCAGCAGAAATCAGTGTGATGGGTCGGGGGCGACAATAGAGAGTGGTGTGGTCTGTGGTAAGTTGGCATGAGCATCCCCCCAGCCAGCTGTGGCCCAGTGTGGGCCCTCTGTTTCTGGATCTGCTCATACTTTGAGAAGAAACAAGATATAGGTAGGGTTGTATTTTTGAGGGAAAAAATGACATGTAATAAGATGTACAAATCCTAATGAATTTTTACATATGTATACATCTCATGTCTGCAGCCACCATCTATAAAAAGCTATGAACATTTCCATCTTTCAGATATTTTCCTTATGCTCCTTTTCAAGGCAGTAGCTACCCCCGCTTCACCAAAGGTCACCACTGATGTCTATATCCATAAGTTAGCTTGTCTGATCTTGAACTTCCTATGAATAAAATCTTACAATATGTATTCATTTATGTGTGGTTGTTTGATATAATACTCTCAAGATGATCCATCTTTAACATTGCCAGTAGTTCATTCCTTTTTACTGCTGATAAATATCCTAGTTTGTTTACCTGTGATCTTGTTGAGGGGTTTTTGGATAGTTTTTACCTCTTGGCTATTGTGAATATAATTGCTGTGAGCCTTCATGTATAAGTCTTTTTTTCTGGACCTAGACATTCATTTCTCTTGGGTACATAGAGGGTGGGGCAAAAGTAGGTTTACAATTGTGAGCATGTGAAACACGGAGTTTATTCTTGTATTATTATTCATTAATTATTGTATTTCCCCTATGAACAACTGTAAACCTACTTTTGCCCCATCCTGTGTAGACATTGGAGTGGTATTACTGGGCCATAAAAATAGGTCGATGAAACTTTATTAGAAACAGTTTTTCATAAAGGTTATGTTCGTTTATATTCCCACGAGCAATGCACGAGAGTTGTAGCGGCTCCACATCCTCACCAGCACTTTTGGCCATTCTGTTGGGTCTGTAGTGGTACCTCATTCTGGCTTGAATTTGCTGATGAATAGAGATATGGAGCACCTTTACATATATCTATTGGCAGTTGAGTATTTACTTGCAGTATTACTTTCAATTCCTTGCCCTCTTTTTAAATTGGGGTGCCTTTCTATTTTTCACATGTAATATATGTATAGTCTCTATTCTTTGTATATTCTGAGCACAAGTCCTCTGTCAGATGAGTGTGCTATGGTTATTTTCTCCCAGTGTGTGGCTTGCCTTTTCTCTTGCTGGTGCTATTATTTTTCCTTAAATGTTTGGTAGAACCCATCAGTTAAGCCATCTGGGTCTGAAGTCTAATTTGTATAAGGTTTTAACTACAAATTCAATTAACAAATATAGAATTTCCGCTTTTTTCTTGGATCAGTTTCAGAAAGTGGAGTTTTTCATGGGGTATTTTTTATTTCCTCTAAGTTGTCAAATGTATTAACTTATAGTTCTTCATGTTACCTCCCTATTATTTTATCCATGTCCTTAGGATTTATAATAATAAATATTCTTATTTTTATTTCTAATAATAGTATTATGTTTTATCTCCTTTGCCGTGATTATTCTTATTGGACATTAGCCAATTTTATTAATCCTTAAATAAGACAATTTTTTCTTTGTTGTATTTCTGTTATTTTTCTCTATTTCATTGATTTTTTTTCTCTTATATTTTCTCTTATTTTATTTTTTTTACTTTGGGTTAAATTTGTTCTTTTGTTAGCTTCTTGCGGTAGAATCTTTGGCTATTGATTTTTAAAATATTTTATTCTTTCCTAATAGATGCCTTTTAATTAATAGTATTTTCATTGTTGAGACATTTGATCAAAATCTTAAGGTTATTCCTTTAAATTTAATATCCCTCTTTTCTCTGGCTGCTTTAAATTCTTCACTCCTTCTTTGTTTTTGAGTGGTTTTTCTATAATGTGCTTAGATAGGCTATTCTTTGTCTTTTCCCAACTTGGGGTTCATTTAGCTTCTTGAATCTGTGGGTTATGTTTCCCAAAGTTTTGAAAATTCTGGTCACTATCCGTTCAAATACTTCTCTCGCCCCAATTCTCTTTCCTCTTCTTTTTGGACTCTAATTGCATTTATATATACTCCTTCACCCCTCCCCCCATCACGCTGATGCTACATTCTCTTTATTTTAGTTCTTTTATTCTCTTTATGTTTCAGTTTTGTTATTTTTCTTATTGACCTGTTTTTTTTAAATATATGTTTTATTGATATCAGAGAGGAAGGGAGAGAGAGAGAAACATCAATGATGAGAGAGAATAATTGATCAGCCGCCTCCTACATGCCCCACACCGAGGATCGAGCCTACAACCGGGCATATGCCCTAACTGTGAGAATCGAACCATGACCTCCTGTTCACAGGTCAACGCCAACTACTGAGCCAAACCTGTTTTTTATTTTACCAACTCTTCTGCTTTGTCCAATCCATCATTAAGTTAATTCTTCATTTCAGTTATTCATTGTTTTAGGTCTGAAATTTCCATTTGATTTCTCTTTAGAGTTTCTGTTTCTTTGATGAAATTCTCCATTTTTTTAGCCATTATATTTATACTTTTCACCAATTAAAAAAACTTATAATTGTCATTTCAAAGTTCTTGTCTGTTAATTTCATTATCTGGATCACCTGTAGGTCTTCTTCTACTGACCATTTTTCTCTTAATCAGAGCTGTCATTCTTCATTACATTTATTGTAATTTTGGATGAAAAACTAGATGTTGTCTTTAAAAAAGAATGGCAGAACCTGAAGCAGGTAATATTTATTCCCAGAAAGATGATGTCCTGTCTTTTCTCAGCGGTAAAATAGTGGATTCATCATCGCTGACTTCAAATGCCTTGAAGAGGGTATCAGGCCTTTCCCTGGGATCTAAATGGGAAATGGTTATAAGAACTTTCTCCGATTTTCTTTCCTGCTTTCTGATTTTCATTCTATGGGAGTTCTCATGCTTTGCTTTCCAGCCCAGGTCCACGTGCAGCTGTGTACTTGGTAAACAACCCATGGGGGAGGATTGGCCTTCTCTCCCCGAGGGCTCCATCAGAATCCAGTCCATCATGCCAGCCCCATGGTCAGCATAGTTAATCTGGCTTTCTCCTAATTCAGCAAAGTGCCCCTGTCTGTTGCAGACCTGCTTCTCTGCCTGCCCATGACCCAGGAACAAAAACAGCCACTGTTCTCTGTTCAGTTATTAAGCCTTGTCCCTCTAGAATTTAGTGCATTCAGATTTCTCTACATCCTCAGCTCTTGGTTGAGTTTACAAAATATGATTTTGTGGTTTATTGATGTTTTCTCATTGTTATGGTAAGAGTGACTGGAAGCCCAGATGTTGGTTCTTTTAGTGTGAAATCATCTCATTCTTAAGGTAGCAAAAAATTCCAATATTTAAAAACCGTTATGCAGACCAAAAGAAATGCTTCTGTGGGCTAGATTCCTTGTAGCTTGTGGGCTGTAAGCTTGTAGCCCCTGATGGACCTAAAATTATTTATTAATAAATAATTATTGATGGATAACTGTGACATTGTTATATCTTACTTCCCTGAAAATAGTTGGCGGCTTCTGTTAAAATCTGCTTGTACTTAGGATGCCTGTCATGCTTAGGTTTTCACCTCTCTCGTGAGTGCTGTGATGGGAGAAAATGTAAGAATCTGCTTGATAAGGCCATTGGTGCTCATAGTCGATAGTCCTCCAACCACTTAAGTCCTTGGATTGTAGCAGGCGCACCTTGAGTACCTACAGGCTGGGATCTCTGGTGGGGAGAAGATAAGGAACCAAGGATGCTATGGTTGTGTGTGTGTGTGTGTGTGTGTGCGTGTCACTTCGGGAAACTAACTAATTGGGTAGGTCTAACAAGTAGTCCAAATCGCCAAGTCTAATCCCAAGGATTTGGACAGAATGCAAAGCCTGCCCTTTCTCCAAGTCCAGTGACACACGGATCAAGGAGTCTGTCAGAAGGACCCCAAAGTAAAGAAAAGCCCCAGGGGCTGATGGGAAATGAGCCGTACCCAGTGTAGCCATCACACTTCATCCCAGCAGATCTCACTTGCTGTTAACAAAATCACACATTTTCATCTCTCTCATTGTGAAAAGTTAATCTCATTCTTCTCAAATGTAACACTTAATGAGCCCTATGATGAAACTCTTGACAGAGCACATCATTCTAAGGCCGTATAAGTGGTTCCTTTGTGGTTTCTGAGCCCTTGCATTTGGTGAGCTATCTTTGGCCTTCTAGAAAACTCGAAACCTTCAATCAATGAAGTAAGTGCACAAATGTATGCGAATTTTTGATTAAACAGATAAATGCTCAGAAACAATGCAATTCTTGTAAATATTTTTATTTTACTGTGTTAAGAGAAAAAGAAGTGACATGCTTAATGAGGCACTTTGCAGAAATCCCAAGGTTAATTTAGGAGAGTAAGTAAATACCCAGAAATGCATACAGTTCTTATAAACACTTTTACATACAGGTCAAAATAAGTGACACGTATTTCATATCAGTGCTGTACAGATTCTACATTTAATTTGGGAGCATGAAGTAAACAAGTGCTCAGAGCATGTCAGTTCCTTCAGAGGCATCGCCCTTATTTAAAAGACACCAGGAGATTGGGGAAACAAATCTCTGGGTTTAAAAAAGTGCGTTTGTATTGATTTCAGAGAGAAAAGGAAAGGGAGAGAGAGAGAGAAACATCAGTAATGAGAATCATTGGTCGGCTGCTTCCTGCACACCCCCTGCTGGGGATGGAGCCCACAACCTGGGCCTGTGCCCTGACCGGGAATGGAACCGTGACCTCTCAGATCATAGATTGACACTCGACCATTGAGCCATGCTGGCGGTGCCAAACCCCTGGATTTTGTATGTCAGTAAATGAGCCTGAAGGGTGGCAGGAGGTGGTCGGGACACTCTCCTGCGTGCAGGCCCTGACGTGGCAACATGATTACCCAGATGCGCAGGGAAGAAGACTGCTGGCCACTGGGTGGGTGGGAAGCGGTTTATTATGGCCAAGTCTCTTTGGGCTGGGGCAGCAGGCACCCCAACCGTGGTGCAGAGGTCCTCTCCTTGCTCCCATGGGCGACCACCTTGGAGAGGAAAGAGCCCATACTTTAGGCTGAGAAGTTCCAGGTTGTGGCTGGCTCCCCCAGTAGGGGGTGTGCAGGAGGCAGCCAATCCATGATTCTATCCACTGAGCCAGACCGGCTAGGGCCTCTCTCATCGGTGATGTTTCTGTCTCTCCCGCTCCCTGCCTCTCTGAAATCAATAAAAAAATATTTTTAAAGAAGTGGCTGTGATGGAATTCTCTTCATGTGTATTTACATCTGTAGTGGAAACACACCTAGCAGTGTGCCCAGTTTAGAATAACTCGTTGTGGCGGTCATGCGTTATTTGCCTCTCTAGCATCCATTCCCCATTTTCATCTGCGGGTCCAGCCCCCCCCCCCCCCCCGGCAGTCCCTCAGCCATGGGGTTTAAGTGGACCTCATCCTTGGCCCCAGGGGTGGAGGGCAAGGCTCAGTCAGTGCCTTGGGTTCCTCTGCGGACAGGGATTGCTTCAGGAATAGCACACAGCTCAGTCGGGCCAGTCAGAGCCACGGAGCCTGAACTCCTGGAGTTTTGGTTGGGTACTGGGGAGGCTGACTCCCCCACTGTCGCAGAACTGGAGCCTGGAAGTGTGTGATGTTGGAGCCAGTGTAGTCATGGTGTGTTTCTGTCAGGAAGCCTTTCTGAGAATGGAACCCAGTGAGAGAAAGCAGACCTTATAGGTGAAGAGCTAAATTCGGTGATGCTGGTGTGCCTGGACCAGCTATGCCTGAAGTCAGCCCTACTGCCGAACTTTTCAGCTAATTTTTTCTTTTTTTTAAAGATTAAAGCAACTTGGGTCGGGTTTCTGTGCTTCCCGTGGGAAGGAAGGGTGAGGCAGGGGGAGCTGGTCTAGAATTGGCGGGTTTGAATAATTGCAGGGGGCTCAGGGGACAGGGGCTGCCTCTAGTGGTCTGACGCCTGGCCCTGTGATGACCAGGACGGAACAGTGTCCCGCAGTGTAAGAGCAGGAAAGTGGGATGGGGTGGGGCCTGGGCTGGTTGGTTTGCATATGGAAGGCTGCTCTTTGGAGAGTTACTCTCTCTAGAAATCTAACTTGGGGAGGGCGGTCTTCCCAGGGTCAGAAAGCCCCAGCTGTCCAAACACCAGAATAAAAAGGCATGCTTAATTCAGTGGCGACACGGAAATGTCGGAAAGGCAGGGAAACGTGATGGAGCCGAGTGCCCAGGAAAAAGAGGTCATTTTTGTTGAGCCCATGTAGTGTCTGCCACAGCAACTTAATTCCGTGGAAAGAGCTTACATTCTGGCGTTAGGAGGCGGGAACTGCTGGCCCTGTGACCTGGAACCGTGTGAGCCCGGATGAATCACTTTCTCTCTCAGAGCATCAGTTTTACTAGCTTCCCGAAGGGGAAAGCCATCAGAGCTACATCGCATGGCCACTGTGAGAATCAAATAAGATGTCGTAAGATGTTTCTGGCAAAGTCCAGAGCGCCATTCAAACGTTAGCTGTGTTTTGTGGTCTTTCCAAGTTTGCCGGGCCCGCTGTGGCTCCTGCAGATGGAGCTCTGCTGTCATTTAAGCTCAGGTCCTACCTCCAAGCTGCTTGGAGTGGGACCAGGGAAGCAGCTGGATGACCTGTTTCCCAGGGCCTCACGCAGAGGCGCCGAGGGTCTTTACAAGGATGCGCAGGAGGAGCAGATGTGGCCAGGGAGCCCACGCCAGATCCAGCTGGGAACACGCGCGGTGCACCGGGAGGATGGCGGCTAGTTCTCTGCCAAGGCTTTTTAGAAAGGAATCTTTCCCCCCTTTTAAATCAGTATATGCTCATTAAGGAAATCGGGTTAAATATAGAAAAATACGGAGAACAAGAGAAAGGGACTCCTAGTACCATCACACAATCACCGGTAACACTGTGTTTCTGCCTTTATTTATTTATTTTGGTTTTGGTATTCTGCCCCTGTGAAATGGCTTTTAATCCATCGATTCTTCATCAAAATTTCATTTTGCTACATAGTACATACAAAATTCGAAAGTTACAGAGGGTTACGCAATGAAAATAAGGCCCCTCCCCTCCCAGTTCCTTTCCTGGAAGGCAGCCTTGGTTACCAGCTCCTCGTGCTTGCTTCCAAAGTGAATCAATGCACATGTAAGTAGATGCATGCATAGCCTTTATTTTTATACACGGGTTCTCGCGTGGGATGCACCCTCTCCAACAACATGCTTTTCCACAGAGTAATGTGTCCTGGAGAATGCTCCATGTTGGTTTGTGGGAGCTGAGCCTCACTCCTGTCACCATAATCTATTTACCCAGTCTGATATTGAAGGGTATTTAGTTTGTTTCCAGTATTTTGAATTTTTAACAATGCGGCAGCGGATATTCTTACACAGGTGTCATTTTGTACATGTACCAGTGTATCCGTGGGATAATTCTCTGGAATTGGAATAGCTGATTGGAGATGCACATTTTAAATATTATGGTGTGTTGCCTCTGTAAAGGCCGCGTTCACTGACAGTGCATAGAATGAGTGTCAGTTTCTTCACACTCTCCCCAACAATCTGTTATTAAGCTTTGTCAACTGGCTAACCTGATAAATAAAAATAGTACTGTATCTTCTTTTTAATGCTTAAAATCCATTTTATTTCAGTTGCTATTAACTATTTTATCTTGTCAATATTTTCCTGTTGGACTGTTGACTTTATTGAGTTGTTGAAGCTCTTTATATATTAGGGGAACTAGCCTTCTATGATATACTAGAGGCCCGGTGCACAAAATTCGTGCACAGGGGGGTTGTGCCTCAGCCCAGCCTGCACTCTCTCCAATCTGGGACCCCTCTCACAATCCAAGACTGCTGGCTTCCAACTGCTCGCCTGCCTGCCTTCCTGATTGCCCCTAACTCCTTCTGCATGCCAGCCTGTTTGCCCCTAACTGCCCTCTCCTGCAGGCCTGATCGCCCACAACTGCCCTCCCTTGCAGGCCTGGTCCCTCCCAACTGCCCTTCCCTGCTGGCCATCTTGTGGCGGCCATCTTGTGTCCACATGGGGGCAGGATCTTTGACCACATGGGGGCAGCCATCTTGTGTATTGGAGTTATGATCAATTTTCATATTACTCTTTTATTAGATAGGATAGAGGCCTGGTACACTGGTGGGAGCCAGCTGGTTTGCCCTGAAGGGTGTACTGGATCAGGGTGGGGGTTCCTTTGGGGTGTGGGGTGGCCTGGGTGAGGGGCCTGTGGTGGTTTGCAGGCTGGCCATGCCCCCCGGTGACCCAAGCGGAGGCCCTGGTATCTGGGATTTGTTTATCTTCTACAATTGAAACTTTGTAGCCTTGAGCTGAGCCAAGCCTTCTGCTTGCTCCGTGGCAGCAGCCATTTCTGTTGGGATTTATTTATCTTCTATGATTGAAACTTCATAGCGGAGGCCAAGGCAGGCCAGGCCTGCGGGAGCTTGGCTTCCTCCATCACCGGGGGCAACCCAAGCCTCCTGCTCTCTCCAGCTCTGTGGCTGCTGCCATTTTTGTTGAGATTTATGTATCTTCTATAATTGAAACCCTGTAGCCTTGAGTGAAGCCAAGCCTCCTGCTCGCTCTGTGGCCGCAGCCATTTGTGTTGGGATTTATTTATCTTCTATAATTGAAACTTTGTAGCCTTGAGTGGAGGCCTGGGCCAGCCAGGGTGTGTGGAAAGCTTGGCTTTCTCCATTGCCAGGGAAACCCAAGCCTCCTGCTCACTCCATGGCCGCAGCCATCTTGGTTGGGTTAATTTGCATACATGCTCCTGATTGGCTGGTGGGTGTGGCTTGTGGGTGGAGCAGAGTGATGGTTAATTTGCATATCACTCTTTTATTAGATAGGATGTTGCAAATATTTCCCCCCATTTGTTGCTCTTCTTATGACTCTATTTTTTTCCATAAAGAATCTTTTTATTCTTTGTGAAGTTAGTATAATCAATTTCTTCTATCATAGTTTCTGCATCTGTGTCAGATTTTGAAAAAGGCCTTTTCCCACTCCAAGACTAGTACTTCTGTGGTTTTATTTTATACATTTGAACCTTTCTTCCATCAGAAATGTATTCCGGTGTAAGGAATAAGGTTGAGATCAAATTTTTTCCCAGGTAGAAACATAGTTTATCCCAATATCATTTATTGAACTGCATCCTTTGTTCTACTGATTTGAAATGTCATGCGGACCATGTGCTGTATTTTCACTGAAATTTGGATGTATTTCTGGGATCTGACATCTGTTTTATTGATGGCTGCTCTAAAGGAAAAACAGACCAAGGGAGGAGTGATCAGGGAAGGTCAATGTGAGGAGGTAATTCAGCTGAGGCTGAAAGGGTCTTTCATGAGGAGGGAATAACATGTGCAAGGGCCCTGAGGCAGGAAAAGACCTGGTTCTAGAGGAACTCAGAGAGAGAACCCAGTGTGGCTGGCCCCCAAGTCAGGGTGCTAGTCCTAGGAGATGACGCTGGACAGATGGGGAGGGACCTATTTGTCCTCCTGGGTCTCACTAACAGTCCCGTGTGTGTCCCATGCGATTGGGAGCCTGTGAAGGGTCTTAAGCAGGGCAGCGCTATGGTCCAGCCCACAGGCATTTAAAATCTCTCCTGCTGAAGAATGAAGATTCTAGGTGCAAGCTTCACTATGCAGGGCCTCGAGGGAGCAGGGGGAGAAGGTACTCTTGGGATTCCCAGTACAGCCACCAGGCCTCACGTCCCCCTGCCTCATGCTGAAAGCAGCAAGACAGGCATATTGGCAAATAGCTGGCTTTTAACCAGAAAAGTACGGCTTTGCCTTCATGAAGGGCCAAAGACCTTTAAAAATTGAATCACTTCAGTTGAACAAATCTTTCAGATAGTTCTGAAAATTTCAGTCCTTTTGTAAGAGCCCCTTCGAGCAAAGCCATTTGAAATGCTTGGTTAATGAAGCAGCCACCAGAGCCCCGTTTTGAATAGAGTTGTGTTTTTTTGTTGTTGTTTTTATATATATTTTTATTGATACCAGAGAAGAGGAGAGAGGGAGAGAGATTGAAACACCAATGATGAGCGAGAATCATCGATCGGCTGCCTCCTGCACGCCCCTTACTGGGGATGGAGTCTGCAATCAGGGCATGTGCCCTGACCGGGAATCCAACCCTGACCTCCCGGTTCATTGGTCAGTGCTCAACCACTGAGCTGCGCCGGCTGGGCCACACTGTCTTTTAAAGTGTGTGTCTGCATGTATGGGTGTGAGCGTGTGTGTTTGTGTGTGTGTGTGTGTGGCGTGCAACATTTTCCCAGACACGGGACAGAGCTGAAGCCCTAGCTGGAGTGATTAATGTCCCGGGGCATCCTGATGGAAGAAGATGAGGATGAGGATGCTGATGCCAGGAAGCTCAGGGTGGCTGGCGTCACATTCCTTCCTAGTAGAGCTGGTCCAGGCAGCCCCATCGGCAGTGAGCTCCAAGAGCCGGAGTGAGGTCGAGTGGCCAAGCATCCAGCTGGCAGAGCCTCTGCCCTGAGAGGGCCTGGATCCGATGGCCCAGGGGACCCCTCTCAGCTCGGAGCATTCCCAGGATGGTCAGCAGGTAACCAAGGTGACCAGCAAGCCACTGGGCTTTGGATTCCCCCCTGCAGGTGTGGGTGGTGCTGCAGGCATTGGGGTTTGCCTTCAGGAACGGACAGGAGCCATTAGGCTGGGCCTGGCACTCACAGTGGGCTCTCGATGTTATCTCCAAATGCAGTTACACACGCAGGCTGAGATGCACTGACAAGAGGGAGAAGAAAAGACATTCATCACAGGGCTCTAAGCACATCGCATTACCGACGCGTGCTGCCTCCAGTGCCCTAAGAATTAACAGTTCATAAATCCTATCATCATTTTGTGGATAACACAATTATAATTGCATTTGAAACCCACGATGATAATTTGTTAAATGTAAACATTGAGAACAGCAACAAATATGGGGACTTGGTTGTAGCAATTTGTCATTCTTTAATATTCTGGAAGCTTCAAGGCTGCAGGAGGGTGGGGGTCTCTCGTGACCTCTGAGGAGCCCTGAGTGTGGGTGTCTATGTGTCTGTGATCAAGGCTGCTTATCCATGCGAGTGTGGGGGAAGGGGTGTGTTGGTGAGAGAGGGTGTCTGTGTAGCAGGAGCACCCCCAGCCTCTGGGAACTGGGAAGGGTGCTGTCAGAGCTGTGCGAGTCTAAGACATCAGGGGCATAACTTGATTTGATGACTTGGCCCGAGTAACCCTCTCAAAATAGAAAAATCAAGGACCCAGCGTGGAGGCAGCCTGTCTGGGCTCGGGCTGGTAATGAGGGCTAACAAGGCTTGATGGAGCCCGGGAGCAATGGGCTGAGATGGCCCCGAGCTGCCTGGCACCCCGGGCCCCGCAGCCATCCAGCTCGGCCCGGCCCGGCCTAATGCTATCGGCCACGGAGATCCTCGCTGATAAGGATGAGAGGGAGCAGCTTGGCACACCCTGCGGGAGGCTGCCTCCGAGGCTGGCAGTGCGCCCAGGGTAGCTTCTGGGAGGGTGTCGGTGGGGTGCTTGCTGGGACAGGGGCCCTCCCAGTCCTTTCGAAATGTATTACATAAACACTTGTTCATTTCAGGAAACTTGGAGATAAAGATTATCATCAAGAAAAAAAGAAACAGCTTTTCACTTGGAGATAGATCCCCACTGCACACATGTTATCGGGTAGGCCCTGACCATGGACGCCAGGGTGTCAAGTCGTCCATAAGGAGAAACACTACCCTGGACAGCTCCCCAGGAATGTGTCACGCTGGGAGCAGACACACCACCCGCCAGCCACACGCCCCTTCCCCACTGGGATGGACCAGGTCACCATTTTGTTGGTTGAGCCCCAAGAAGAGTAGTTGGCTCGCATGTAGGGGACAGGTGGTATGACAAACACACATTTTGGAACGTTAGAGTCACACTCAGCATGGGAGGATGCTCGCATTCTAGAAGGCAAATGGGGACTGGGAGGGACAGAGCAGCATCGTGTCATATCTGCACCATTGCAGTTGTCCCCCCACCCCTCCACCCCCCACCCCACCTTGCAGAGTGCGTAGGGTTGAATTCAGAGGAGGGAAATGCATGCCTGATGCGGCCGCCTTGTGTGCCTTTTCCGTCTTTGTCTGTGCATGTGAATGCATCCATATGATTGATTGTTTGATAAAAACAGGATCATACTGTATATGCTCTTCCCAGCGATTACACCCTGCACATCATTCTCCATAATATCCATATCATCATTTTACATGACCTCCTGGTATGCCACTGAAGAGATAAATGCCGTAATTTGTGTAATTATATAATCAATCCTTCATTGCACGGCATTTGCTTTCAAACTGTTGTTATTCTAAGAATTGCTCCGATAATTTCCTTCAGGAGGAATCTTTGCTTTTCTGTCCAATTCCTTTCCCTAGAGGAAATGCTCCCAATGAGGAGTCCCGTGTCAGACATGCTTATAGTTTAAGCCTTTGGTCACAGGCCACCTGCTGTGGTCACTCTTACCCCGGGAAGGGGATGAGCTCAGAAAACTGACCAGTAGCCGATAGAGAGGTAGAGTGGGCTCGCTGTGTGGTGAGGGGCATGCGATGATGGTTCTAAACTTTTCTGTTTGTCTTAGCTTCCATCTGCCTCAGTCTCCTGTCCTTTGCAAATGGGAGGAGTTAGGCTCAGGTCGGCCCTGGTTTCCTTGGAGCAATAAAGATGATCCACGGAGGGCTTCCCCGATTTCGGAGCCCCACATGTCTCAGCTGTGCTCTCACGTTGGGGCGGGCCACAGGCTCCACGTGGCTGCTCGCCACAGCTCCACCCAGTCCTGGGGTCCTGGTGGCTGAGCTTTGCACGGTGCTGCTCCAGAGCCGTCCTTGCTTTGCACCCGCACAAAGCTGGCAGCCTGGTGGGTGAAAGTCACCTAGTTCAACTATACAGTCATGAACTGTGAAGTAGCCGGGAGAGACTCCCCTCCCCTCCCTTGACCCTGCTTCCGCAGCCTCCTCAGTGGGCACGGTGAGCTGTGGCCAGTGTCAACTAATCCCAGCGTTCTAGGAATCCCTTTCCCCCTGGGGTACCAGTACCCTGGCCTGTATTTTGGGTTCCTTTGGTAACCGCCAGGTGGAAGTACATGCTTGTGATGTTGCTACGTGATTCCTTTTTAAGGCTCCTTTCCGTCACGAGGCTGTGGTTCCTTGAACTAACACAGGCCTGGGAACTGGGGGAGAGGCAGCGGGTCCCTGTAATTGTGGCTCAAATCAATCTCCGCCGCTTCCTAAGCCGAACGATTTTCCCTTTGGTCACGCACATCAGGTGAAGCCTTGGGGAGCAGTCCACTCATTTCAGTCACAGAGGCCTAATTACCCCCCAAGATCCCTGGAGGTACAGCCGTTGTGTTGGTTGGCCTGACTCCGCTGCCTGCTCTGAGGAGCGCCTCTGCTTCCTCTCGGGTAGCTGAGTCCCTCTGCTCGACCTTGGTCCTAAGTTTCGCCTACGTTTCCGTCGCTGTCACTTCAGTCAAGGAGCTCCTTATCCTGGCAGCGTTTGCTCCTGCTCGGACGCCATTCCCCAGGGTGCTGGTGCTGCCGCACCGCCAGCGTGCTTCTCCAGGCTGTTGGGACGAGCTTGTCCTCGGAACTCTCGCGTGGGTTACTTTTGCGGTGGAAGTTGTGCACTCATGATAACTGTGCTCTGGCGTTCTTATCTCCCCAGCATTTTGGGTTCTTTCCTCTGTATGATCTCAAGTTCTTCCTGGCGTTTTCGTTCTCAGCCGAGCAAATAACTGAAATTCTTCCCAGTGGCTTGAGTCAGTGTTCGGTACCCAGAATCTCTGCTAGGTGTTGACACATCGAAAATTTGATCTGATCTAAAGCGACGCTCCTCTCTCCCTGCCCCAGGTCCAGGAGATTCCCTCCTCACACAGGTTCCTCATAAAAATAGTTAAAGGAACATACAGTGAAATTGACTTTTTTTTGGCTTACAGTTCCACGAGTTTTAACCCACACAGATTCATGTAATTACCACCACAATCAAGTTGCAGTATAATTGCATCACCCCCAAATCTTCCTTGTAATACCCTTTGTAGTCACACCCCTTCCGCACTCCCAAGTCCCGGAAACCATGGTCTGTTCTCCGTCACTGTAGGTGTGTGTTTTTGGGAATGTCATATACGTGGAACCATACAGTGTGGAGCCTTTTGAAACTTGCTTTTTTCCACTCATCAGAATGCATTTGAGATTCATTCCCATCGTTGGTGTGTCTGAGCTTTCTTGTTTCTGCAGGTGGGCACCTCTTGCTTTTCTAGTTCTTGAGATCTTACTCCATTCTAACAACCGCCCTTTCAACAGACGTGATAGGGCTTTGAGTTCAAGCTCTAATGTAATTAAACAAACCATAGCAGACTCGGAGTTTCATTTCAGTTACGCTGGCCCTGCTAGAGATAAGAGAGTCATTCTTTCTGGGTAGTCATAGAAACTTCCTGGTTCTCTGACATGCTTGCAGTGGAAAGCTGAAAATCCCAGCCTTTTAATTTTTATTCTCTAAGTTTACCAGTGCAGTTATAAACCTCGTCTCCTCCACAGCTTTTGTATTGCTCACGCCACTGATAATGCTTCATCGTAGCTGCCGGTCTGACCACCAAGGTTTTCATTCATTCTCTCAGTTCAGGCAGACACAGGTTGTATTGAAGAATCATTTTTTTCCTGCTGACACCGGACAGTTTATTGTGAAAAGCCATGATGTGGGAGGGGGAGGCTGGGAGGGACAGGACCAGGGCCCATCTGGGGGGATTCAGCTGGACATCAGGCATTCGTCCATCAGTTTTAGGGGAAACACTGTCAGGGATAAAACCACCAGAGGGAATGCTGTGACCACCAAGCAGGAGGGCTGGGACCCTAGGCACTGCTGGGCTTTGATGTAGGGCTCCAGCCGTACCTGTACACAGGCATACGGTCTAGGCCCACCAGGTGACATCATCGCGGCATACCAGGACCAGGCGGTGAACTTGGGGTGGGTCATGAGCACACTGGCACCTCACTGGGTGTGGGCGGAGCCTCCCACAGGAAGACAGAGAGGTTCACCTCTGCGCAGCTCACCTTGCCCTTCTCGAAGAGCATGAAGTTGGGCTTGAGCCCGCCACCAGGCCTGATGCACTTGAGGGAACTCAGGATCTCTTCGTTCTTGGTGTTCTTCTGATCCCAAACCGGTTACATGGGAAGTCCAGCACGACCAGGCCCCGCGGCCCAAGGCGCTGCTGCAGCTTGTGGGCCTGGGTGTAGTCCCAGACCTTTGTGCCTCAGAGCGAGGCCACACTCTCACGAGCAGCACCTTGCCCCACGGGGAACCCAGGCTCTGGGCTGCCCATTGGCCAGCGGGCGCACAGAGAATGCGTCCGGGGAGCTCGGGGTGCACATGGCGTGGGTGTCAGAGAAGGGAAGGCAGCGCTGGGAACAGGAACACCAAGAAATCCTTTTGTCACTAAGCATTATAAACTAGCAATGCCACATCCTTTCTTGATAACTGGATCAATTAAAATAGTATGTGTGTCTTGGTCCGTTTGGGCTGCTATAACACACATACCATAGCTTAGCAGCTTATAAAAAACAGAAAAGTATTTCTTCTAGTTCTGCAGCTGGAAAGTCCAAGGATTCGGTACCTAGTGGGGACCTGCTTTCTGGATCATAGACTGATACCTTTTCACTGTGTCCTCTCTTTTATAAAGGCACTAATCCCAGTTATGAGGGCTCCACCCTCTTGACCTAATCACCTCCCCAAAGTCCCACCTCCTCATTCCCTCACATTAGGGATTAGGTTTCATAGGTTTTCAACATATGAATTTTTGGGGGACACAAACATCAGTCTTTGGCAACGTGGTAGGCAGAATTCTAAGATGGTCCCCAAGATTCTGTTTGCTTGGTGTGCATGCCTTGTGTAACCCCCTGCCTGCGTGTGGGAGGAAACTTTGACTATGACAGGATATTACTCATGTGATTATGTTACATTAAATGGCAGAATGGATCTTGCTGCTGTAATTAAGATCCCTAATCAGTTGACTTGGAGTTAATCAAAACTGAGATTATTATGGGTGGGCCTGACCTAATCAGATTATCCCTTAAAGATATAAGAAATATAGCAGATGCCCTCCTGCTGGCCTTGAAGGAGCACACTGCCATCCTGTAGAGAGGGCCATGTGGCAAGGACCCAGAGCAGTCTCTAGGAGATAGTAGTTGTCCCCAGCTCACAGCTAATAAAACAGGGACCTTCCTCACATGACTACAGGGAAATGAACTCTGCCAACAACCCGAGAGAGATCGGAAGTGGATCTGTCCTGAGTCCAGCCTTCTGAAGAGGTCACTGCTGGCTGACATTGATTTCCATGAGGCCCTGAGCAGAGGACCTCACTGAAATGTGGTGGACTCTTGACCCTGGAAATGATGAGATAATAAATGTGTGCTCTTTTAAGCCACTAAGTTTGTGGCAATGCATTGCACAGCAACAGAAAGCGAATACAGCATGCTAACAAACTCGCAGGTTTGCCGGATTTCCAAAAGGTCCAGGACCCACGCTTACTAGTAAAAGCCAGAACTGATGCCGCCAGGAGATCTGCCCAACCATACAGTGAGCTGTACAGCTGCAAACCGCTGCTGCTTTAATCTGATGCGCCGCGTGCATAAACCAAGGACCAGACACCATGAAGAAAGGCTGTTCTCCATGGCAGGACTCAGCTAACGCGACGATGTTGTTTTTTCATCTGTGAAACAGGAATAATAGTCCTTCCCCAGTAGGTGGTTATAAGGATTAAGCGAGAGAAAACATTGAACGTATTGGAGTAACACACAGCTCTTAATGCTCTAGCTGCGTTAGCTATTGTTATTCACGAGTGACTTGCCCACAGCCACAAAATTAGTAAGAAGCTGAGTGGAGACTTAACTTTAGGTCTGTCTACTCTCAAAATCCATTCTCATCTCCCTCTCTCCTTGACTTTAGCAGGAGGAGTGATCCAGGAACCCAGTTTAAAAAAAAACCTTTGTCCATTCCCATTCTTAGTCTCTCCCCGGAGAGGAAGGTTCGCATCTGAGAGACAGAGGAAATCCCGCATAATGGGAATATGAATGTTTTATGAATTGGTCTTCACCGAGTAAATGAAAGGGTCGCTGAGATGCTCATTAACAAGTCCAGCACTTTGTTTGGAATTTGAAAGCGATTGGACACTGTGCAGCCAAATGAGCTCACAGGGACGTCCTGAAATTCCCCGATCAGCTTTCCTGCCCTCACAATGTTCTCTCTCGTGCTGTCTGGTGTCAGGCACCCTGTTCCAAGTACGCATCGCCTTCTCTCCTTTACTCATGGTCTGGAATTCTCCTCTGCCCGTCGCTGGCAGGAACGGGTGTAAACGTTTGGAACAGCTGCCTTTGCTAGCTATGGAAGGAGTATGTGTCTGTGCAGGGGCATGGGTGTGCACGCACGGGTGGAGATAAGGCCGGTGGTTTGGTGAGAGTGTTGCAGATTCTCGGAACTGATGCAGAGGAGAGGAATGCTGACCGGTTGGTAGGGTGCATAGTGAAGAGGCTAGGGAAGCAGTACCCAGGCCAGGGGGTAAAATCCCTTAGTGGTGTCAGGAAGGAATACACTTAGCCACGTGCAGCCATGTGATCATTATGAAAGTAGAATAATGGAAGTCAAATGGTTCATTGAAAAAGTGAAAAATGAAAGGCGGCAGTGATCTGGGTGATGTTTCCGTCCAGGGAGAGCCACGGATGGCCAGTGAGAGGTCTTTGAAGCTGTGCATGTGGTCACACTTGGAGCAGCAGACAGTCAATCTAAACCCGAGGCATTAGTCCCAGCCCTTGGTTATACACAACAGTCCTCGCCGCGGCTAGTCCAAACCCAAATGCCTTTACGGGGAAGGGTATCTAACTGCTCACCAGATAAATACTAGAAATCTGGAGGGCTGGGTTTTGAGTGCTGAGGTACATGGGAAACTGATGAGGGTGCTGCTCAGTTTGTGTAACAGAAATATTTCAAGAGACTTCTGGTTTCCGATGATGGCACAGGGCCTTATATCAGACTAACTTTCCCACTGACGATGCTTTCAAGTTCTTGGCAAAATGCCAAAGGCACTGTAGAGCGGTCATTAGCAGGCAGAAACTGGAGGGGCTGCCCCCCACGAAATGAGGGAAACACCAGAGGTGAGATCGTATTTACCTGTGTTTTCCCGAGAGCACGCCCCAGTCTTGGGGTTCTTCTCTGTAGCACTCTGGCCAGGGAAGGATGACATATCCCTGCACTTTTGAACCTGAGCATGGCCACGTGACTTGCTTTAGCCCACAAAGAAGCTGCAAAAGCCAGTGTGTGCTGGTGCCAGTTCGCTGCCCTTCTGCCGGGAGGACTGGCGGTCCCTGGCAGGGGCCACTCCTTGCGCGGCCTCTCGGAGCAGGGCTGCGCCTGACCTGTGGCCCGCGTGCCATGCGAGCGAGCGAGCGGGAAGCACTCTTTCGTGGCTGAGCGCCAACAAGGTTCTAGGGGTTTGTTACCGTGGCGTAATCTAGGACACCCTGATTTACACGGGAGGAAGGAGGGTGCCTCTGGGATGTGCGTGGTAAGGAGGACAAACTACCACCTCGCCAAGAGCGATGCCCTGGGGAAAAGCCTTCGGGGTAGGAGTTTGGGGAGAATCGTAACCCGTTTGGATCTGGCCCAGAAAGAGATGAGAAAGACCATCGTCCTGGGCTGAGGCAGCTGCCAGGTCTCTCCCCGCCTGCAGGTCTGTATTGGTGGGGTTCTCCCGAGCCCCGGAGTCCTGCAGAGTTGGCAAGAAGTGGAGTGCTCAGGCCTGTGGTGGAGTTGGAGGGAGAGGAGGCTGGGCGGTCAGGCAGGGAATGTGGCAGGGCGGCCGATGGCCTGGAGCCCGGCTTGGCCGATGGGGAGGCAGCAGTTCTCTCCTCCCCCACCAGCATTGGGGGGTTGCTGCTAAACTAAGCTAATAATTAGCCCAGGCTGACTCGCATAATTCTCTTTATTGACAGGCAAATGAACCAGTCGTGGGAAGAGGTTTCTCTGTGCAATCGGCAGCGTTGTGCTCCATTTTCTATGTGCCCGTGTTCTGGGCCACAGTGCCGGGCCTGGCCTCCACAGGGCGGTTCGTTCGGAGCAGAGGACAGGGGCTTGTGTATTGGTCTGGGAGGGCAGAGGGGTAGAGGACAGCTTCATTAGGAACAGTCAGGGGCATGGACTTGGAGGGGAAGGAGCTAATTGAGTTTGCATTGCCCTCCACCCAGAATATGCAACTGATTAAAACCTGGAGCTGGGAGGGACCACGCTCTCTCCCTCCGGAGGACGTCTGTGCTCCCTCGCCAGCGGGAATAAGCACACGTTACACAAGCTTCCAGAATGTGGGGCTGCCTGGAGGCATGTGCTCTGTGCTCCTCGACCTACATTTTCTTCTTGTAAAGGAGGTAGTGGGGGTGGGCTGCGCGAGAGCATGAAGGAAAGGCGCCGTGTGTGTGGTATTCGTGCAGTCAGCACCCATTAACTGAGCACCTACTATGCTTGACTCGGTTAGGCAATGGAACACCTAGGAAAAAGGCAGTCACAGCCCAGTTCCCTCTCAGAGCTCCCATTCTGGCGAGGAATCAGACTTCGAACAATTAAAGATGTCAGAGGCGCATCTAAGGGGGCTTTCACTGGGGACTTAACCTTGAGGGTTGAGAAGGAAACGATGTTTAAGGTGAGAGCCGAGCATGGGAGCAGTTTGGTGTGAGGGATAGTATTTATATGAGATTTATACGTGTGCCCGCGTGTGGTTGCACAGTGAAACCCTGGGTAATGAGGTAAATGAATTAGTACACAGAGCAAAATTTTCCAGATTGTCAAGTTTATAATCCATTGAGCACCAGATGACTTTATTGCCAACCAATTAGGTGTCGATTGTTTTTACGAAATTAATTTTCTGTCTCCCTGCCCTCTTAAGCAGGCTCATTATGGCCGCCTTCGGATTTCAGGGCCTTCGCTGTGGCTGTCAGGCCTCTCCGAGACTTCTGGAGAGTGCAGCCTCGGGTTCATGTAGGGGCTCTACTAACCGAATCCCGCTGAGGTGGCTTCAGACGGCTTTGCTTATTGAGTGCTCTGTCTGCTTTTTATCGTTTGCTGTCTCTTTGCTCTCCGGCTGTCAACTGTCACTTCCTGCAGCTGTCAGAGAGCCTGGCACTGGCAGGCTCTTCATCGGCATCTGCCTCGCCCAACACACACCCCCTCACTGGGTTCTGATCAGGGCTGGCTGCGGGGCCAGTTCACTCATCTCCGCAGTGACGCGAGGCCCCTGGACCAGCAGCAGCACCCTCCCCGGGCGCTTGCTGGAGATGCAAATGCTTGCTGATCTGGAACTCAGGGGGCTGGGCAGCTCTGTATTAACTGGCTGTGCTGGTGTTCCAGTGTCCCCAGTGTCTGAGAACCAGCGCTGTGAGGAAGGACAAGTAGGATCCGAGTGGGGCACTTTCACGTGCAAACTGCCTGCGCTTTACGGGGTCAGCCATGGTCTGTGTTCTGTCCCTTGCAGGGGCTTGTGTTTCTTCTTGGTCCTCGGCTGTGGTCCAGTGTGAGGGGATTGTTACGGAGAGCTGAGCCTAGGAAGGTAGTGTGTGTGCAGAAAGGGAGCGAGGGGAGAAAGACAGAAAAGCCACGGCCCGGAGAGAGACAGACCTGTCTGATGCTCCTTAGCTGCCGAGTTGCCCACAGGTCCTGGTTTCAGCCCTCCGTGAGCCTCCCTCTGGGCCCCCCGTGGTCCTTAGGTGGCACAGGGTCTCCTGTCCCCCCTCCCACCCAGGAGTGGCCGCCTGGGCCCAGGCTGCGTGTCAGGAACACCCTGAGAGGCACCAGCTGGCGGTGACTGTGCCAGCGACTCTCCAAACGGCGCTCTTGGGAAGGACAGCTGGGCTGCGGGCGGGAGCCTGGGCGATGCAGGACTGGGGTTCGTAACGCGGCCTGTTCCATGGAGGGTGGTCACGGGCCTGGGAGAGCGCCTGGCACTTTCGGCCACAGCTGAGCATTGTGAGTGTTTGCAATGTGGCTCAGACCTTAGGTAGTAGGAGGCCTCTTGCAGCGCAGCTCGTCATGGGCACAGGGCAGGGCTGGCGCCGACGGGTCGCCCACCACCCTCTGTGGGCAGGCATCTGCAGGATCCCTCTCCTCCCCAGGGGCCAGGCTGTTAGCTCTGCCTTAAGGACTGGGTGTTGACTGAGACCAGACATCCAGGCCCAACCTGACCTGATGCGAGCCGCCAAGACCGCAGCTGGCGCTGGCGGCGCTGGCACCGCAGGGGTGAGGGTGCTCCACCCTGTTTGCCCGAATCAAAGTCTGAGGGGCCGGGGGAGAATGAGAGCAGCCCAGCAGGATCCCCAAGAGGTGCTCCTCAACTGCAAGGCCCCGCTGGCCAGATCTGTGGGGAACTGTCTGAGGATCGAGTCCTGTGGAGTTGTGACCATGACACAAATTGTGTCAGGCAGAGCTCAAGCAGAGAAGCAGAGCCAGGAGGACAGAGAGAGATGGATCGCCAGGAGCGTCTGCATCTGGGGGCGGGCCAGGCAGGTCAGTCTTGAGGGCAGGCGTCAGGGAGAGCAGGCTGGCGCTCTTGGCCGGGGGAAGCTCCGTCCACGGCCCAGTTCCTTCTTCCCGGAGGCCCAGCTCTGCTCTGAAGGCCTCCGGACTGACCAGCCACGCCCACCAGGATTGCGCTGGATCATTTCTCGCACTGAATGGAACCGACTGTGGATTCTAATCTCTGTCGTACCCACACGTTCACTCCAGATTAGCGCTGGATTGGATACCTGGGGACTGGTGTCCAGGCAGGCTGACTTATAAACACTAACCTCACACACATGCTGGCAAGTCCCGCACTGAAGCCGTCTTGGTTGGTGAAGCTCACGGTTTCCCAAACTTGCATGAATGAGAACCACCCACTTCCTACCCCTCCACGATAGCCATTCACACCCCATGCACCCACAGGACACTTTGGGGTTCGCTGGCCCACGCTGGCCCTGTCAGAGAGGCTGTGCAGTGAGCGCTGTCAGAGAGGCTATGCAGTGAGCGCTGTCAGTGAGGGCCGGGACGCAGTGAGCGCTGTCAGAGATGCTGTGTAGTGAGCGCTGTCAGTGAGGGCCGGGACGCAGTGAGCGCTGTCAGAGAGGCTGTGCAGTGAGCGTTGTCAGTGAGGGCCGAGAGACAGTGAGCGCTGTCAGAGAGGCTGTGCAGTGAGCGCTGTCAGTGAGGGCCGGGACACGGTGAGGGCCGGGAACTGTGCGTTTGCTTTCAGGAGCTGGAAACCAGCACTTCTCAGCTGGGGTGCAGTGTACATTGTGGCCCAGATAATCTTGCCTTGTGGGAGGCTGTCCTGTTTACTGTGTGGAATGTTAGCAGCTAGAAGCCAGCTGCATACCCCTCCCCCAGCTGTGACAGCCCAAATGTCTCCAGATGTTGCCCCCGTCCCCTCTGAGAACCGGTGGAGTGGAGGAAGAACGTGTGGGACAGCACTGATTTGAATCCACCTGTCTGTGTTACGTCTGCTTACTTACATTCTGTCCTGTTTCACATGGCATCTGGATAGCTAAGTCTGTGATTAATGGAGCGGCAATTCTGGGGAAGTTATTTTACTTGGGCGGGCCTCAGCTTTCACCTCTGCAAAATGGGGATCCTGACAGGACTGGCCTTGCGGGGTCACTAAGGGGACTCATTGGAGGAGAGCACGCAGGGTGCCTGGATCTCGGCAGTGACTCTAGAAATGTTAGTTCCTCCCAAAAGGGACACTTGAGTCTCACGAACAGGCTGTCGTAGGTCTCCCAGAATGGTGGACTGGGAGTGATCTGAGCTGTCACCAGTCCGTTTCTGGATGAGGTCAGCCCAGCACCTGCCTGAAGTCCCAGACCCCAGGCTTGGGACGGTCGGTCCTTAACTGAGGTGTGTGGCTTCCCCAGGTGCCCTGGGTACGAGCAGCCCAGTGTTCTTCCTGGTTCCTACTGCTGAGTCTGGAGAGAAGAGCTAGGGTGCCGAGGGGTCAGGACACCCCTGCTCCGCCCCAGGCCTCTTCTGTGGCTGCTGGAGCCAGTCACCCCTCAGCGGGCGGCGGAGCAGAGCTGAGCGCCGAGCAGAGATTTATGACCACACACCCCGCGCTGCCCAGGTCGGGCCTTGCCAGGAGGGTTATTAATGGGCTTTCATCTAGCACTTTAGGGTTGCAGCTCTGTCTGTCCTGGTTCACAGCCGGATATGGTGGTGGGGTGGGGGGGCGGGTGCAGGGCGTGGCGGAAGGGTGATCTAGATGCTGCCCTCCAGGCTCCCCTGGGATCAGCACCCACAGTCTTCCTTCCCCCGCCTCGGCTGCCTCAGCCTCTGTGCTGACGCGCTGGGAGGGAAACATACAGTTTGTAGCCTCATCATTCAGAATGGTGACCACTGACTCGGGCCTCGCAGGGTGGGGGTGGCGGGGGGGGAAGGAGCTGAGCTTACCAGCCCTGGGTCAAGAACTCCGGACATTGCTGTGTACCAAAGGGATGACCTGGGGGAGCCACTGCATCTCTCAGAACCCCAGTTTCCTCGTCTGTGAAATGGGGCGGGAGTAGCCACCCCACGGGAGGGTCATGGGAATTCACGGAGACCTGGTGTGCAAGGGCCTGCCAGGGGCTTCCCTCCTCCCCCTGCCTACCGTGTGGGGCTGTGAGCTGCAATGGGGCATCGTCATTGGAGCTGGGACACATTCACCTGGTGGGCGGTGGCTTCCGAGGCTCCTGCCCCATCGGAGGGACATCACCTTCCCAGCCACGGAGAACTTGAGAACTCGAGGGGGGCCTCTGTCCCCCCCCGCCCCCGCTCAACTTGCAGAGCCATCCACACCTGACGGCAGGGAAGGGCTGAGGAGGGATGGTTCTCAGCAGTGGCTCAGGGGTTCTAGGCTGTTAATCATTTATGGAGAAAGGAGCACATCCAGCCGCCTCTTCCCACCTGCGGTGGAGTGGCTGTCTCAGCAGCTCCTGAGGGCTGCTTAAAAATGCAGATGCTGCGCCCGCCCCACGCCCAGGGGCCAGCGCTGCTCCTGCCCTGAGGAGAGTGGAGGGGGGGAGTGGGGGTGGAGAGCCCCTGGCACATGCATCCTGCTGGGCTAGCGGAGGCCACGCTGGAGCTCTGGGGATCTGCTTCCTGCAGTTTTAGTTTAGGGAGTTGGCCTGGGAGACCCCAGAAGTCCCTTCCAGCTCCGACACTCCGTGCTTTCAGGAGAGGAGCTTAGCGATGGAGGAACAGCACCTCAGCTCTGCCCTCGGGTGCTGGACTCCGGTGGCACAATATGGCCATCCTCGTCACCAGCCTGTGACACGCCAGGCCAGGCAGGAGCGAGACTTTGGGGACCCCTTTCTACCCCTTGCACTGCAGACCCCACCTGCCTCTCCGGGGCCATGTCTTCACTCCGCAAACCATGGCTGAGCACCCACTCTGGATGTGAAAGGCACAGTCATGAGAGGAAGGAGACAGGACCAGAGAGGGGCTGTGCAGCGTCTCACACCGTCCCAAGGACAGCGTGCCAGGGCTGCGATGCCTCCCTGTGCATGCCACCAGCAGGGCCAGTTCTGGATTCTCCACCAAACGTGGGCTTCACGTGGAAGCCAGCGCCCCCCACCCGACTCCCAGCTGACCCTGGTGGAGACCCTGCACCCCCAGCCAGTTCCAGGTTCTGATTTGGGGTGTGGAACCTGGGATCCACTCTGGGCCTGAGCTGCCCCCCTGGCGGGCCCTGCCTTAGCTGGAAAGGCTCTCGCTCGCTCTGCGAAGATGAGCGCTCCCACGCCCTCCCTTGCGGCCTAACACCAGCCTGGCCCCTGCAGGCCCCGGGATGAGCGCCCAGGAGCTGTGAAAAAGCCCTGTAATCGCTGCTGGTTCCAGGGCCCCTCTGGGCCTCACCAGTTAAAGAACACTCACGCAGCCCGGAAGTGGCTCAGGTGCCAGCAGTCCCTGGAGCCTGGCTGGGGCCAGAGGGAGGAGGGGATTTCCCCGGAGGATTCCCAGGGCCCCTGGGGACCTGGACCAGGAGGGAGCCCTCTGGGATGCAGAGGAGAGAGTTGCAGGGATGCGAAGTGTAAGGAAAGAGAATTTGCAGAAGTTTTTGGGGATTCTGGGTGTTCTTAGTGCCTTCAAAACACTGCAGTGAGCACCTGCTCTGTGTCCCCTGCTAGATGGGGGGATCCAGCCCTGAGCAAAACAGACCCGTCCTTTCTCGCCCCCAAAGAGCTCACTCTGCTGGGAGACACACAAGAGGCGCTTGTGCAAATGCATACATGTAACAGCCTCAGGGAGTGAGACCTGGGAGGAGCAACATGACACAAAGCGATGGGACAGAAAGGTGGGAGGACAGTGTAGCCAGGTGGCCCAGGGTACCCGGAGCGAGGGAGACCACAGAAGAGCTTTTCCTGAGACTGGAAGGCATGAAGGCGCAGGGGAGTGTGGGAGAGGGTGAGGGCAAAGGCCCTGAGCTGGGGCTGTTCACGGAACAGCATGGCGCAGTGAGGCTGGTGCGGGTGTGGGGAGAGGGTGGGGATTGTTTGTGGATCTGGTAATGGCAGTTAAGGGCGGTCCAGCACGGCCCCTCTTTCTGAATGCAGCATGGAGTGAGATCAGCAGCTGAGAGCGCGGGGTCCAGTGGGAGAACTTGGGGAGCAGGGGATGGAGAAGGATATGGGGAGAAGAGGAGGTATTCAATGATCACCTTGGAGAGAAAGAGAAATTTCTAGAAAGGCATGCTAGGACTCCTGGGCCGTGCTGAGGTGGTTTGTGGTTTGTGGTCTTGCATTTAAAGGAGCACCAGCCTCGCTGTGTGGTTTGCTTTGTGGAGTGGCTAAGATGGGCTGGCTTCGGGTTTGCAGTCATAAGGGTACAAACCAGACCCAGTGCTGCCCTCGGGCAGCTGACCCTCTGCAGGGAGTAAGTCCAGGTTACAAACTCATCAGAGCGGGTGCGGAGTGCAGGCAGGAGGCTCGGGAGGCTGCGAGGCTGGGAGAGCGGCGTGAAGTGACGGACCGGGGAAGACTGAGCTGGGCTGGAACCAGTGAGCTGGATGCGCTGCGGCAAGTCACTGAACCTGCCTGAAACGCGCGTTTTGTGACTTATAAAACGAGGACAATCCTGCGAGCCGGTAAGGCAGGGACAGTGACCGGATAGGAAGCAGACGCTCTCGTGTGCAGCAGGGATTTGGCGAGGGGCCGTCCTTGCTGGTCGCTCTGTTGAGCGGAGGTTGGCGCGTCACCACCCGTGGGCCTGCCGACGGGTTCTGTACAGCCCGCCAGCTGAGAATGACCTACATCCTTTAATTGTTGGAGAAAACCAAAAGAAGATTTCATGATGCGTGAACGTTATGTAAAGTGCACATTTCGTTGTCCTCAAAGTTGTATTAGGTACGGCCACGCTTGTTTTGTTGTCTGTGGCTGCTTTCGCTCCCCACGTGACGGCAACCAGCGTAAACTGTGTACTGCGTGGACCTCAACAAAAATACGTGCCCGTTTCCGGCCCAGAGGACGGAGGGGGTGGTTGAGCTGGGCATCCGGAAAGACTTGCCTTGGGTCTGGCCTTGAGTGCCAAGTAGGATTTCCCTGGGTGACGTTAGGTGAGGAGTTTGATTCCCAGGCTTGCCAAGGGACCGTAGGAAATGGGCGGAAGGAGGCCATTGGGTTGGAGGGTGCTACTGCAAACAAGTGAACTCCATGAGCAGAGACAGAGCTTGAGGGGAAGAGTGGCTTTGATTGTGGAGCGATTTCTCCTCTTCCAACAGAAGCAGGACGGAGGTGGGGGTGGGGGGAGGGGGCAACAGGAATTCTCTGCAGACAAGGGCTGCGTGTCTGGAGGTGGGTGGTACCCGGGCCCAGGTCCCTGAGCTCTTGTCCAGGGAAGCGAGATGCAGGGCCTTCTTTCCCAGGCCCTTGGAGAGAGAGGATGAGAGCCAAAGAAACGTTACAGGCAAAGGCCCGAGTCCGCGTGGGACAGGCCCTCTGCTAGGCAGCGACCTCCCGCTTTCTCCTGGCCATGACAGCCTGACCCGACCTTTCTCTACCGTCCTCCAGACCCCCAGCCACCCTCGTGCCCTCTCAGCAGAGGACCCCAGCCTCAAGCTCGAGGAGACCGAGCTGCCTGCTGCGAAGTCCCTCCCCTTCCTCCTCCCCCTCAGCCTTTCTGAGCTTCCCGGGAAGCCGGCTCCTCCACAGCGAGGCTACGCCTTGCGCCCTGGCTTTGATCTCATCCCTTCTTGGCGCCCCCGGGCTCTGGCCCTGCTGATGATCCAGCTCTCTTGCTCTCAGTCTGTGTCCACTGGCACTTTTCCTCCCTCATCTTGTTGGGAAGGCGACTAATATTTAATGAGTTCCTATTTCGTGCCAGCAGCCAGCGAGGTGATTGTGTATGCTGTTTCATTGGATTCTGACAAAGGCCCAGCGGTAATGGCATTAGTCAGGGCTTTCAGTTGCCCGCGCGGGGAAAGAAACCAACTCAGACGAGCTCAGAGGCCATGGATTGGCTTGTGTTATTGGGAAGTTCAAGGGTGAATTTCAGACAGGGCCACAAACACGTTCTTATGTCCGAAGACAGTTTCTATGTCTTAGTTGTGGTTTCTGCAGCGTTGGTTCACGCTCAGGCATGCCTCAGGCGAAGGTGGCCACCAGCAGCTGACGTGTACCCCACCTTTACAGCAGCTCCCAAGGGAAGCGCTCTTGTCGTCGGCGTGGCCTGGGTCGCATGGCCCTTCCTGAACCAAGCACCGTGGCCAGGCCCGGGGCTACCTGTACACTTGTGGTGAGGGAGCCTCCGCCCATGTAATCCGCATGGCCTGGGGGTGAGCGTGATGGGGTTTCCTCAAAGGAAAATCATGATGTTGACACCAGAAGGTAGGAGGATGGTTTATGGGTTGGCCAAAATGGCAGGTGTCCCGTAGAGATTGATTTACAGCCTCCACAATACAGACGAAGGCACTGAGGAGAGAGAAGTTACACGCTCAGACTCAGTAGAGATGCGATTTCAGCCCAAGCTGGGCTCACTCTATAGCCTGCTTTGATTCCCAGGCTTGCCAAGGGACCGTAGGAAATGAGCTTGGTCAGGGAGTGGAAGGGCACGGGAGGGAATGAAGAGAAGGAAAAGAGGGTCTTCTGGAATAACCCGGGAAGAAAGCCACTGGCCAGTGGACCTCGGTGGCCAGGCAGAGGAGCTGGGAACCAGGGGTCTGTAAGGGGGACATCTGTGCTGGAGAGACCTGGCCTCACTGCTCTTGTTTCCAAAGCCTCGTCCCATCAGCCTCCAGGCTTGGCAAGTGCCATTGTATGTGACCTAACACAGCTGGGCCTGGGCATCGCTGTGACCACACATGAGCCCTGGCGTTTCACAGAATGACATCGGAGGGCGCGAGTCCTGTGAGTGAGTGAGTGAGTGAATGAATGAATGAATCCCTATCGGGATGAGCTGGACAGATACCACCCAGCCAGATATTTCGGTTCTGTGCCCACCTGGAGCCTTGCAGGAGAGAGGGGCCCTTTGAGCAAGACCAGGAGGGGCAAGGGAGTTTGCCTGGAGCAAGCATTTTCCTGCTGGTCTAGGTTGGGGTTGTTTTCTAGAAAATTTGGGGCCACACACACACACACACACACACGTTCTCTCTAGAGCACTTTAGGGCCTCCAGACTGTGATGTGGGAAGGTTCTGGTCAAGGCTCTGCGTAGGGGGTGGTGGGAGTTAGGGAGACCGGGTGACACGGGGCACACCGGAAAGGAAAGAATTGTGACCACATATGTCACCACCTTGTGGTCCTGCTGCTGGTTCTCCCAGGAGGCGGAGATGGTGACGGAACCTGGCATCAGCCCCTAAGGAAAGGCAGGGGTTGAACGTGAGGGCAGCCGTGGGAATGCTGTGTGAGAGCCGTGCCTCCCTCCACCCCTCGGCCCCGCCAGCTCCTCTGTACCTCCCAGCCGAGCCCCTGGAGGAAATGCCCCAAGAAACGGGTGGGGCATTTCCAGGTACAGAACGTCTAGCACTTGGAACCTATGGCAACCTCAGAAGCGAATCCGTCCTCACCCGGGGGACAGTGTCCTGGATTGGGGTCATTGGATGCCTTCCTGTTGTCACCCCCAATTCTGCCTTTCCATGAAGGGTCCCAGTTGTGGCCAGTTGACTCCATGCTGGACTGACCCAAGCTTCTTTCCAAGTTAGGGCTGGTCCAGGAAGTATCAGTGACGTCATGTGGTCCACACAGCACCGCTCCCCGTGCGCATGTGTGTGGGCTTGACGTGTGTTGGCGTGGCGACGTGTACTGTTGTGCATTGAGGCAACCCAACTGGTGAGTAAGCGAGTGGCTATATTTATCTCCGCCTCCCAGGCCCAGGAGCTCCCGCTGTGTGCCAGTGATGGGAAAAACAAGCGTATGGAGATGCCTCACATTATTGTGACAAGTAATTAGGGGATGTGAGGTGTTCAGAAATTACTTTATTAGACAAATGCTGCTTATAAACCCCACGCAACAAACATGCTTGCAGAGTTGCTCCTGATCCCGGGACTCTGATGCGAAGGAGTCCCAGATCCCCTTGCCAACTGGCTCCCGGGCCCCTCTGCGTGGTGGGGTGTCTTTGTGCCAGGTGAAGGGTTGCGTCACGTTTGCAGGGAAGGGTCTGGATGTGAGTCTCTGCTCTGCTCCCTCTAACCCCATGAGCTGAGGCAAGTCAGCTCACCCCCTTAGCGTGTGGTCTGTCTGTCTGTAGGTGGGAGTTTGCTCTCTGCTGTGGGAAATGTCTCCAGCAGATTCTTCCACTGCCGATAGGCGAGGAGGTGTTTCCGGTGGGAGCGGAACGTTGAGTGTGTGCTATTGCTCAGGACGGGAACAGGCCAGGCCCAAGGGACAGAGCTGAATAAAATTCCTCCTCATTTTCATGTTCCCTAATGAATTCTTCTTCTTTTGATTCTTTACAAACCCTTTAAAATGTAACAATCGCCCTAGCCCAGTGGTCGGCGAACTGTGGCTTGCGAGCCACCTGCAGCTCTTTGGCCCCTTGAGTGTGGCTCTTCCACAAAATACCACAGCCTGGGAGAGTCTATTTTGAAGAAGTGGCGTTAGAAGTTTAAGTTTAAAAAATGTGGCTCTCCAAAGAAATTTCAATCGTTGTACTGTTGATATTTGGCTCTGTTGACTAATGAGTTTGCCAACCATTGCCCTAGCCAGTTTGGCTCAGTGGGTAGAGCGCCGGCCTGTGGACTGAGGGGTCACGGGTTCCATTCCGGTCAAGGGCACATGCCCAGGTTGCGGGCTCCATGCCCAGTGTGGGATGTGCAGGAGGCAGCCAATCAGTGATTCTCTCTCATCATTGATGTTTCTATCTCTCTCTCCCTCTCCCTCTCTGAAATCAATACAAATGTATTTAAAAAAATGTAACAACCATTCTCAGCTGGTGGTCCCTAGAAAAGCAGGTGGCCGGCTGGATTTGGGCCGTAGTTCGCAGACCCCAGCACAGAGGAAGGAGCAGTGGATGCATGAGGGTACCAGGGAAGGCTTCGCTGGACCCGGTGGCCGAGTCTATGACCTTTTCACTGGGACCACGTGCTGGGGAGGGGGCGGGGCGTGGAGACGGGGCTGTCTAGGCTGAGGGAGGTACAGCCCAGGGTGACAGCAGGATGGTGGGAGGTGGGACGTGTGGAGGGACTGGCTTGTAGGTGCCGATGGGGAAGTGAGGCGGAGAGAGGTGGGTGGGATGGGAAGCCCTTCTAAGCCATGCAAGGGAGTCGAACACACCCTGAGGGCCGGGGCTCCAGTAGGGGTTTCGTTCTGCGGTGGGCGCTGAACGGGAAGGCTTTCCCTTTCTCTCGGGTCCCCTTCCCCTTGGGGGTCTTTGAGGCGCGTTCCCATGGCTGAGCTGGGGCACAGGGATCCAGATCTTCCCATAGGAGCATTATCTCCTGGTTACATTCTCCCCCCTCTCCTCCTGGTCTTGCACACTGGAGCTCTTTGCCTGGTGGAAGGCAGGGCAGAGGCGGGGCCCCTCACCCTTCTCAGGGCTGTGGGTTCCTGCCTGCGATCTCTCATCCCCGGCCCAGTCCCGCGGTCCACGATGGGGCACTGGAACTTGAGGACTCAAGCTCTCAGGCCCACTTCGGGGCTCGGGGGAGCTGGCTGGTCCTCCCTCCCCCGTTTACCTCTGCTCCACATTCCTTCCGTCTAATGGTCTGCCACCTTGGCAGGAAGGGCGCTGCTGGGAGCTGGGGAGGCCCCTTCTTCCAAGTCCTCTCTCCTGGCAGGAGGGCCCTGCGTTTGCTAATAGGTGTTAAATGGGAGCATCAAACTTTAATCAGCTCCTTAATGGAGCCGGGGGCCTGGGGGAGCGCTCGGGCCCTGCATTACGCTGCAGCCGAAGCCAAGCTGGACGCTGTCGGTGGGAAGGGGGGCTGGCGGCTGCCGTCCCAGCCAGAGCTGCTGGGAGGAGGTGGTGCTGGCCAGTCACCAGCCACTGTCACCCAGGGCGGCACAGCTCGAGCGGAAGTGTCACCCTGGACTGCTCCTGGTGACCCATCCACGGTGGCTTCCTCTTGGCGGGAAGCAAGACTGGCAGCTGGTGTGGAATGAGCGGACACTGGCGTCAGAAGACCTGGCTCACATGTGGGCATTCCACAGGCATGAGCATGGCCCGGCCCGTGGCGTGGTGGCTCATGTCACGGCGGCCCTCGTGAGCCAGGCCTCCCTGGGCCCCTTTTGCCACCGGATGTTGCCGCTCGCTCCTCCCGTTAGGGGACGGACTGCGTCTCCATCCCTTCTGTACTGTTGGCCCGTGCCTTACTTTGACCAACAGAACATGGTGGAAGTGTCACTAGGTGAATCTGTGCCTAGGGACCCTGTAGCTCTTGCTTTTCACTCTCTTGGAATGCTGCCCCGAGACCGCCGTGAATGGAAGCCAGTGTAGCCTGGTGGAGGGCGAGAAACCCTGTGAGGGACCAAGTGCCCCCTCACGGCCACACCGACCGCCGGACGGGCGAGTGAGGTGACCTTCCAGCTGCAGGTGACCTGTCAGCCAGCTGCGGCCTACACTTGACCCCAGGTACGACCCACAGAAGGACCACCTGGGTTCTGAGCCCGGGCTGTGAGGAGTAAGTCATTGTTTCAAAGCGCTGAGTGTTCGGGTGCTTTGCTACTTATAGTAGAAAAGGGAAATGCTTTGGCATCTCTGCGCCTTGGGTTGTCAGGTGTAGCACAGGACCAACGACGGGCACCTTGCCATTGGGAGGGGCATCGGTGACAGGGGCCCGGGACCGTGCCTGGGACACAGTGAGTCTGCAGCGAGGCCGGTTAGGAAGGCGTTGAGGACCGCCGTGCGCAGATGCGACAGCGTGGGGTAGGATGTGAGGAGAGAAATGACGTGCAAGACATTTCAACCCCGCACAGAGGCCTTGATGAATGACGGTGCGAGCGAGAGCGTGAGTCAGGGGTGCCATGGGGGCGCCAGAGGGAGAGTGAGTAAACAGTGCAGGGAGGGGGTGGGGGGCTGGGAGCGGGTCCCTGCAAAGATGCTTTGCACAGTGCGTGAGAGAAGGAGCCATCGGGATGCAGTTGGCTCTGGGGTTGGAGCTCAGGAGGGAGGCTGGGGCTGGAGGGGTATGTGGCACTCACTGGGGTGCAGGGACCATTGAAACCTGGAGGGTGGCTGTCTTCAGCTGTTCAGGCTGCTGTAAGGAAACACCACAGATGGCGGCTTAGAAGCACCAGACATTTCTCTCTCAGGGCTCGGCAGGCTGGCAGCTGGCGATCAGGGGGCCAGCACGGCCAGGCTCTGTGTCTGGTGAGGTCCGCTTCCTGGTTCATAAACCGCTGTCTTATTGCTATGTCCCCAAACGGTGGGAGGGGTGAGGGAGCGCTATGCAGTCCCTTGTATAAGAGCACTAATCCCATTCACGAGGGCTCCACCCTCACGACCCAATTGCCTCCTGAGGACCCCACCTCCTAAAGCCATCATGTTGGGGTCAGGATTTCACAACATGAATTTGGGGGTGACACGAACATTCAGACCTTAACAGTGACTGAAGACAGTCAGGTTAGGGACACAGGACTGTGGTCACCCCAGGTTTCTCCGGGGGCTAAAGTAGAATGTGGCTGAAGTAACAGCCTGGGCCGCCTTCCCGGCAAGGCCTGCTACCGGTGGCCAGAGCCTCAGGACATCCTTTGCTTTGGGCAGATGGGCTGGCGAGAGGAGGACTCGGCCCAGGGAAGGAGACCTTGTGTGGATCCTCTTCTGTCCAGATGGGCTGTTTCCTGCTTGCCCCTGGCAGAGAGAGGGGAAAGAGGGCGTATTCATGAGTTTTGGGGGATAAAGTGAGAGGTGAAATGCATTGCTATAAAGCAAATAGTGATAAGAAACGGGAGAGTCTGTGTGATTGGCCTGCAAGGCGAGGGCCCTCCCTCCAGTGCCTGTTTGCCTGCCGGACTGTCCGCTTTGTGGCCGTAATGACCGCTGAGCGTCATTGGCTGCTTCATCAATGCCAGGCTCCTTCTAAGCTCCTTCACAAATACCATCTCTCTCAACCTTGTGATGCCCCCACTGCTTCCATTTTACAGAGGAGGAGTCAGAGGCCCAGGCGTGCTGCCTAGAGCCCACGTCTGCTAAGTTCCAGAGCCCACACTATTAACCAGCCTCCACGCCAGATCCCCGGCCTGCTGCACAGAGTAGGCACCCGTGAAATACCTGTCGCCTTGAATCAAATCAGAGCACATAGTAGGCACACGTGAAATACCTGTCGCCTTGAATCAAAGCAGAGCACAGAGTAGGCACCCGTGAAATACCTGTCGCCTTGAATCAAAGCAGAGCACATAGTAGGCACACGTGAAATACCTGTTGCCTTGAATCAAAGCAGAAGCACAGAGTAGGCACCCGTGAAATACCTGTCGCCTTGAATCAAAGCAGAGCACATAGTAGGCACACGTGAAATACCTGTCGCCTTGAATCAAAGCAGAAGCACAGAGTAGGCACCGGTGAAATACCTGTCGCCTTGAATCAAAGCAGAGCACAGAGTAGGCACCTGTGAAATACCTATGGCCTTGAATCAAAGCAGAGCACAGAGTAGGCACCCGTGAAATACCTGTCACCTTGAATCAAAGCAGAGCACATAGTAGGCACCCATGAAATACCTGTCGCCTTGAATCAAAGCAGATTGCTATTTCCAAGAAAGCCCAAGATCATCAATTCTTTGGAACCCGACTCTCTTTAAACACCATATTCAGAATCTCAGTAACAAGGGAGGGAATGAAACAGGAGGGCGGATGGGTCCTCAAGGGGGATTTTGTGCTTCCAGTTTTGCAGCCAGTGTGGTGTGCTGCCCCCTGCCCCTCCCCTGCCCCCCGGCCCTTTCTCGTGGAGAAGGGAGAGGAGGCAGTGCCCACAGGAACGGGCGGAGCAATGATGAGCGCTCTGCACGCTGCCGGAGCCAGTGAGGCGGAGGCCCGCACAGCCCAGCTCCGCGCAGTTTCTGTCAGAGTCCCCTTCCAGTCTGAATTCAAATCCTGAATTACAAGCCACCCGGATGACAAGCTGACACCCGTGCTCCAAACATTCTCCTATAATTAGTAGGACCTAATGCAGTACAGGGAATGGCTGCGTGTTACACACCCCCCGCCGTACCATACCGCCTTTCAATACGATCGTTGCTCATGCTTCTGCACAGGAAGGGGAGAGCTGCAGGGTAATTAAAACGGGCACTCGGCTCCCGGCTCCCTGACAGGTGATCCACCAGCCACTCACAAGCCCCGAGCGCAGTGCTCACACCACATCCCACTCTGCAGAGTTTGGTGTGCAAGAACTTGGGAGAATGCCTGTTTCCTCCTGCTGGTTCCCGGGCTGGAACGCAATGGGGGTGGCTCCTGACTCTGGTGGGTCCTGCACGCATCCTCAGCTCGCTGACACGCGCTTCCTCACGAGGCCTTCCTTTTATCACGGGGACACTGAGGCATGAGGACGTGACAGCGGTTCTGCCGTGGGCCAGGCTCTAGCTCATTGCCTGTCTCAGAGCCCTCCCTGTTGGAGGAGTTCTTCTGCGGGACGTGGGCGGAAGTGTGGTTCCGGGTACAGCTTGCGGGGCTGGAATGAGGAAACCTGGGTTCTAGCCTTGGCTTTGCAATCCGTTAACTCCCACGAGCCTTTGTTTCATTTATTTTGGTGGCGGAGGGACAACGTGAGATCAGATGAGTAAAGCGAGAAATCTTAATAGACTAGCATTCGAGTTAGGGAGACCGATGGGCGGTGCGGGTGGGAGTGTCTGAGCGGAGACAAGTCGAATCCGGCTGTGGAACGCTCCGTGGCCCCGAGGTCTAGGAGGCCCCGATCCTGGCCCATTCCTCTCGCGCCAGCCTCATCTTCTGGAAGCCGATGATGGGGGGGAAGATGGGAGTGTGTGATGCCCATAGAGAAGCTCGTTGAGGATGTGCGGGCAGCTCTCTGCCTGGCTGGTCCCTGAAGATGACCTCAGTGGTGTGGACAGCATCCCGAATCAGTCGCACCTTCTCAGGGAGGGTTGGTTTGTGGTGTGCGTCCATAGGACAGCTAAATAGGGTGTCCGGCGAGTGCGGTGAGGCCCGGAAACAGAGCTTCTCCTTATTCCCATGAACCCCATAGCTTCACCCCAATAACTGTACTCGCGTAAGCCTGGCTCCCTGCAGAGAGGCCAGCGTGTGTGCATTGGTGCAGGAGAAGTCCTCCCAGCGCTGCCTCCTCAGGCTGGCATCCGTTTCTTGTGGTGCCGTAACAAACGGCCACACACTCAGGGGCTGGAAACACACACATCATCGCCTTATGGGGCGGAGGCCAGAGGTCTGAAATAGGTCTCCCGAGTCAAAGCCAAGGTGATGGCAAGGTCGCATCCCTTCTGGAGGGCCCAGGAAATCCTTTGGTCTGGCCCTGCCAAGGCATTAGGGGGAGTTAATTAAATGTTGGATCAGATGTGGCAGGCTCATGTTCAAGTTGATCGTTTTGTGTGGCCCACGAATGATGTTGTCCATATCCAGATGCCCTTGGCAGAACAAAGGCCCCTACCCCGGTCTAGAGTCTGCTGATGTCTCCGAGGAGGGACGTGGCGATAACGGTGGAAGCCTTTGAAGTCTGGGTTTTCCGAATGATGACGACGATGATGGCAGTGACAATAGTAAGATGTACTCTTTGTGAGTCATTCACACTTGGCAGGCCCTATGCTAGGTTTCTTGTCTCCCGAGCCTCAGTTTCCTCATCTGCAGAATGAAGAAAACAGCACCAACCCAACAGGGAGGCTGTGAAGCCTAAATGAGTAAAGTGGATAAAGCGTCCAGGCAGGGCCTGGCACCTGGTGGATGCTGGGTTTACTTGCACACCAGCTCCCGCCTGGCCTGCCCATGCCCATGTTCCTTTGGGGAGCCGGGGTACCATGAGGCAGGAAATCACAGCCATCTCACCGCTCTGGCACGCTGGGATGGCTGGGTACGGCTGAGTGAGCCCACAGGCACCTACAGAGAACATTTTTAAGTGGCCACGGGTCTGACAGGCTGCCCAGGAGACCATTATGCAGGCTCAGGCCAGGGTGAGGCTGCTGGGTGGTGCGCCCAAGCCCTCCATTAGGTCTCGGACCAGCAGCCTCAGCCAAGAGCGGTGATTCTGGGCTATTTTTACCTGCCAGCGATGGAGCTGGATCTCTTCTCCTAAGGGGACCAGTCTACGCTGCACACGGCCCTATCTCTAAGGCCCAGCCCACTTCCTGTCACTGACCACCGAGCTCCTCTGATAATCATTCCCAGCCTTCCCGCACCTCGGGGGCTTCTCTAGAGCTAGCTGGTGGTCAGGTGTGAGGCCAAGGAGGTGTGATTCTCTGAGGGTGGACCTTGGGTCTCTCCTGCTCAAGACATCATTTGGTTCTTCTGGGATGCCTGGGCTTGTCTCCTCTCACGGCCCTACATAGAAAAGTGGCAAGGGCTGGTGACCTAAGCAGTCTTCTCTGTTCTGCCACTAGTAGGGAAACTGAGGCAGAGACGGGGCTTAGCTGCTAACGGATGGCATGAGCTTTGACTGTGATGGGACTTCTCAAGCCTCCGGAAAGTTTAACTCAGTGAAGAGTCAGGCCTGACTTGTTCAATACGTTCCTTCCTGGCAGAAGCCGGGGTCCTAGGGACTGGTGACAAGGACCAAACGGGTAGAGCTCAAGATTCAAAATGGTTTTGCATCATTGACCTTAGGGTCAGAGAGCACACCCCAAACCAACTCCGGTCCGCCACTCTCTTCTGTTCCGTAAGGCACGTCAGTTCACTCATGGCAGCCCCGGTTTCCTTAGCTGTGGCATACGTGTATCAGTCAGCGTAAGTCCATGCTGCAGTAACAAATAACACCCAAATCTCAGTTGCTCAGCGCAGCAAAGATATATTTCTTATTCACTTTCATGTCCATCGTGGGTCGATAGCTAGAGGGGATTTTAGAGGTGATCTGGCCCACTCCCTTATTTATGGAGGAGGGAACTGGGGCCCCCAGATGGTTGCCGTGGCTCAGCTTGAGCTGTCTCACTCCTTCCCTTTTTCTGTTATATGCTAACCATCATGATTGTTTTTTTGTATCCCTTCCCTACCCCCTTCCTACCACATCTCATCCTCACTTGGTCACCCCTGCTCCTAGAAGCCCCGTGATCATCTGTCCGCCCCCAGGTGAGCTGCGTGCCTCCTCGAGGCTGTAACAGGTCCTGTGGCTTTCAGGTTGTAGCAAATGCCATCGTGTCACAGTAGCCAGTTCACTGATGGATGATAACAATGGACCCCCCTCTCTACCCATCCCCTCCAGGGCAGAACTTATGTTTGTGTTGCTTGCTACTTTGTACTGGGGGCTGGCACTTGGCTGATGTTTAGAGAATGTTCATAGAGAGGAGGGAGGAAGGGTGAGAGGGAGGAGGGGCGGGAAGGAGGAAGGAGCCAGGTGTGGCTCCCACACTTCTGGGCAGCCGGGGTCGTCCTCTCGCAGGGTGCAGGGCACCTTCGAGGGGCTGCCCCTGTGGGTCTCCCAGGGGTCAGCGGCCGGAAAGCTGCTCCTGGTCTCCCCAGCTGGCCCCGGCAGTGGGAAATGAGCGAGGGGGCGGGAAGGAAAGATTGCAGGGGAGAGTCAGGAGGGTGTACTGCTCCAAGACAGGGCATGTCACTTACAGAATGTCACTGACAGCCCCTGGAAGAATTAGCTGTAAAACCGCCGCCCGCTCTGCTGGGGGATGCAAGTCAGAGAAACGCCCGTGATTAGTCACGGGTTCTGAGTAGGAGGTGGGGAGGCGCAGGGAGGCAGAAGGGAGGCAGGTGAAGGGATGGAGGCAGCGAGCAACTCCTCTTTCTCTCCCACCAGGTGGCATCTGCCCCCTTTGCCAACCCGGGCTCAGTTCCGGGATTGGGGAGAGGAGCCCAGTGTCCCTAAGGGAGGGAGGAGGCAGGGAGGCCACGGGTCATGGGAGTTTAAAGGGCGGGCAGTCTTTGGCTCCCCGCATTCCTGTCCACTTTGGTCCAGAGGGAAATGTTTACCTTGTTCAGGACTTTCAGGGGGGAATTCACTCACTGCTCCACCTACTGTGTGCAGACCCTGCCCTCATGGAGCTCACAGTTTAAGCCAAGAAGAGGGACAAGCAGTAGGTGGATAGGGTGCTCAGTGATGGGAGACGTTGGTGGTTTCCCATTCTATCCACCCAAGAGGTAGGACCCCAGCAAGATCGCCACTTTTAGCCAAGGACTCTATGGTAAGAGTGGAAGGACCTTTACTGTATCTGTCGCCCTCTGAAGGCGGGAGGCTGAGTTGATGTGATTTTGTTTGGTAGCTTTGTTTGCATCTACTTAAGTTTGTAACTTGGATATTCATAATGAGAAATATTTTTTAAAAATCTGTCTTTTGTTGGATTCAATTATACTTAAGTTAAATCCAGAGTATAATCTCTCTTAATAATCTTCCAATGTTCTCAGTCACTTCTTCCTGCTGGGCCCGTGTCTGGGGAATAAAGACTTCTGTTGAGTATTGCTCCAGTTCATTCTGTCCCATTCTGGGCTGTGCGGGGTGTTCATGAGTGTTCCCACCTGTGACATTGCTGTGACGAAGTACACGCGGGAGTCCGGGCATACCTCCCTCTTGGTATTCACAATCTGTGCTTTATTTATTTATTTATTCTTATTCATTTCAGAGAGGAAGGGAGAGGGTGAGAGTGGGATAGAAACATCAGTGAGGAGAGAGAATCATGGATCGGCTGCCCCCCGCACGCCCCCTACTGGGGATGGAGCCCACAACCTGGGCCTGTGCCCTGACCAGGAATCGAACCGTGACCTCCTGGTTCGTAGGTCGATGCTCAACCACTGAGCCACACTGTCCATCCGGGCAACATCTCCAACTTTCTAAACACCTTCTTTAAGGTTAGATTTCTGACTTTGAGGTGAACGGAGGCAGGGATGCATCCAGAGGAATGCCCCTCGTGTGTGGAATTCTATGGAGAACACTTCCTGTCCTTGGGCTGTGCCGTTGTCATAAACATCTGAGACGTGGATGCCCAGGGGTGTGATCCAGTTACTTCTTAAGAGGCGTTTGTGCTGCTGTTATGATGGCCGTCGTTAGCATCATTGCCATCCTTGCATTTGTAAAGATGCGTCAAGATTCTTAGTGGCGATTGTTCCCACCCCAATCCCAGCTGGCTTAGCACAGCCAGACTCGGTGGGCTCATGAAACATACAAGCCTAGAGGTGGCCCGGCCAGTGTGGCTCAGCAGTTGGGTGTCCACCTATGAACCAGGAGGTCATGGTTCAATTCCGAGTCAGGGTACATGCCCGGGTTTTGGGCTCCGTTCCCAATGGGATGTGCAGGAGGCAGCCGATCCATAATTCTCTCTCATCATTGATATTTCTGTCTCTCATTCCCTCTCCCTTCCTCTCTGAAATCAATCAATATTTTTTTAAAAATCCAGAGTGGAGCAGGATTCTGTCACTTTGTCTAAGTTCTGTTTAACGACAAGCGGCTTTCCTGACCTGACTTAGTGTTAAGTTCATCGGTTGGCACACTGGGAGGGACACGTGGGTCCTAGTGCTTTAGCCCTTGAGCGGAGAAGGAGAAACTGACCGGTGAAGAAGAAATGCCTGGATCTTTGGGAATCTCCCCGGCTATCTCAGAGTGGGCGAATCTGGGCACCGTCATATTCCATACTTCCTAAGAAGCTGGGCCCGAGGAAATCAGAGCCCAAGATTAGGAAGTAAGATGGCTCAAGAGAAGGGGAAGATCGTCAAAATATAACTCTTTTAAATATTGTTTTTCCACGTTACAGAAGCAATCCAAACTAATTGCGGGTAAATATAGAAAGTGCCGTAGATACGAGCCAAAACCAGGAAAGCCTTTTTGAAACTTTCCTACTCAGAAATAACCACTTGCAGTTTTTTGTTTATCCTATCAGTCCCTTTGCTCTGCGTATAGATACATTTTGGATACATCTACACACCCTGCAAAACGGGATCATCTGTGTAGACTGCCTTGTAATCTGCTTTTTAACGTAACAGTGTTTCACACACATTTCCCATGGAATTAGCTGCTCCCCTACCTTCTTATTTCAATGGTTGCGTGGCAACCCATTCATGATTCTGTCATGATTAATTTCATCAACCCTATTTTAGAATTTACATGGCTTCCACTTCTTAAATATCATAAATAGTGTTTGATGAACATTCTTGGAGTTTTCTCCCTCGCCACGTTCCTGAGTAAATGCTTACAAGTGGAAATCACGTGCGACTTGCCAAATGGCTCAACCGGAACATCATGCCACTTCCCGTTCCCACCAGCAGGGGAGGAGCGTGTGAAGCCCCTCCAGCCAGGGTTAGCACAGCGTTTGGGATTTAGCAGTTGCTCAGTGGACTAGTGAGATGGAATGGGACGCCCTTTCTGGGATGGAAGGGCGCAGGCTGAAGCCTTGAAAATGGGCCGCTCAAGAGCTGGCCCCAGAAGTGCCTTCTCACACAGGAACATTCCAGAAAGGGGTTCGTCTCCCCAGCGCCAAACTCAGTGGCCGAGCAAGTCACCAAGCCGGTGTTGCCTTTCCTCCCGGGGAGTTCATCCTCGGCGCTCTGCGCACAGTGTCCTCACGGCAGCATCAGTGCTCAGCAGGGCCTGAGAGAAGGGGAGGAGGCTTCTGCAGGAATAGGACGACCTGGGAGGGCATGATAACACCTCCCGAGAGTGCTGGGTGGCATTCGACCCAGGGCCAGGTGGGGAGGATGCGGGTTCCTTCCTCTCTTACAAACCTCTTTTCTTTTCTTTTTGTAAGAAAGTGTAATTTTTCATCAAAAAAGTAATGCCCTGACCGGTGTAGCTCAGTGGTTATAGTGTTGGCCCACACACCAGAGGGTCGAGGGTTCAGTTCTGGTCAGGGTACCGTGCCAGGGCTATAGGTTCGTTTCTGCCCCAGTCCGGGTATGTGCGGAGGCAACCAGTCGATGTGTCTCTCTCACATCTATGTTTCTCTCTCCATCCCCCCTCCCTCCCTCTACTCTCTCTGAAAATCAATGGGGAAAAATATCCTTGGAAGAGGATTAACAAAACAAAAAAAAGTAATTCACATTCTCTAAAGAAAATGTGGAAAACATCCTATATAATAAAGAGGTAATATGCAAATTGACCCTCATGCCCTCACAAGATGGCTGCCTATGACCAGGCCGACAGGGGGGGCAGTAAGGGGTGACCAGGTAGGCAGGCAAGTGAGCGATTAGTAGCCAGTGGTCCAGGATTGTGAGAGGGATGTCTGACTGCTGCTTTAGGCCCGATCCCTGGAATCAGGCGTAAACCGGCAGCCAGACATCCCCCAAGGGGTCCTGGATTGGAGAGGGTGCAGGCTGGGCTGAGGGGACACCCCCTCCTTCCCGTGCACAAATTTTGTGCACCGGGCCTCTAGTCGGATATAAAGTGACGGAGAAATCACCCATGGGCACAATACCCAAGGACAAATGTCGGTACATGTCTTTTCAATCTTCTGTGTGTGAATGTGTTTGCGTGTGCAATTATTTGCTTTTTTATAAAACATAGTTGTAGTCACATGCCCTACATCATTTTTCTATCCTGCTTCTTTCACTTTAACATCATATGCGTTTCCTATGTTATTACATAGTCTTGATAACATTTTTTGATTATGTTATTTTCAGTTATGTGAATGGGCCACCATTCACTGTTTAATATTAACATTAGGCTCTTTTTTCTATTTTGCAGACCCGCAGGAGATACAGGACTTACTCAGCATCACCAGACAGGTAAGAGGGACAGCCAACAGTTCATCCATTCATCCGTTATTTATTTATTCGTTCAACAAACGTTTATAGAGCACCTGCTATTGTATCGTGCGCCCTAAGGCTTTTGGGAGGTAAAAACGATATCCCTGCTCATGTGACATTTATAAATCGATGGACAGAGCAGCCTCATTGGAGCTATGCCGGGTCGGGTGGGGGCAGGAGAAAGCAGCAAGAGAAGGATGTTCTGGAAAGACAAAAAGGAGTTGTACAAAGAAAAGGGTGATTGCCAGTGTCAGAGTGTTAAGGTCAAGGTTAGGGTGAGGTCAGCACGCGTGAAGCTGAAGCTCAACAGGTGGAGCACCAAGAACATTGAAAAGACCCAGGGCTTCCAGCTCATGGGTCAGGGTCTCCCTACACCCCATTCGGGGTCTCAGAAGAGAGCGTCCGTCCCTCACAAAGAGCCCCGTCAGTTTACGGCAGGGCCCGCTCGGTGTGTGAGGGCAGGAGTTGCAAATAGTCTCTGGGCTGAGGCTGTGTGATTGATCACTCAGTTCCCGCCCCGCCCCCCGCTCCCGTGTGTCTCCAGGCCCTTTGCTCTGAGGCCTTGAGTTTCTTCCACGAAAGGGCGGGTAGAGGTCCCTGCCTCTTGACTCCGTGCTCAGCACAGGACTTGCGTGGGCTGGGAGGGTGGGAGGGGCGTGGAGCGCCTGGGCAGTTCGTCTTGCCCTTTGGGGCTTCTGCAATGGCTAGAGAAAGGCCCAGATGGCTGGCTGGCTGGCTGGATCGCTGCTCCCAGGAGCAGGGGCGTGAGAGACGTCGCCCCAGCCAGCCTCTGACTCAGGAGTGACCACGACGTGCCTGTCTCTGTGCACGGAGACTGTAGGCTCTTTGGGGCAGTCAGTGAGGTCTGCAGTCCTCCTTCAGTGCAGCCCTCTGGCGTCACAAAAGCTTTCTCCTGTTCTGCCCTCCTTGCCTCACTCACCGTCCCTCTTCCTGACTCCGGGGTGGCCTCGGCCCCCCGTCAGAGCCGGGACCTGACCGGGCAGCAGGCGGAAGCAGCTCTGGCTCGCTCCCTGTGGCGCGCATCCACTCGCTTTGGAGACGAGCGCAGCGCCAGCATCAGACTCACGCCGGCTCTTTCCTCCTTCCCCGAGGCCCAGGCCCAGTTGGCGCCCTTCCTTCCAACTGGGATCAAGTGAACGAGTCTTTTAGGACATTTTACTGAAATGCTACTATCTGCCGGTTCGTGAAAAGCAAACTGCTTTTTAAAGGCACAGCAGTTGTTTCTTCCCTGTGAAGCACAGTGCGCTGCTGGCGTGTCGTCAGTGAGCCGCCGACGGCAAACACATCGCCGTACCATAGCCAAACATCCCTGCCTAACTCTTAGTTTCGGTTTAAAAACGTTTCCTATATTTTTAATTGCGAAAGTCACGCGTGCTTGTTTTAACAAACTAAAATGTCAGATGAGTATAAATTTTAAGTCCATTGACAGGAGCCTGGCTTCTGTATCTTCCAGGCAACTGTCTGGGGAGTAACCCGAGGCTCCGCCATGGCTCTGGCTCGTGTTAGGTGTTCAGCACCGGGCCTGGCACAGGGTCAACCCCTGATGGGTCAGCATCCTCCCGGCACACCCGGATGCCCGGGCCTTGCTTTCCTCTGTCCGGTGATGCCAGGCGGGCCCTTTCCAGCGCGTCTTCCTGCCGCATCCTCCTGGGTCCCCCCTTGCACTGCCTGTGACTGCAGCTGCGGGAGGGGCCTGGGGCTGCTCACGTGCCAGCTCGTCCCCAGAGGCCGGGGGTCGTGGTCAGTGGGGAGCGGTCCTCCGCGCTCCCTCCACTCCTGCCCTTTCATGGCCTGCATCACTCCCTGCCCCCGGAGATGGAGATTCCTCCCAACCCCTCCTCTCCGCCCGCTCCCCGTCCTCTCACGCACATGTGGTCAGTATCCAGAGCCTTGTCATTCCCACGCCTCCTCGCCCTCGCAGAGTCTCACGGACCGTGCTCTCCTCTCCTCTCCTGTGGCTGCCACAGTCAAGGTCAGGTCGGCAGGAACTCCTGCCAGGAACCTCCGCCGTGGGCCCCTTCCTCCAGCGCTACCTGCACTTCCCGAGTCATGATGAGAAGAAATGCATCTTGTCCCTCCAGTCTCCTGACCTCAAAGTTCCTGGAGCGCTCCCCGGGGCCTTCCTGAACCATCCCCCGTTGTCTAAGGCTCCTGAAGACTAATCTGAAGCTAGTTTTTCAGCTCTTTCCCTTGCCTGCACCTCAGGGACCTACAGCACACTGGACAGTTCCTTAAAACGCCCGCACTCGCCACCCTCTGGGCCCGGCCCACTCTCTCCTCTCCGTGGGGAATGTCTGGTCCCATCCCCCATGCCCACCCACTTGTACGAGCTGCTCAGAGGCCATTTCTCCACGAACCCTTTTCGGACTTCAGCGACCAGATGGGTTTTGCTTTGCTCTGAGTGACACCGTCACCCCGGGACCAGGTGTCTGCTGCCTGAATCATCCTTGTGGGGCTGTCCCTCACAACGCAGAAGGCTGAGCAGCACCCCGGCTGTTCCCCCTGGGGGCCAGCAGCATCTCCCCACCGGCTGGGACATAAACGTCCCCAGGCAGTGCTCCGGGGTAGAGCAAGTGGCCCCGGGTTCTAGAGCAATATTGACGCCACAGGCCCCATGCCACCCTCAGCTGTGACCGGCCAGGGGTGATGCTCCCTACGCATGCCAGGCCCTTTCAAGCCTCTGAGCGTTGGTTTGTGCTGTTCCCTCTCCCAGGAATGCCCTTCTCCTCATTCCTTCATCTCATTTCCTCCTTAGCCTCCAAAACCTGGATGGCAGCTGCCTTCTCTTACCCCAGGCGGAATGGCTGGCCCTGCCCCCCAAGGTCGCACAGCACTGCACAAACCTCCCCGCGGCCCTCACCGGACCACACACTGTGTTATAGGAAAACAGTGTCACTATTGCCCCCCAAGTAGAATGGGAGTTGTCACACGACAGGAACCCCGGCCTGCCCAGGGCTCCCCAGGGGAGCCAGGCCCTGCACAGGTTGGAGATCACCAAGCACAAGGCAGTGCACCGGAATGGGGATGAGTGTCCAGGAACAGCCATGCCCAAGTTCATGTCCCAAGTTAGGCATTTCCTGGTTGTGTGATTTTGGGTGATTTATTACTCTTCTCTGGAGGTTTAATTTCCCTCTCTGTAAAACTGCCTTAAGAACAGCATCTATCTTACAGGGTTGTTTCAAGGATTTAGAAAATTAATACTCGTAAAATGCTTACCTGGTACCTGGTGTATAGTAAGTGCTCAGTAAATCTTAGTGATTAATGAAGAATGAATGAATGAGGGGTGAACTGGGCTGTGAGGAGGTGTGGAGTCCATGGGCTGGTCCACCCCCAGCGGCCCATTGCTAGGTGCTGCCCCTGGGAACTGAGCCTCCCTCTCCCTCCCACATCCCCGCCCCTTCCAGCTGCCCTCACCCCGTGCCCTCCAGCCCGGGCAGCTTGGGCAGGGAGCACAGACTGCTGGGGGAGAGGCTGTGGCCTCCCTTCACCGGGAGGTAGCCAGGCTGGGCGGAACAAGGACAGACATTAAAAACCCATTTTCTCACTGGGCATAAGTAATTGGCAA